>AP028435.1:0-390000 GCA_036509395.1 Antheraea yamamai | reverse complement strand
GGAATGCACCATAAACTTGTTTATATAATAATTGAACTAGCTATGTATTTATACCTTAAATATATAAAAATCCAGTCATGTCATGTCATGTGTCATGTTGTGTCATGATGTTTGTCCACGATAAACTCCGAAACTACTCAACTTCAAGAAAGTTAACATTTATGTATAACTAGCAGGCCCGGCGGACGTTGACCCGCCCTGTTAAAAAAACACACAGACAAATGTGGTAGGAGTTTTTGGCGGGATTTTGGTCAGTCATGTAGTGGATTTTATATTTTATTCATAATCTTGTGTTGCTTGATGACTCTATATTGTGTAAAATTGGTGGTGTTTTATGTAATATATAGTTCGTTTATTGTGCATAAGTGAAGTGAATGGAAAATAATACCACGGACCATGAATTTTGAGATGCCACAATAACTCCATGGAAATTTCAATGAACTAACAAGATGGTGGCCGTTTTGTTAGTTCATTGAAATTATATCAAGAAACTTGTAATATCGATACTCACTTGACAATGGCAGTAATAGTCTCCTAGAAGACTGGTTGCCAAAATGGAATGGAAGAAGAACTTATAATACTATTAACTGCTCGACAATAGCAGTAATAATCTAAAAGATTGGTTGCCAAAAATAAAGTAAAAAAAAATGTGGTAGAAGACTTTGTTTTATAATATGTAATGATTTAGTCCTACTCGAGAGGTGGAATAATTTGTATTTTGATTAATAGGCCTCAATATTTTTAATTACTTTTTTTTCGAACTGACTACGCTATTGGTCAGGCAAGGCCTTAACAGCTTCACCGAACTACTAAAGCGAGCGCTTAAGGCACTCAGCCGCGGATTTTATTTTGACAACTAGCTCAAGGTTGCACGGCACACCTCGGCTTGGGTTGTTGCTAGATTCATGCAATTCGTGACCTAACTGAGTTAACCTAAGCTAAGCTACATATTCATACTTATATGAGCTATTGAAATATATTGAATTGGTACACAACTACCAAGCATACTTACCACAACAACTCTTATATATATTTCGTATCGGATAATTTTCTAAATTATTTCAGTTTGAATTTGCGCGAGTTTTATTTAATTCAACATGTAATAACTAAGCCACAGCAACGCGTGGCGCGTCAGCTAGTATAATGATAAATTATAAGATAAAATAAAAATGATAAATCCTATAATGTGTGGCTGTCTTATTATGGGAGCTGTTTGTATCGTGTATTTAAATTATTTAACCTAAGGTGATAATTACCTTTATCACTTAATACATAAAAACTACAACCGTGATAATTACGAAGGCACTTGAAAGATTCTGTTAAATCACTCATTTCGGATTTCTCTATGTCATGAGTCGATACTGATTTAAGATTGAAATGTAATTATCTGATGAAAAATGTTTATTTATTCTGTGAACAAGGCATTTTTTGTTACCCAAGTGTTAATTTAACATATAAGCCCTTTTCCTTGTAGAATAAACCGACAGGCGGCGTTTATTGCTATAGCTTATAGTTGCGACTCGTGCTAAACTCTTTGATCGCTCATTATTCGCCGCGATGTGCTTTGAAGTGGTAATTAAGGCAACGCTACATTCCAACATCGGGGTCCTACGTTGAGTTCGGAATGCCTCGCGAATCGGCCTTTGCAGCGCCGACGTCACCTGTCAACCATCAGTCTGCGTCGACGCGCGTGCGCATACCGCTATATACTAATAATGTCCTAAACACACGAATACACTTTATAATTTGCTATGGATATATTATTGCAAATATGTTTTTTATAGTCAAAATTTAGTCATTATTAAAATATCTCTTTCAAGAATCAAATTAACCAGTCACTTATTAATCAAATTATGCTGATGATTATGAAGATAAGTATTAAACAAGTCATTTATTGCTAATTAATTTATAAACCATTAATAGTGTATTTAGAAGAAGTAGGTGGTTGTGGCGTAATTTTTATTTTACGTCTACTAGTGATGTACCTATAAATAAAAATTCGCTAATTGACAGGTGTTTAAAAACTATTACAATTATTAATAAATTTGGTATTACAGTAATTTTGATAGCATAAACACCACGGAAACCTACATGATAAAATGTAGACATCAAGTGCTTTTATATCAAGGCCTTACATATGAAATTGATGATTTGTTCATCTCAAATATCTGGCGTTTGATTACAAATTCCAAATTGTTTCGAATTTAGTGACATTTCTTTTCGCACCGTTTGATTCTTCTTTGACATCTTTCTTTTTACAACATAGGAAACTTAAAATATCGATTTATTTATGAATACGAGTTCCACCGTGGTATCAGCGCCACAGAATTGCAGAAAAACCTCGAAGTCTTAATGATGTATTTAGAGAAGTTACTATCGAATCAAACTCGGTACTTCTTTGATTCCAACGTTTTCGTACTGGAAATTTTAACCTACGGACAAACGCCGTTGATAATATGTACAATATGAAACTTAACAACAATAATATATAAAATAGTGGTAAGTTTTAGTAAGATAGATACCGTAAAAATCTTTCCCATCAAGAAAACGGTTACCTAGGTGTAACAACATTTATTTTGATAATCGGTAAAAAGTTTTTGGAAACCATCAATAATTGACATCGATTTTTAAGTACAACTACTATCAATCAATCAATTTCATAAGTTGTTATAGTAACCTTCTCCGTGTGAACCGTACTTTAAATTATTCAAATTTAACGGTACAAATAGCGGAATGCAACAAAGCGGTAGCTGTCTTTAGGCCGCGATTCCGAATTGGGCAGACTAGCCCGGCCGCGGTACCCTGATGACCGAACTGTCACAAAAAATGGATCGACATCACCGCATACTCCGGATAGTAACCAGATCATGCGAGTCTGTGAACAGGTTGAAGAGAACAATCTTACGTTTGATAACCCATATTAATTACATCAATTATATTTATCTTAATTTTTATCAATGTCATGTACAATGTGTTATTATTATGACTTATGAGTATCCGGGTGAGAGAGCATCACTTAGCAATATTAAAAAATTATCTTCCTGTAATAAAGTATTCTATGTAGATCATTATAGAGTCTATTTGGGATATTGTAGGTTGGGAAAGATTGTATTATATTAGAGAACGTTGGGTATGTGACCCATATTTGTCAATTTTTTACGTCTTCTCTCCTCTTGGTGACCGCTCATAGTATGTGAGAAAACTCCATGTACTTTTCACCAAGTAATTCATAAATACGGTTTATAATAATTTTTTGCACGATTCACCCTCTTTTTCTATTGCCTGCACAAGGAATCCTTGTTAATATTGTTAACTAAATATATTGTGCTACTTATGAATACGAGTTTGAATTATTGTGTTTTAGATTGATAGATTGCGATTAATTATGTGTATGGGGCAATTACTATAAAAGAAAATCGGTACTTTTTTGGTTCCAACGCATTGAACGCATTGTACAGTCGAAGGTGCAACGACATTATTGTATCGGCACAAAGTCTCGTCGATTTCTTTGAGACTGCACGTTATAAGCTGTCAGTTTTCAATCACCTGACGTCCTTATACGCGTGAGTTACAATTGCTGCCTGTAAGTTTTAAATGCGCTAAACGTTGCGGGCGTTATTTGAATATATCTTGAAAAAGCGAGAGATTTCCTTTATATCACGAAGCCCCACCCCCTCTCTGTGATTAAACGTGGTACTTTGAAGACCTCCCTCCCATCTGAACAGGTCACGGGGTAGGGATATTTTCCCTTAATAGTGATAAATGATAATTAATAAAGGCAACATTTAATCAACCAACATTCTGGTTGTCTTCGTAATATATATATTTTTAACAGCAAATAAGTAAATACAGTCCACCAATAACGGCACCACCGAAGTGGCAACACATTCCCAATAGCCACCATTCCATAAACCTTTTTCATCTTATCATTCCATCTATCATCTTCCTCATCATTTCAACTTTATATCATAGGAGGCCAACGAACAGGCGGATCACCTGATATTAAGTGATCACCGCCGTCCATAGACACTACCAATACCAGGGGCGTCGCAAGTGCATTGCCAGCCTGTGTTTGGGGGGTAGGGAGGGAGGGGGAGCGGGAGAGGGGAGGTGAGTTGGGCCTCCGACGCTCTCACTGATCGAAGGAAACGAAACAAATGTAATCACTGTTACTTCACGTCGGTTTTCTGTGAGATGGTAGTACCCCGGACGAGTCGACCAATTCATGTTGAAACCAGTTGGTGACGCCTTTGCGTTATCGACGTCACTGGGGGGCGCGTGGCGTGTGCGGGGGATTCTATGCTAAATTTAAGTGGACTGTATTTGCGGGGATGCTATATTTGATATTCAACTATTGCGATCAGCTACGAAGAGGGAGACAAGGGTAGGAAGGAAACTTGGCACATACCTCGCGGCGCTGCAGTTTCCACGTGGCTAGCCGGCTAGGTGATTTTCGTTTCTCTTCACTGGGTCTTCTCCCACACAACACTTATTGTTTATAATGTATGTCGGCACGTATGTACCGATGCGTTTATTTCTCACTCGAACAGGCGAAAATTCAAACTATTAGCATGCGGCGCGGTACGACACAACTGTAATGTAGCAGCAGTAATGTACTGGCGGAGGCCGCGCGTCCGACCCGCGCGGCGCGGGCAACAACTCTAGCAGCAATGGCCGCGCGTCCATCACGCGCGGCGCGTGCAACAACAATGGCGGCAGCACGGACGCGCTACCTTATATAAGCATGTGCCATAGTAAAGGGGGGCGGGGCTGGTGGGGTGATCTGATCGCAATTAATTGGTCGGGCTTCAAAGTGGCGTGATTTGATACATAATGCGGGAATTTCAAATATACATAAAGCGGCGCAACCACCAGTAATAGCTTCAGCGTGGCTCTACCACCTACGAAAACCTATTTCTAGCTCGCTAACCCACAAACCACTATCTTATTGAACAACACCGACTATTCCCCATATGCGCTGCACTAAAGCGAGGCGTTGGGACAAATTTAACACTAAGTATTAAGAAAGTGGTCAACATACAGCCAACAGTTATTCAGTGAATATTCTGCAGCAGATAGTAATTTTTAATACTTTATAGATTTGAACGTTTGACCACACTCTCACCTGATGTTAAATAACGACATGCTCTAAGATGGTAAATACGAGGGTGGCAGCTAGCGGGCGGCGGACTTAAGAAAAATCCTACCACCATGGGTACATCATGATGATTTCCTTCACCGCGCGCTCTGACTCAGTTGTTAGGGTTCGAATCTACGTCCATCGACGCTGTGTCCGAACATGCTATCAACTGAGCCAGCATGGCTTCACAATACTGTTTTACATGCTTTGATACATTAGTAGAATTAACATGGAATTGTTATTCGCCCAGAGGTCGCGCTAGGGTACCTTCTAATACTTTCGTTACCAGCTACCATTTTTAAGTTAACTTCTATTTATTTGCGATAACAACTAACACTATTTATATTTTATGTAAGATCTCTTTATAGAATTAAAATAATACTTTCTGTATCGTTTTTTGACATTGAGTTAAATCGACGACAAGTTTGTCGAAAAGCTAATAATTCAACGTCACGCAGATAAACCTGCTGGTAGCTGTCTGTTGTCTCTTGTTTGAAGACTTAACTTCTTTACTGGTCTACACTAGTATATATCAATATTATAAAGTAAATTTCGATGTAGGGGATAATCTTTGAAGCTACCGACCTGATTATGAATTTGTTTTCTTTCATACGAAGATATATTTTTACAAAGTTCACGTATAGACTGTTTTTATTACTAAGTTTAATGTCTCAAATAACACGCAATCTCGGCTGGTTATTAGGTATCTATAAAGGAATATTGCTCTGTAAAAGCCGACTTGAGTAATTTATGGTCTTAATAATCATGTATATTTAATATTATAATTTACCCAACGACATTAATGTAGCGATTTCTGTATTAAATGATTAGTATAGGTTATCACTGTGTGTTAGAGAAGTGAGGTTTCAGTACAATATTTTTTTAATCTCCTGTCTCTTTGTTCCGGGTAATCTCCGAAACAGATGGACCGATTTTGACGGGAATTTCACAGACAGATAACTGAAATTATAGCGGGTTATTTAGGCTACTCTAAATTAGACTAGCTATTAACCGTGGCTTCGGCCGCAATGCTATCTCCAAAACGGTTGGACCGATTTTCACGTAACTTTCACCAGCAGATAGAAGAAATCATAACAAGTAATTTAGTCTATATTAATTTAAACTAGCTGTTACTGTGGCTTCGCCTGCAGTACTATCTTCAAAACGGTTAGACCGATCTTCACGAGACTTTCATTGACAGATATCTATCTTTATAAAAAGTTATTCAAGCAATTTTAGTTTATACTAGCTGTTAACCGTGGCTTCGCCGGCAGTGCTATCTCCAAAACGGTTGGACTGGTCTTCACGAGACTTTTACTGGCAAATAGCTGACTTTACAAAAAGTAATTTAGGAAATTTTAGTTTATACTAGCTGTTAACCGTGGCTTCGCCCACAGTTTTTTTTTTTTTTTTTTTTTTTTATTGTAGCTCGGCAAAGTGACTGTACTGTGCCTGATGGGAAGCACAGTACAATCCAAAAACAATGGCGACCACCGAAAGATATACTATCCATCGCCGGTCGCCGCTGTCATGCCGGCCTGAAAGCGACCCAGTCAGGGACAGCCCCCCCCCCCCCCCCCCCTGTTGCTGGATATACACCGGCTGATCCCGGAACGCGACACGCCCAAACGTGCCACTATGGCGGGTGTTCCACCTGGTGTACGGTGGTCGCGATCCAGTCGGGTACAGACACCCTACCACCCCGCCCGCCCCAGTGTTTTCTCCAAAACAGAAATCATGTCTGAAAGCAAAAGATTTTATCTCTGGAGATGAAGGTAGCACCTAGAACCATGTCGCGTATTTTAAAAGCTGACTCAGGACTTGCAGCCTATAAGAGACTTACTAGTCATTTTTTAACTGATAATTTAAAAACGAATAGGGTGGTAAAATCGAAACAACTACAGAAGCGGTACGCAAAGGGAGGTCACAGAAAAATTTTGTTTACGGATGAGAATTTTTTTACAATTGAGCAACATTTTAACAAACAAAATGACCGTATTTATGCTCAAAGCTCTAAGGGAGCTTCCCAATTAGTCGACAGAGTGCAACGTGGGTACTATCCGACTTCAGTGATGGTTTAGTGGGGTATTAGCTATGAAGGAGTGACTGAGCCATACTTTTGTGAGAAAGGTATCAAAATATCGGCACAAGTGTATCAAGATACCATTCTTGAGAAGGTAGTGAATCCCCTTAACAACACCATGTTCACCATGTTGTTTTTTTTTATTATCAGGGCGGGATAACGTCCGCCGGGCCTGCTAGTCTAAATATAAATGTATGATATATTATAGGATAGGTATTCATTAAAATGATATACTATAAGAGACCATTTGGGTTTACAGTTTTAACTGGATAAATTACTACGAATTTAAATGTAGTCAGACTACTACTCTCTTCCAAACTGCTTTTGGCAATGAAGCGTCATGAAAATGTTTATAGCTGTTGACTTTATTGCTGATTTGCACAATTCAGAAAGGAATTTCATGATGCGCGTCTGCCTACCGCTATCAACAAAGGAAACATCGATGTTGTGCATGTGAACTACGACGATATTCGGGCATCCTTAGGTATAGATATGTCAGATACAATCAATTCTACAACAACATTTCAATGTAAATACTTTGTTCCCGATGGATCCCTCACAACCTAACTGAGGCTTAAAAAACGGACGGTGTCTCTTGGTGCACACCATGGCTACCGGACTCAACAAAAGAACATCGAATTTTGTGTGGGTTATAGGAAAAGGGACGAAATATGGATTTGCAGCTACGATCCCAAAACAAAGCAAAAATCGACTATTTGAGTGTTTGCAGGAGCCGAAACCAAACAGAGTGGCGAGTCTGCGATCTGCTGATGAGCTCATTGCTATTTTTTTTTATAAAATTGGACATGCGGTTGTTTTTGCTTTGAATGATTGTTGTATAATGAATTGTAATTTTGCACCACCATTTATTTGCCGGAACTTATAGACGATCCTTATAAAAATAACTAAAAACGCCGTATCGTCTTGCGCCATGACAGTGTCAGCTCTCATACGGCCAGACAGACAAAATAATTTTTGAAAGGGAAAACGTAGATATTATGGCTCCATACAGTTCCGAACTGGCACCGAGCGACTTCATCATCATGAATCATCATGAAATCATGAATTATCTACGCAGTTAACGATTTTTATCAGCAGAAGAGGCTTTTGTACAATATAAACAGCATGTTTCCAAGTTCATTGTGGAGGAATGACATAAATGTTTTCAAAATTGGTTTATTCGAATAAAAAGATGCATTATAGCTACAGGAATAAATTTAGTTTTGAACAGTCATAGCTTTTTATCCATTCATTCCGGAAATTTTTAGTGTACCCCATGTATTCCAATAACCCAGTTCGGGTTTTACCCGTTCAGTGCATTTATAAACAAGATATTAACTGAACTGTAGTAACTATCTTATCTAAAGGTCAACTCTAATAAAGTTTACTCCATCAGTACTGACACCGAAATCAGATGAATTGCACGTAACAAGGTTAATATATAAAATTATGAAAATAACTTTCATCATCGCCATATTGGCTATTGCCAGTTATCCTGTTTTTGGCGGCGACGTCTCAATGATATTGGGAGAGATGACGCCGATTGCTATGTTCCCGATGATTTCAAGAGTTCCGGGCAACTGTGTAAAGTATAACATAACCAGAGCGGCCGGGTCATGTTCCTGTGGTGACGAAACGGGTCTTCCTCTCCTGGCTATGGTATTACCGGGTGCTTTCAATCAAGAGTTTGTGCCGATTATCGCTAACAACGTAGCAGAAGTTCCTGCCAAGTTGCAATACAAAGACTGCACTTGTGGAGAAGAGGACGCCATTCGTTTAGTATTTATGGAGGTAAATGATAACTATATAATTCAGTATGAAGCGCCATTAGGCAAATATGTAGACAATGAAGAGAACACAGCGATATTAATTGCGAAGAAAACACTACCAACGCGCGCTGAACTCGATAGCTTCATCAAGACCTTACCCGATCTGAGGAACAGGAAATACGGGTTACTTTGTCAAGTTTATTAGTTAACACTTGCTCTCATACAGTTATACTCGTAATTTTCACAATTTTCGATATAAAATCATTCAATAAACATAATAAACATATTATTATTCACAGTTTTTGTTTTATTAATTTAGTGCAGAAAATTTTACACAAACGTATCAACACACATGACCCTGAGCTTGTCATTGGATGGACAAAGTGTCTCAGACATCAGTATGCCGCAACAGCTCGCTCCCAATTACGTAAATTAGCATACTCACGCTGGACTACTGGCGAATTGGGCTTGTAAAATGTCGATCAAAGTAAATACCGACTGCAAAGTAATTTAAACTTTAACATCTCACTCATAAAGTCTAAACCTGTTAATATACACACCGAACAGATTTAATACACAATGTGCGAATGGTATACTATTTTGCGTCTTATTCTAGAGTAACAAGAGTGTTCGGTGGATTAACTTAAAAAAAAAAAAATAGGTATCGAAGATCTGGGATCCGAGCCGTCGAACTCTGACCCTCGCGAGTAATGGATGCAAATCGGCGGCGAACGTATTCTGATTATGTGGGTCCGTGTAGAATGTGGCCTCGGATGTAAATCCTTTTAATAGGTATGCTTTTGTTATATTATTACATACAATTTAGCGAATGCAAATTATTATTGGGAATTCAACTGATCTTAATACTAGTATCGGATATGTTCTCTTTTATTACGCCTTGTTGCAGTGAGAGATCCTTTACTTCAAAGTTTTATATAATCGCATTTGATTTTGAATCTTTGATACCTTTATATAGGAGTTATGCTCAATAGAACTAATGATTTTCAAGCAATACTTGTCAGCGTTCAATACATTATATTATATACTAGCTGTACCCGCAGCTCCGCACGCGTTTTTTTGAATTGTATTAAAGAAATATAAAATTGTGAGACCATGTACAATTATAGAAATGTTCTTGAAAAACAATTGTAAGTACGACACGCACGCCACCTACAGTGACATGTAACGTATACATTAGATATATAGATACTAACAGTGTGTCAAATGAGGTTTATAATCAGCACCGGCCATGCTCGGCAGCGAGGAGGCGTGGAGAGCGATGGCCTCCTTCTGCGAGGACGTCATCTCGCAGAAGGAGGCGGCGGAGAGGGTTCGCGAGGATGACCCTCTGAGCGGCCCTCTCCGTCAACGGAGGACCGGAGGGAGGAAGCGGCGTTTTGCCCGCCTCCTCCCGCCACCGTAGCCGGACCTGAGGGAATGGGCCGGGGGGGCCATCTCCTCATTGCACGGGTCCGGCGGACGAGGGGAGGCAGCTTGTGTGTAACCAGCTTGTCTACCTATTAGGAAGGAGCTCGGCGGACACCTTCCGCCGAGCGGACCGTTGGGGCGGCTATCCAAGGGGACTAGCATAGTTCGATCCCTTGCAGCCCCAACAATACGGTCGGACGGTACACCGTGGGGTTTTAGTCCGTGCGAGTCGGACATAACCCACTCTCTCCCCCTAGAGGGTGGTGTATCCATAAGGGATTTCCCCAAGTTAATAAAAAAAAAGGTTCATAATCAGCAACATATTTGTAATCTTAACCCACCATGTAACTATCTCCGTGCTATAAGGAACTAATGAAACAATGACTTAAAGATGTTATTGTGATGATATAATATGCCCATATTGTCAATAAGTAATACGTTTATGGTCTTTTTATCTAAACTTTTTAGAAAGACCCCTTCTATCTTCAAAATTACTGTTAATAATTATAATGTTGAATTGTATACAATGAATGAGCCGAGGTCTTAAAATTTTAAATCAAGATATAAAACTTTATATCTGTCGAAGCAGGTGTTAATATTCGACAATTTAAATAGTGCTCATTGACTTGTATACAATATTCTTATATGTTACTATGGTTGCTGAGTTATGTAGACGAAATATGAAATTCAGAAATAGCAATAGATTCATAGCAATATTAGCACGTGAAAAGTCACTACTTAGAGAAAAAATTGAAAACTTGAAATTACAGTTCTTGGAAAATCAAGTTGTATACAGCAATGACATACAGCACTTACAGGCTGACTTAGAAATAAAGACCGTTTACATTAAATCTACTTTATCATCATTGAATTGTTCACAAAACCAGTTATATGAACACATGGTGTCTGCAAATGTTTGTGTAGAATCTGTTGCTGAAAATATGTTGACTCAGCTACCCAGCAACAACTATGAAACTTCTGGTTGTGGTCACTCTGAGTCTTAGTTTGATACACAACCTCTATCAACAAATACTACCCATTATACACCTTCCACATTTCATTTGCAGACAAATGTACCACAATATAAAATTAGACATAATACTCAGAGCCATGGGGGTGCTAATGTCAATGTTGTTACCAAGACTATAGTTTATAGTGATAGGATTGGTAGGGGTATGGGTTCTATGTAGGCACAATCATTAAATGACAATATGATTAATTACTGTATGCCTGGTGCCACATATAAGCAAATAATTGATAAAATCTTGAACACAGACTTTGACAGTCAATGTAATATTGTAATTTTAATAGGGGACAGATCCGATGTAAAAAAGTTTGATCTATATAAGACATCAGAGAAACTGTTAAAATTGAATGTGGGCAGCATAATGTTATGTGCTTTTCCAAATTCAATTTCTCTAACACAAAAAAATAACAATAACATTCATATGTTAAATACTTTATTATACAACTTGACATGTCGTCATAATGACAGATTTATATTTTTTGATGTTAATAAATTTATTAACAACTTTATAATAACGCGGGAAAATATGTTTCTTCCCAAAAAGTATAAGTGTGACATAGCTACATTGATCGCTTATAATGTAAATAGGTTAAGTGACTCAGCAGTATCATATAGTTCACCTAATGATACTGTGATCAAAATTTTAAACTAGTAGATAAGACAAAGGAGAATTTACAGTAAACAAATTATTTTTGATCAATTTCACACGAACGAATGCACAGCTAACAGTTCATCACTACATAGTGTAAAACAAACTAACAAACTCCTCTGGTCCTATCTGTTTATCTGTTCGCGATAAAGTCAAAAACTACAGAACGGATTTTCATGCCGTTTTCACCAGTAGGTAGAACGGTTTATGGGAAAGGTTTAGGTATAATTTGTCAAGGGTTTCTTTTTATTATCAGGGCGGGACAACATCTGCCGAGTATATATAGCTCATTAGTTAGTTATCTGCCAGTGAAAGTCCTGTGGAAATCGGTCCAACCATTTTGGAAATAGCAATGCGGATGAAGCCGCGGACAAATAAAATAGGATATGTCAAGCGCTATAATTTCGGCTATCTGCCTGTAAAATTCCCGTTAAAATAGTTCCAGCCGTTTTGGAGATTACCCGGAACAAACAAACAGACAAAATATAATAATATAAAATATCGACCGAATATAAAAACATTTATTTATGTTATTTGTAGCTGTATCCATTCACCAAAAAGTTATTATCTATTTTTACATACACACACTCATTTTTTAATACTTTTTTTTTATATCATAGGAGGCAAACGAACAGGTGGGTCAGAAATCCCTTATGGATACCCACCCTCCCGGGGGAGAGAGTGGGTTATGTCCGACTCGCACGGACTAAAACCCCACGGTGTACCGTCAGACCGTTGTGTGGGGGCGGCAAGGGATCGTTCAAGCTAATCAACCTTGTAGAGCCGCCCCCACGGTCCGCCCGGCGGAAGGTGACCGCCGGGCTCCTACCTATAGAGGGACAGACCGGGTACACACCGGCTGTCCCCCCTCGTCCGCCGGACCTGTGCAATGAGGAGATGGGCCCCCCGGCCCACCCCCTCAGGTCCGGCTACGGTGGCGGGAGGAGTTGGGCAAATCGCCGCCTCCTCCCGCCTGTCCTCCTTTGGCGGAGAGGGCCACTTTGAGGATCTGCCTCGCGGGCCCTCTCCGCCTCCTCCTTCTGCGAGATGACGTCCTCGCAGAAGGAGGACATCGCTCGCCACGCCGGTTCGCTGCCGAGCATGGCCGAGACCACGCTCGGCAGCGACAAGTCAGGTCCTACCGCCGCCGCCAGAGTGCGGCGCTGCTCCCTCCACGCAGCACACTCAGACAGAGTGTGCTGCGCGGTATCTTCGTCAGCGCCGCACTCGTGACAGGCGGCGGTCGGCTCCCTGCGTGCGATCCGGTGCAGGTACCACCCGAAACAACCGTGTCCGGTGAGTACCTGCACCAGCCGAAACGTCAGGGAGCCCCACTCCCTATCTAACCACGCCCGCAGGACCGGGCGGACGGCGTCTACGGTATACCGCCCGAAACGCTCGTCCGCCAGGTCCTGCTGCCATCTTTCGACGGCGTCTCCTCGGAGACGCCGTCTCTCCGCCTCAATTTCCCTGGGAGCCGGAGGCTCCCCCCTTCGTTTTCTCGCCGCCGTGAATTGGTACACGGCGGCGAGAACTCCTGCCTCCAGCTCCCAGGGTAGGGAGCCGGCGAGCGTGAAGGCCGCCGCCGAGGACACCGTCCGGTACCCCCGGATCGCCCTCAGTGCCACCGTGCGCTGCGCATTACGCAGCGCGCGCACGTTGGCGGCACCGAGGGCGTCGGCCCAGACTGGTGCCCCGTAGGCGGCCATCGCCCGCACGACTCCCATGTAGAGTCGGCGGCACCCGGCACCCGGCCCCCCTATGTTGGGGAGCAACCGGCCGAGTGCCGCCGCCGCCCCAGCAATTCGCGGTCCGAGCCCCGCGAAATGGGGCTCGAACCGCCAGCGCCCGTCCAGGGTGAGGCCCAGATATTTCATCTGGGTCCCCACCCTGATCAGGGCGCCCTCCACCACAATGTGGGCCCCAGGTGGTGGCCCCCGCCGAGGCCCATGGAAAAGTAGGGCCTCGGTCTTCTCGAGGGCCACCCTGAGGCCCAACCTCCTTATGCGCCTGACCACGAGGGTTGTGGCCATCGTGGCCAGGCGCTCAACCTCCCTCCACTCCCCCCCCCCGGGCTACGACTAGGGTGTCGTCCGCGTAACATATGAGGCGTGGCCCATGTGGGAGCACGCCGCGGAGCACCCAGTCGTAGCCCATGTTCCACAGGAGCGGCCCCAGTGCCGACCCCTGTGGAACCCCTCGCCGTGTGGCCCGCCTGACCATACGGCCGTCGCCGTCGACATAGGCGACCTCCCTGCCCTCCAGGTACGCCTCCAACACCCGCCGCAGGTACGGGGGCACTCCGAAATATCGGAGCGCCTCCCGTATGACGCCATGCGGCAGGGTGTTGAAGGCGTTGGCGATGTCGAGTGACACCGCCAGAACCCTCTCCCCCTGGGAGGTCGCCTCTGCCGACAGCGACTTCAGGAGGCACAGGGCGTCCACTGTCGAACGCCCTGTCCGGAAGCCATACTGCGCGTCCGCCAGATTCGGCCCCACGCCCTCAAGGTGCTGGACGACCCGGGAGGAGATAATCCTCTCTAGCACCTTCCCGGCGTCGTCCAGCAGGACGAGGGGCCGATACGCGGACGCGCAGTCCGGAGGGTGGCCTGCCTTTGCCATGAGGCAGAGCCGCCCAAGCTTCCAGGGCTTCGGGAACTGCCCGACCGAAAGACACCGGTCGAACAGTTCCCGAAGCCACCCCCCTAATTGGCCCAGTGCAAGGCCGAGCACCCGGCCCGGGACCCCATCAGGGCCGGGCGCTCTACGCCGGCTGAGGAGGCGTTCGACTGCCCTCCCCATCTCCTCCTCCGTTATCGGAGGGGGAGGACCGTCGAGTACCTCCTCGACTGCCTCCCGAGGCGGAGGCATGGGAGGAGCCGGTAGCGTCGGAGGGTCGGGGAACAGCTCTCCCACGACCCTCGCTACCACCTCCGGCCGGAGGGTCTCCGTCGCCGGGGGCGCCCAGGATTGCATCTTCATTCGTACAATCCTATACGGGCGCCCCCATGGATCCCCCTCCAGCGTCTGGAGCAGCTCCTCCCATGCTGCTTGTTTCGCCCGGCTGATGGCAGCCTGCAGGGTCTTTCTGCACTCCCTATAGCTGCCATACAGCCGGGCCTCCGCCTCCGGGTCCCTATGCCGGCGCCGGCGGCTGCGCCCGAACAGCCGCCGGGCCGCGGAGCAGGCCGCTCGGAGAGCGGCGATCTCCGGCGACCACCAGTACACCGCCCGTTTGTCTGGGCGGTGTACGCTCCGCGGCATCGACGCGTCGCAAACCTCCGTGAGGGCTGCACGGAGGCGGGCTGCGTACGCGTCGACATCGGCCCCTGTGGGGGGGGGGCATGGCCCAGGCCTGGACGATGGCCGCCTCTTCCGCTAATTCACGGTTGAGGCGGCTCATCGCCCAGCAGGGGAACTTCGCGCCCCTCCGGGGGCGGGTGCCACTTCCGGCTTGGGAGGTGGAGACCTCGAACCTGATGTATCGGTGGTCCGATAAGGTCTCCACCTCCTCCAGCACCCTCCACCCCCGGACACGGCGTGCGACGGACGGGGTGGCGAACGAGACGTCCACCACTGACGTCCCGTTCCATCGCACGCACGTGGGGACGCTCCCCTGATTGAGGAGGGACAGCCCCAACTCGGCTGCCCACTCCTCAACGGCCATGCCCCTCAGGTCCGTGACCGCCGCTCCCCAGGTCCTCGACTTAGCATTCAAGTCCCCCATGAGGACCACGGGGAGCGGCGACAGCCGTCTGACAGCCCCCTGCAGGGAGCCGAGATACGCCTCGAACTCCCTCAGGGGCTTGTTAGGGGAGAAGTACGCCCCCACAATGGCGGACTCTCCCCAGACGGCCGTCACGAACCCGGCCCCACGCTCTCTCACCGCCAGGGGCGAACCTCGACCCACCAAACCTTAGGAGATCATTTCATTGCAGCAGGCAATTACAGTGCGAAAAAAAGACGGTTAAATAATATGATAAGTGAGCACATCCTTGAAAATGATCGAAATTCACATATACAGGCATATTTTGAAAGCTTTAATCCAACCACAGCTACAGGTTTTGCCTTGTGGAAAGCAAAAAGGAAAGTTAAACGATCCATATCCATTTCCGCTCCGCTAAGAAAAACAGACAAAAGCTGGGCATGCAGAAACCAGGAGCAAGCTAATTTGTTTACATAACATTTAGCTGATGTTTTTCATCCCCATCCTTAGGAAGGTGTACAGGTATAAGAAGAAAAATTCATGAGATTCCTTAACTCCCCGAATCTGGATCAATATACACGGTAATTATTTAGTGTAGTGGCGGTTGTGTGGCATGCTTATTTATCGTGGACGTTAATAAAATAATTTTCACCTTGTTACAATTTTTAATGGGTATAACAAATACTGTGAGTGCGCGAGAATCGAATGTCGTTCTGCGAGAGTGTGAAGTTCGTGCGGGTGCAATGCATCTTCAGAACTGTTGACGGTTCGTTCCGAAACATTTAGTTACTTTCAATTATTAATTAATTATTTAATATCAATTAACTATTTGGTTAACATCAATTATTTATTTATTTAATATCAATTAATTATTTATTTGATATCAATTATTTATTTATATAATATCAATTAATTATTTATTTAATATCAATTAATTATTTATTTAATAATTCAATTCCTACTCCAAGAAATCAGCAAGTTACGGCCTCATTATTAATAAAGTTTCGCAAGAATTACCTGAATGTCGGTTAACCCAATGACAGCAATTTTAATGCAATAGCAGGACGTCAACTAATATCACCCCTAATATAAATTTACACAAATAAATATGCTAATAAAACCGGAAGATCCAAAATCATATAAGCCAATTAGCAATATGCAGTAGGCAGTAGCCTATACCAGCAAAATTATATGAAGTATTTATATCGCTATGGATGTTATCAGAAGATAATACCTGAACATAAATTGGGATTATGTTGCCAGCACGCTACCACCCATCAAATTTATTGACTGAGAAATAAGATAGACAGGCCTTTCGAAAGCAAGAAGTTCTGCACTACTTTCTACTTGGACATATCACAGGTTTTATACATCAAGGTGCAGTAACACTACATTTTAGCATGACGGAGCTGGAAAGTGGCAACTTAGTATAGCGCAGAAGCCAGAAAGTTGCCATTTTCCGGCCAGAGAACAGAAAAAATATTATCAAGTAGGAAAAAGTTATGTAAAACACATTGAACACATACAGGGACATAATGTACAAAAAACAAGTCTTTTTGCTTTCTTTCTGTATTGCAAGCATTGACAAGGAATCCTTGTAATATTTAACGAACGCAATGAATGTCCAGTCGATAGTACGACATTTTATATCGGCACAAACTCTCGTCAATTTGCTTGTCAACTGCACTGCCCTACAAACTGTAAGTTTTCAGTTAGCTGACGTTTTGGTATAAGTACATCAGTGTTGCTGCCAGTGAGTTTTAAAACGCAAGATTTCTTTTAGAAGATGTTGACTACGTGACGAAAACCTAACCCCCTCCCTCCCCCCTGTGACCAAGCGTGGTACTTGAAGACACCTCTCCCTCCCATAAACCGGTTACGTGGTTTGGGTACGTTCCCTTAGTATAGATATATACATTGCACGGACCATCGAAGACGTCGGTTCGGAACCTAACGGACGTTTTTTTTGTTTTTTTTTTAAGAAGCATAGTGTTTTGAAGTATAGCATAAACTTTTAGCTAATCTGTCTGCTATATATAGCACAAAGAAAATTTACCAAAATCTGTCAAGAATTTCATAAACTACAAATTTTTGACTTTCCTCCGTTATCTTGGAAAACCCCTTGCGTTTTATGCGATAAAAAAAAGTATCCTAGGTGTAACTTTTAATATTAGTTCTCACTGTGTCAAGTTTCGTCAAAATTGATTCAGTACTATTCAGGTTAGACAGACTCGCGAAGTTGCATCCAGAGTAACAGCCCAAGCCGAGGTTCCGCCATTCTGGTGCCCTTGAGCTTCTTGCCAAGCAGCGAAGAGCCATAAACGCTCGCCTTAGGAGTCCGGTGAAGCTATGAAGGCCCGTCAGGCCAATAGCGTAGTCAGTACGAGACGAAAAAATGGTTCAGTACTTTCAGAGTGATATGTGTTCACAGGAACAGACAGACAGACAATAATGATAAAAGGATTAGTTTGGTTTCTATATCGATAACAAAATCACCCCAATTATAATTTTCAAAAAATACTTAACGTATAGATTTGGCCTTACAGTTTTATTATATGTGATATGATAATAGATTTTATGAGAAAATCGACTGTCCATAAGTTACTAATCACTTTAAATTTAATATTCCTGTTAAGCTTCAAAGATCTAATAAATACGTACCATTTTATATTTCTCATTCATATATTAGGTCTTTACCTATGAAATTGCCGTTTTGTATGAAAATTTTAAACGAATTTTTTTCATGTATTTTTTATTTGTATTAATCGAAGTAATCACCCATGCAATCAATGCATCTTTGCCAACGCAGTGGCAGTTTATTGATGCCCTTCTTAAAGAAATCAGCTGGACGGGAGGCAACAAATTCTTCATAGGCATTTTGTACTGCCTCTCGGGTATTGAATTTTTTTCCCACCAAGGAGTTATCCAAATTCTGGAAAAAGTAGTAGTCTGTAGGCACAAGGTCTGGTGAGTAGGGCGGATGACGGAGACCTTCCAACCCCAGTTGTTGCAACTTGGAGACCGTCTGCTGTGCAGTAGGAGGTCGCGCGTTGTCGTGCGGGAGCAGCGGAGACGAGCGATTGACCAATACTGGTTGGAGATGTGCCAGCTTCTCCATCATTGTGTTCAGTTCTTCATAGTACACATCTGCAGTAATGCTCACCCCGTTTGGTAAGAAGCTGTGGTGAATCACACCGGCGCTAGACCACCAAACAGTAACCATCACTTTTCTACGGGTAAGTTTTCGTTTAGGGCATTGTTTAGGTGCTGAACTAGAATCCAACCAACTTGCTGAGCGCTAGCGGTTATCAAACAGAATCCATTTTTCATCGCAGGTAACAATGCGGTTCAAAATTCCTTCATTTGTGTGTCTGTTGAGCAGTGCAAGGCACGTCTCGACGCGTACTTCGCGCTGGCGATCATTGAGTTCGTGGGGCACCCATTTGTCAAGCTTTTTTATCTTGCCAAGTTGACGCAAATGGACCAATATTATTTTGACGCTAACGTCGAAAGCTGCTGCTAATTCAGCCGTAGATTGTGTATCATCAGCTTCCACAATCGCCTTTAATTCATCATTGTCGACCAAAGTCTTCGGACGACCGCGAGGTTCATTTTTCAGGTCGAAATTCCCAGAACTGAAGCGAGCAAACCAATAACAGGTGAAGCGTTGGTTTGTAGTGTTAGCTCCGTAAACGTCGTTGATGTTGCGTGCCGCTTGTGCCGCGTTGCTGCCACGACGGTACTCATATTCCATAATTACTCGAATTTTTAACGTATCCATGATGACAAAAAAGATTGAAATGCGATGAAAATGTAACACTAATCAATAAACAAATGACTACTTTTGGAAAAAGAATTCCATGTTTTTAAAATAAAAATAATTTGATATTAGAATTCTTAGCCAAACAAAAAATATTTTGATTTGAAATGGCCAGTACTGCGGAACGGCAATTTCATAGGTAAAGACCTATTACTAATTAAGGCTTTTACATACTCTCCAGTCAACAGAATATCTAGGTCATATAACTCATTCCATACAACATGCGACATTATTTCATTTAGTAGAGATACTAAACGAAATAAATTCAAAAGAGCGATAAAGACATATCAGTCTATTCGCAAACTACAATAACCAATAGCAATTGGTCTAGTAGGTTTAGTATTTCCTTTTTTCTCTTTCTTTTACTTTGTTAGTTTTCATAATATTTTAAAATATCGATTACTTTTAGAATTTTACTTCTCTTTCTGTTTCAATTTCCCAGTTTTCGTATTATTACGTCAAATCTTTAAGTATGTAAAATAATTGAATATTTAGTTTTATTAACATTTTATTTATTGTTGGAGCTGGCCGTGGTTGTCTCTAAATATGACTGCATTTATAAGCAATCACAAAAGTCCTACTTTTAATATATTTACTATTGTATTGTCATGTTGATGACCCTAAAATAAATAAATTAATATCTTTAAATTTATGTTACTTATTATTTATTGAAATATGTTTTAATGAAAGTAATTATTATGGAATAACATCAATTCCTATAACATGTAATCCCCTAGAACAACGCTTATTGTAATAGATAAGTGTTCATAGATTAGTGTAAGTGTACTGATAAGTGGTAAATTGAAGTGATCAAAGTATTTATTTGCAAAAAAAAATCTGTTTTCTTTAGCCAAAACATATGTAATATGTGGTTTCTATCAACTGCTAGTATTTATGTAGTGCAATATAAATTGTACAAATGCAGGATACATTACAACCCGCAATATATTACCGATATAGTTTATAAAGGAAGCAAGCTTATGTATCAAATGACGGCGGCGGGACATTGTTAAAGAACCGACAAACGTAGATGGCGAAGAGGCAGTAGCTTAATGAGGGAACTTTAGTTGATGGGGGGTAGATAGCTAGGCGATTGATACAAATACTCAATAATACTATTTCGTAGTTTTGTTGCCTTTTTATCTTATATGGGAAGTTAGGTTTACCAGATTCAAACCCGTGATAACCAGTAAAACCAAATTTGATAGGAACCTAAGTAAAAAATGCATAACATATTATGTACTCTCTGTTTTTTTAAGATACCTATCTACTAGCTGGTTCCCGCCCGCTTCATCGAAAATAGTGATTTTAAACTATCATAGTACGTCACATCCGGTGGTTTTATAATATGATTCACTATAATCCGTGAAACAGATTCCGTTCAAACATATATTCAACGAATTGTATATATTAGTGTAAGTATTAAAAATAATTGTCAATTTAATTTATTATATTTAATATTAAATGGTTAATGTGAGAAATTATTGTTCTATTCTTGATAAAAATTACTGGGGAATATAAAATATTTATTACATTGAGAAATAAACGAAGGAACAACAACGAATTTATTAATAATTATAAGGTAACGTATAAAAGCTATTTTTTATACGTTCTTATAGAAAGTCATTACTTTCTATAAGAACATATAAAAAATAGTTTAACCTTTACGTGTTGGAGCGACAGCTTTTACCTATTTTACTGTTTGCGTTTAATTTTTTTATGTTGTTTATTAATTACACCTATAAATATCCTTTAGTTTGTACTTTCACCTAATTAATTTCAATCAACCATAACCTAACGGTGTTCTTGAAGCGGTACGTGGAGAAATTAACTTTAATATGTTAGTGGTAAAGTTGAAATTAAACTAAACTCACACGCGTTTCAGTTGAGGTGTCAAGGACGAAGAAAGGCTTTTATCGGTAATACTTACTAATTGTCATATTCCCTTTTTAGCTTTTGTATGTTTTTATCGTGTTTGTGAAGAAATAAAAGTAATTCGAGCGGAGAACGGACGTGTTTATTACTTGACTGGTTTCATTACTGCGTTTTTTATATTCTTTTGGCAAAAATACTATGCAAATACTTACAGTATGGGACGCTGTCGATAGTCACCGTCGTAATAAATTAGTATATATATATAGAATAGAAGTAATATGAGAAATAGAATTTATAGAATTACAAAGATGAAAGATTCTACGTAATTTGATATGGTTTGGTTAATCAATGTGAGATTGTGAGACATAGTTGTTAGCCATTTGGTTATGCTACCAATTCTAGAAGAGTTATTATTATATACATACATATTTTTATTAGGTGCCATTCAGTCAAATTTATTTGGTTTCTCTATACTATTTGCTTAGTTACTTATTAAGACGGTCGAGTGATGTTATTATTGAAAAGAAACTGTATAGTTTAATAAGATACAATTAATTAAACTTAATAATATTAACTAACAAAAAATAGAATATTCATTATCAACATCATCATTAACCGGTAAGACACTGCAGGGCTATAGGTCTCTTCCCTAAGGAATGTATGGGCATAATCACCTCACGCCTGCCTACGACGTATTGGTGATTTCAAATGCTGAAAAATGCACAATTCTATATTCTCCCACATACAGTAGTACTACAAGAACATTTCTCAGGTTCAAGTTTCCTCACGATGTTTTCCTTCACCGGCAACCGATAGTCTTATCGATTTAAATTAGTAAATGTACTCGAATTCCAAAAAACTTGTTGATATTCCACCGGCCAAACCACTAGAGTACCGCGACCTTTACACTTTTTTTACTATATTACTATTTGTCCAATGAATAAAAATAATGTCAAATTATATTGCAACAAGTGTTCATAGATATAATAATTATCCCAAGAGTTTTGTCACACTATTGTGCCTACAAATTATAGTAGTAGGTATATGTACATATATTAAACATTTTGGAAACAATTAAATTGACAAGCAATTTCGCAGAGCACCGATATTGCTCTGTGTTTACTCTTTAAGTTTGGTGCCCCTACAGCTCGCCGGCCCTCTGGCGGTCGTTGCAATCCCTAGTTGACCCCCGGGCACAATTTAATTACCAAATGGAGCGTTTTTTGTGATTCCTGGGCCTGAGCCGTGTAAACAGGCCGCTTACGATGTGAGCGGAAACTACTGGAGTTCTATGAGTCTCATAGCTGATACGGAATTTGAGTAGGGTCATTATTGGAAAGCAATAGTTACAGTTACATATCAATATAACTGACATAGTTAAAACAACAGTTATCCGACATTTAAAAAAAATAAACAAATAAGGTAGTCTGTACATAAATAGAATTTTAATTTATATAATAATGTATTGGCATTTGTTGGTATTGGTTGTTTATAGTTTCATTTGTAAAATATAATGCTTGAAGTAACATCTATCATTCATTGGCGATCACATAAAATTAAATATTTTAAACAATAATTTCTTGTAAACGCGTGACAAACAAATCCTCATGCACATTTATAGTATTAGTTATAGGATAATATTCGTAGTAAAAATGATTCCAATGCTAACTGCCAGTGCAATAATAATAATAACAACTCGCTATTGCACACACGTTGAAAATACACAAAATTAGACATCAGTTTACAATACGTGTACAGTTAGGCGGCCTGATCGCTTAGAGCGATCTCTTCCAGGCAAACCTAAGGAGACATTTTATTTTCAAAAATACCTGGTGGCAATATAAATAGACAAAAAGAATTACAAAAACTATAGATAAAAGTGGAAAAAAGAAATGACGCAATAGAATAGTTGTTTATAGAATATTCAAATTTGCATCGTTAACTAAAGAAATTAACTTTCGTGAGCGATGATCACTTTTCAAAAGACGTGTTAAAATCACCTGGTATCAACGAGTGAGAATAAATAAGTATAAAATGATCTAGAAGATTTTCAAGAGTATTAGAATAATTTATAGTCAGGTTTGTGGAATAGAAAACTCCTAAAAGAACCTTAGTGTGGGACAGGTTTAGGTCTAGGAAAAGATGCTCAGAGGTACCGGAATACTCAGAATCTGATTATGATATTACTGAATAAGGAATATGGTTACGTAGATATATCGCTACCCCAGCGCCCCTTCCCCGTACGGACATTACGTATTAGTTGAAATCCAGGTAAACTGTAAAGAGTTGACGCAAGACAAGGCTTTAAAAAATACTCTGAAATGAGAATAGCATGAATGTTGGTCACATCAAACGATGACACGATATCGTTGTAGAGATTAGGAATGCTTTGGGCATTAATATGAATTACGTCAAAGTTTTTAGGAAATGACTGGAAACATTGCGTTCGAGATTCATTTAAAGGAAGAAATTGCGAGCATGCACTATGAAAACTATCATCACTCTGCTCGTCTAATAATGTTTGTAATAAGGCTGATTGTGAAATTCCACCATAAGAGCTATCTATATCACTCTTATTTAACTTGTATTTCCTCTCTAACTCTAAATGTTTCTTAAATATAATTAATTAGCACAAAATAATTAAATGTAATTACAATATAACTATACACACTATATAATTAAAAGGTATGTGTAGAAATTGCCAATAGACTATAATATTAAAATAAAACAAAATAATAATAATAATCTCCAAACAAACTAACACGATATCACTTGCCAGCAGTAAACAAAATAACAACAAAAGGTATTACTAAAATATACAAGTAATTTATATTTATAATTTATACATTTGTAGATTATAATGGTAATATATAGGTAATATATAGGTAATACATAGGTAATATATAGAATATAGTCATAACAGTTTAACAAGAGTATTGCTTGTTTATTATGTTTGTTACATACATTATCGATCGTAGCATAAGTGATACAACACAAATGGATACTTCAAGTAAAAAAAAAGGATTGTACATACATTGAGATACATGATAACTGTACTGCCGTAGATATATGTATATATATGAAGTGATAATACTAACTTAACGCAACCAGTATACGGTAAAAACCGTTGTTTATGTTTATATTTATGTTTAAATTTATGAAACGTGTACAATTTATATATGTATAAACCCTATAACTTATAAATAACACTGTAATAATAGAAGACCACAGTATCAGCAAATAAATAAATAGAGAAAACAAAAAGATTAATGAAATTAAGTAACCTAAATTATATTGAACTACAATAGTTGTCGGATGAAATGGTCTATACATAATATTATAACCATAGCATCGCACAGATAGTTTTATAAAAACAGTTATTTACAAGCTAAACTCTGTAGTCCGGTGAAGCTGTTAAGACCTTGCTAGGTCAATAGCGTAGTCAGTTCGAAAAAAAAAAAAAAAAAAGTTATTTACAAGATCGCTACGTAATTCTATTTAACTTTGGTCATATGCTTTTTTGGCCTTTGATTACTATTGTTATTGGAGCGCACCATTAGTATTAATATTATTGAGAATGATATCATGACGAAATCGTGAGATGGATTAAGCCAGTAGCATACCCGTGACAAATGAGAATACCAGTGACACGTATGTATATAATTTTTAAAACTAACATACGTATCAGCAGTAACTAGCAACACAAACCTAGTCCCTCGTTATTTTAAACAATTCGATAATGACGCCCCCTGGCGGACTGCGCAAAGGGCCCTGTCCCCCTAATGAGGCTCTGAGACCTTTTCACTGAAATAAGTTTGCGTTGTTTGCCCAGAGCAGGATGTTCGCTTCAAATTACATACCGTTTGTTAACAACTAACTTACGATTTATTTACAGTGTGAGTTTCACTAGACGTAATTAAATTAGGTAATGCCAAAAAACGTGTTCTGAATATTATTTCCTTCTTACACTATAGTTTAGTCACTGGAAAGAGATAAAGGAAAATGAAAATTACGAAGTAAATTCACAAATAATAAATTTATACTTTATGTACATATAAACACCTTAAAAATTAACCGCATTGTTTAAAAACAGTTTTATCACAAAAGACACTGTTTAAATTATATTTAATCGATTAAACTGATAATTAATTAAGTCAATTGATTATTGACTCCATTAATATATTAATTCATAATTTAAATTTAAACATTGTCTAACGTTTGTCTAAGTTAACAGTTCTTATTTTATTGTTGTGATTTATTTTATTTCTATTCGTAGGCAAGATACATTTCGTTAGAAACTGTTTAGTAAAACTCATGTACGTTTTTGGTTTTGTAATAGGACTGAATTTTTTTAAATCCATCTCAGAATAGCGTCCAAGTCTTTGATTGTCAAGTAAATGAAAGTTCGTATCTTGTTGTAATGATAATTGTTCATATATTTGTATATAGAGTGACGCATCGCATGTTAATATCAGCACCTCTAGATATCAGTATTTTTTATCATTTTTTTGTCACTTTTTACAAAAATATACATTTATTTCTAATTTACACTATTCTTAATCCAAATTTATTAAATTTTATTTTCTGTTTTTTAGTTGGATTTTATATGAAAGCGTGTTTTTTTAGTTTTTTTAAAGTATTATTTATTTTTAATTTTTTAGTAAAAAAAATTTTTAACTTTTCTTTTCGGATTATTGCATTGTCATTGACCTTTGACAGGTATGCAAAGTTTGAATTAAATCTGATCATTCAAAGTAGGACAAAATCGAGCTCAAAGGGGCCGGTTACATACATATATACAGGTGAAGCTAATAATAAAAGCGCGATAAAAAAAATGATTCACCGCACCGTGTAAATAGATAAATTAGGGCGTTTCTAACTCATTGTTCAACGTAACGCTAACATAATAGAGAGGTGTGATACATTATGCAAAACAAGTTATATGCATATCTAAAGGTAAAATATTAGCGAATCAAATGTGACATGTTAAAAGCGTCACGTCGGCTCGCACTGCGCAAGACAATACGCAAATCAGCGACCAATCGCGTTCCGTTTCACGTAGTATGTAAATGTTCTATATTCAAATAAGTTTAAAATCAAACGCGCATGCACGCGCCGACCTTTTTTATTGGCGCTTTGCGTTCAAAGGGTTTTTATCATATAGAGATTCGACGAACGCGTGGCTTGGGGTCCTCCTGTCCCCAATTTACAACCCTTCTGCAACCCTTTTTTGGTTGCAGCTGTTTTTTAGTCCTGTGTCCTTCGTGACGCGTGCCGGTGCTATATGTTTTTGCGTGTAGTTTACAAGGTGTCTGAAAGGGTTCAAATAACAATTTGTGTTTATTGTTAAAGTTTTTTTGTGAGCACCTGGTTTTAGTAACACAATTGTTCGCTGATTTATCAGCTGTGTTTTAATAGGTATGTGCTTTATTTTCGTATTTGTTTTTTTTTAATAATATTATTTTATTAATTTATTTCATAAATGTATATTATATACATAATATATAATCGGAACAAAATATGTAACTGATTATTTTAGATCATTAATCAAATAGCGATGTGATAAGAAGGTAAATCTGTTGACATGATTAGGTTTGCAATAGCTAGCTAGTTGCATTCGTTTTCCGGTTTTATTAAAGTATACGCATAAAATAATTTGCAAAAAGATAAACATAATAGATCAAATTTTAATGAATTATATTCTTTTGTAAATCGAAAAAGTTGTGCATTTAGTGATGGTACAAATCATATGTTTGAAGAACCACTGTTCCGGCATACTGAAAACATGGCGTGGGCTGTGTTTATAGCACATTAGTTGATTGTTCGTAGTGTGTTGTGGTGTGGTGACTTGACACCGCGCGTCGCTCCCATGTTTGTACTTACACTATCAAATACGTTAAAAGCGTTGGTGGCAAATAACGAGAAATTATTTTTACGTAAATTAGTTTATTACCTGAATATAATATTTTACATAAAATGGAATTTCTTGATTCACATCGTTGATTCTACTCAGATGACAGAAATTAATTTGTGATTGCACTGTGAATTCCTCTACTTTCATGTAGGTGCCCGTGATTATTCACGACCAACATGATCGTTTCCTATCTATATGGTAGTAATTCTTTCAATGCGGAACTATGGTTCAAGTCACTTTGTAATTTTAACCGATAGATTGTCAATATCAGGGATATATATCTTAGTAATAAATTATACGAGCATAATATATATTGTAAAATGCGATGATTAACTGTCGATTTGTTATTGTAATTAACACTATACTTAAATACTATTGTATTTGGAAATGAGAGAATTACAATAATTAATGCTTTTTTTTCTATGAAATAGATAAATCGAGTTTACTTCGATTTTTTCATGTAACATTTCACTAAAAGATATATCTTTTCTTCTTCAGTATTCATCGTCGATTAATATAGATTATACAATTAAAACTTTTTAAAGACATTAAAACTAGTTTCACATTCCGATCTATTCGAATTCATAAACTTGTGGATTATAAAATGTACAAGTTGAACATATTTCACTAACATACGTATGAAAATGTAGCTGAACCTAGGTTAACTCAGTTAGGTCACGAATTACATGAACTAGGTAACAGCCCAAACCGAGGTGTGCCGTGCACACTTGAGCTAGTTGTCAAAATAAAATCGGCAGAGTGCCTTAAGCGCTCGCCGCGAGTAGTCCGGTGAAGCTGTTAAGGTCTTGCTAGGCCAATAGCGTAGTCAGTTCGAAAAAAAAAGTGGAAGATATAATTATGTAATATATGGTAAAATAATAAAAGTATATAAATTAGAAATTGACAAAAAAGACATGAGATACATACTGAAATTACACCAAAATTAAAAAAAATAATTAGTGAGTTACATTTGTGTTTTTTGTACCTGTGTTACAAACGATTATTACTATTACTGAATATTATCAGACTAGGCCCCCCTCGGTGGCAGGTCAAGCCTAGGTCCGTTTCGTCGGCGTGGAGCCCTTGAGTACGCTGTTCGTGCGAATACAGTGACACTTTTTTATTTTCGAACTGACTACGCTATTGACCTGGCAAGGTCTTAACAGCTTCACCGGACTACTACAGTGACACAAAATCGTTCATCACTGCAACATCATTACATATATCACCTCCACACACGTGCACGCACACGTGCTTACACATGGAAGTGGAACGGTTTTATTTTTTCCCTTATCGAACTGAATTAGTTCAGACAAAAGAAATTATCCGACACGAAATACATATAAGAGTTATTGAGGTATACATGCTTGGTACACATATATATCTTACTAACTTATATACGTATGAATATGTAGCTTAGCTTAACTCAGGTCGCCGAGGTGTGCCGTGCACCCTTGAGCTAGTTGTGAAAATGAAATCGGCACAGCTTTTTTTGTTTTTTTTTTTTTATTATAATCCGTGTAACCGTTTTACAGGTTTTACGTTATCTCTGTTAGATTTTATTGTTACTGGTTAATTTCTGAAAAGTGTGATGTGACTATGATAGTTATCTGAAAAATCCTAAAAATCTCTTTATATGTCTTATCAAAATCAGTTCAAATTAACCTCGATTGCCAACAAATAAAAAAACTACGGTCAATAGAGTTGAATGTGTATTAGCACAAGTTAATTCGTTAATAAGGTATCATAATATTGCTCGTAGAAATATCAGATTGGTCCCTGATATCCAAACAGAGCGGTAGCTTCGGGTAAATATTCAATAATTGCGGCCATTACCACTACGGCGGGTGACACCTCTCGCCGGAAGAACAGCGAAATTCAATATCCGTCGCTTACTTTTTTCCTTTAACAGGATTGCATTTCGTATTCTGGATTGTTAAATAAACTAATATTTAGTCGGTAATCAATTAAGACTATAGCTTGAAATAATTTATTTATATATAACTAGCCTGCCCGTTCAGGCGTCATCCCGCTCTGATAATAAAAAAACCTTAACAAATTATAAGTATACCTAAACCTAACTCATGAATCACTTTATATACTGGTGAAAACAGCATGAGAATTTCATTTAGTAGTTTTTGAGTTTATCGCGAACAGACAGACAGACAGACGTAACAGAGGACTTTGTTTTACAAAATGTAGTGATAAAGAATAATATTATTTTTTATACCTAATGTTCTAACGTAGTTTTTTGTTTGTATGAAAAGTTGTCGTAGCAGATTTTTCCACGGCAAACATGATCCAAAACAAATATCTCTTTAGGAAACGTTTTTTTGTCTTATTGACATTCACTTTCGTTGTTTGTTTCTAACATTTGGTGTAATTTTCAGCGATTCACATTACACGGTATATGTTTCGGATGATATTGTGTCTCTATGTCTGGTAAATTTAGCGCATAATCATAATTTTCCAAACAGTGTGTTGTTTTTATCTACTATTTACAATTTTACTTATTTACTTACTAAATTATAGATATATTTAAACGTAACCATATTTATTCAAATTTTCAAATTCAAAACACTTTATTCAATTTAGGCCCTAAGAAGGCACTTATGAACGTCAAAACTACCACCGGTTCGGAAAACAACCCAGTCATCGAGAAGAACCGGCAAGAAACTCGATCTGGTTTATCTTTTTAACAAATATATATAATATTTAAGGTTTATAATGACTGTAATTTTATAGAGTTAGTCGATATTTAAAGAAACAAAATGTTATGTTATAAATGTTAACAATATGAACGCTACTAACTACTATAGCTATAAACTGTGTTGCAGTTACTATCGCCCACCGCCGGACACATATTTTAAATAATAGATATATCTTGTAAATAAGGAGACATAACAATAAAAGTAACTATAGTTGTCATACGTAATATAATACAAGATACTGCAGAACTAAATGCTACTAAGCTAGCGAGAATGTATCTATTTTTAATTATGTTGTGTTGTGTGATATATATATGTAGATTTATGAGTGTACATTCATACTATGATTTTAGAAAAATCAATGTACGCTGAACTATGTACAAGACAGACGTTCTTCGGTCTCCTCATATAGAGTGTTAGAGCATTCCCCACCCCCTTCCACCTCCCCCTCCTCCTTACCCTGCCACAAACACAGGCTGGCAACGCACTTGCGACTCCCCTGGTGTTGCAAGTGTCTATGAACGGTGGTGATCACTTATCATCAGGTGACCCGTGCCTGCTATGATATAAAAAAAAAGTTAGGTCCAAAAGCCAATTTAAAATATCTCTTTTACATTTGATACAAATAAATGGTTAAATTAAAAATGATGTGACTTTAATATGCCACACTAAGGCACCAGCTTAGGACTGTATTCTTTCTACTAGTGGGCGCCCAGTGGTCGACACTCGACCATAGTTCATTGAATTTTTAAAGTTTGAACTTTATTAAGGGTTCTTTTATCAAGGGGTATAACCTCTATAATCAAAGGCTTTCATCATGCCTACTTAGTTATTTGCCACTTTTTTTAAATAATATAAACATTTTACCAAATCGATGTTTAAATGAAAATTGAAATTAATTATAAATTTGAAACAAAAAACAGGCGGTTACATAAGGTGGTAAGGCTCTTAAATACTAAGTGAACATAACTTTACGAAAATAAAGAAATTTATCGCAACTCATGACACAATTTTCAATTAATTTTACACGATACCATAGGTGCGTGGTATTTCTGGGTGATATTGAATTAAATATAGTCTGAATATTATGAGGAATAGTGATATGCCCAGTATCATCATTTGGAAAAGTAATGGATACACAATAGAATCAAATTATGAATCCAAAATAAAGATGTTTTTAATACTACCATTAACTTTTGAAAATGAATTCATTTTTGTTCATAATTCATCATCAACTGTACTAAATATAATTCCTACATCAAGTTGAACTGCATCATTGTAACCGCGGAGATATAAGTCATGGATTACTTTCATGACCAAACAAATTTTCTTATTTTGATTTTACAAAGTATTTTTTCGTCATTTTTTATTGAATCATCATTTGAAGTGAGTACACCATAAAGAAATACTAAACATTAAAATATTGACATTGACTTTGGAAATATTGCTTTACTCTTATGGCAACATGAAGCAAAGTGACATGAAGAGAAAGCAGTCCTGTCACCTAAAAATTTTGACATTCAATAAAAACAAAGAGAATAATAATTATTTCAGTAGTTCCATAAATTTACTAAAGATAAATTATTTATCAATGAATATTAATGTATATTATGAATTTACATATTATATTATTCTATAATTAACATACAATTTGACCAGTTGATTTCAAAGGTAATTGGAACGTAAGAAGGATGAAGGATGTTCGAAACATCTTTTTCCTTTTACATGTGTGTATATGTTGTGTAAAATTGAAGCAGTAGTGTGAGTAATGCATATTTTAATTAATTTAATGTACTTCTAATGTATTTTATATAAAATAAATAGCTTTCTGCACTTCTCTTCCATATAAACTTTAACTATGCCAAATTTCACGTTCATCCGTTCACGCAATTCGCTTAAAAAGGGATACCAAGGTTTGGCTTCACGTATTAATTTATATGATATGTGAATTTAATCACCTTCTTCTATGAAGATATTCGAGACAACCTTATCATCTGTAAAGTAATGTTGTAAGCGCAAATCTTGCCATTACATGAGGTGTAGCCATCTTAGTGACCGTAAATCTCAAATTACACAGTAACATAATTACAGACATTACAACAAAATTATAGTTTCAAAAAAGGTATAAAAGAAAAAATACTCCTCTTCAACGTTTTGGGTATTAAAAAACTTTATTTTTCTAATTTATGTAGCATCCAACGAGATAATGAAGAATTGATATTCTAATGCCACTACAGAACATTACCTTATTATGAAACGCTGCATATGTGTAGTAAAACATTATTTTAAAATTAATTTATATCTATATATTTGTGAGACAGTGAGAGAGTGTTGAATTGAATGTCCCTCCTGCGCAATCAATGAATAGTGTGAAACATGTTTTTAGGTTGTTTACTTATAAATTCCTTGGTTTTTAGCTCTCCATGACTCGACTATGTTATCTTTTCTGTCAGCCTAGTTGAAACGTTTAAATGTATTATTGTAAATTGCATATTATATCATTCTAACAATGAAAATATCTCTTGTAACTATAAACACCATATATGGAGTTAAAATTAAACAGTCTGTTTTACGCACACGACGAAACATTCTCGTAAGCACACTTAGTATGACGTTTAGGGAAAAAAGTAAGTGTAAAACGTTTTATCAAAAGTAAGTAAAATAAGGTACGATGGTGGCTCGTCCCTCTGTGCGAAGCTGGAGGGGTAGTACGAGGGGGCAACCCTTTCCTCCCGACGCCATCCATCACTGACGACTAGCGAAATGTATTTTAATCCACTGCTCCGCGCCGGAACGCTTCATGAAATGTGAAAAATGATTCCCAGAGCTCACGCATACATATGTAAACGTTTGCCTCAGCCACAACCAATCTACTTTGCAGTGGGTCCTCCTAATAAGTATTTTTCTTCAATATACATCAGTTGGCAGACGAAATAATTCATAACTTGTTTTTTATTAAAACGGGCACTGAAAATTTTCTACCGTTTTGAGAAAAACTTAAACACAACAACGCTGATTATTGATAAAGTAAAAGCTCACAGCAAAATCTGTCTTTCTTATTGACAGATGTTATACTTATATAGGGTATACAATGTTAATCCTACAATTAAGAGGAACCCAACAACGTCTTAAGTCTAAATATATTAGAATTTATCACACAGTTTAGGCCACAGACCATGCCATACAAGTAGACGTACATAAATACTTTCTAAAAATATCACTGCTGTGTACGTAGTCGAGAATTGTTATTTATTTTTTCAATATAATTACATTTTAATCAGTATCATTCCTAGGAGTACAAAGCTGCTTACTGTTTTCCTAAGTGCGTAATATCCAATTTAACTGACACAGTATAAAAGATCTCACTATGATTATTACACTATGGCACTTTTCTACCCACTCTACATTAGTGTGTGTGTATGTATGATAAGTTAGGGAGTTATTACTGAAAGGAGCATACAGATGATGCTCTCTCATGTATGTTAAGGAACATATTAGACGCTTGACACGGTCTATTTCATCAGTTTAATGTTTTATATACGTGTACATAATGAAATTTCTTGACTTCAATTGAAATGCGAGTCAAATTCTATCAAGTACACCTATATTTTCTTTAAAATCTTAGCATTGGTTTTTATTTACTTTCATAAAAGAATATTATTAAGTCATATATCCTACAACATTATTTTTAGTTTAACAAATATTTTTGGCAATAAAAAGTTGCGGTAATTGTTATGTATTTTGATAACAGTTTTTAACAGTTGAAAAAAAAAATGTTTTTACTATACATAAAATATTTTTTGTTTTGTAGGAATCGACATTACATTACTTTCTTGTAAAAGTAATATACATATATATATAGTCAATTCTTTCAAACATATTTATCTACATAAGGCTGAACAAATTTATAATGATATCATAAGTTTATGTAACGGTGCGTAAACGCTCGGGGACTCTGGTTATTTCAAATCAAAACTTTAGTTGAAATCGGTCCCGCGAGATGTCGAGATTTCCCGCGTTCTGTACACACCATTAATCATACACAAATTGTTAGTCGGCGGGTCATGCCGCGGGGCCGATATGTATGCTCGGATTGAGCCAGTCATCGTGGACTCTTTTGAGAAATTCCGCGGAAAATACCAAGCTAGGTTTTAATGGACACGAATGAATGATGAACAGTATTCCGATGACTTGTTGGTCTATTAACGTGACTTGAATAAAAGGTGTGACCGTAAATTATAATAATCTAGTATTAGGAAATATTTTTTTATACATTACAGGCAACGATATTATAACTAAAAAGCTGTAGATACGTCATAAGCGCTTCGACAGCGCCGCGTTATAACTTGGTTAGCTAGCTTATCTTTGACGGCAGCCCCGTCAGTCTTCCCGTATCTAAGCAACATATAACTATATCTTTTCCACCAGCGATATTGAGAATATGCCATCATACTTCCACGTTCTATCTAAGACAGTGTGACGTTACAATATTACTTTAGATATGTGTGAGTTGTCGTGCCATTTGTTTTGTCGAAATATCATGTAGTATCTACAGCTTTTTAGTTACAATATCATTGATTATTGGTTAAGTTTTTACCACAATCCCATCTGATGTGATATGACATAAACAACAGGAACCTAGACAAGGACCAGTGCTCAAATGCAGCTGCCGGAACAGATTTTCAACTGAACTCCTACTCATTTGCAAGGATTTGAGACTACAACTATCGACGCGGTGTTCGAAGATGCTCTCCACTGAGTCATCATGATATGGCTGGTGTTTAAAGAAAAAGAATCATAACTAGTAGCTTCTGCAATTGTACTACATGATTCTAGTTTTTTAATGTTATGAGATACGTTATGACGACGCTCATTGTCGATTGATTCTCGAGTATACAACATTGTGGCCGATTTTATTATTAAACTAGCTGGAGCTCGTCAAAATAGTTTAGTTTGAAACATCAAAGGATTATCGGTTTTGTGTTAATAACGAGCTGTCTTTTATTTTTTTTATTGTAATTTCGTCACAATTTCTCCACGCCTATAACATTTTACCAATTCAAAGTTACCTCTGTAAAATATTATCATTAGTATTTATCCCTTATGGAAAAGCATAACGATATAACTGAAATAATATTCTGAAAAGACCTGTATATGCCAGTAAGTGTGACATTTACATCGGTCCAGGGGTGTTGGAGATTAACTCAGACAAAGAACAGGCACTTCGATTTTGTTGAAATGTATAGACTGAGGAAAATAATAATGATGTTAAATTGAAGGTTTTGTGGAGATAAAACGTTGACTCTGACAAATACCTTAGTACAATAGAACAAGCTCTTTAGCTATCATTATTTAATTACTTTAATTACATTGTTAATGAATTTGTACGTTCGTTCTGACATTGCCACGTTCCACTCCCTTGATCGTTTCAAGTTGTAATCATTTGCGAGTAATAGATATAAAGTGCAAGGAGAACTTCAAACCTTCACGTATCATCTTTCACTTATTCAAATCTCTTCCAAATTCTCCACCTCTCCATTTACTGCATATCGATATGATCTGTTTCCTTGAACCATATCATATCCCATGATAATAACATAAAATGTTTTATTGCTCGATATCTTAGTCGGATTACTAAAACATCTGTCCCGGAAAATTCACTCTGGAGTGCGTTTATAGCGTCCTCTAGGGTAGATAGAGAAAAAACTGCAATAGCGCGGTGTCATAACAAAGAGGACGCCGCTGCCCGATAATACTATGATTAATACTCGACGTTATCTCGAGAGTGCACGCCTCGCCCTCAGCCAACCCTCTCGTGAGACCCATGTCTTATACTTTTATCAGAATCATTTGAATATAAACTGTACAACTATTTACTTAAGGTTTATAATAGTTTGGATCGATAAACGCTTAAGGTATGCCCCGACCCAACATAAGAGTTACGGATTTCGCATAATGCATATTATATTCGTGGCGGGGAGGGTCGGAGGGCCCCGGAGTACGGGAGGGTACGTCGGGGTACCGTGACCGCACGTCTTTTGCACGCGACATACTCTTGACATTTTTTTATTATTATTGCGCTCCGATGGAATTTATACGAAGGGTTGGTGACGTCCGTTCGCCCTAACCGTTTTTGAGTATGATTTTTAAATCAGGTAATAGAGTGTACACGCCTTTTTTACAGTTATTTTAGGGTCTCCCCTACAATGATGTATCTTTTTACTGCACGCATATTGTTACGGCTTTCATAGCTATTATTACGTTATTAAATGACGCCTACTATCCGTTTTATTGATTAACAGTTTTATTAAGGACTATGTATTTCCGTGAGTTTGGTCTTACTTGATGGAACGTAAAAATGCTGCTGATGTTTGATTGCGTCCCGGCGCGGGATATTATTAAACTTCAGCGCCACTTCTTTTTATATTTGCTTTAATGTTTTGCTTCTAAAAGCCTTCTGAATATAATGCAGCTCTTTTAGCCACAATTAATATGTTTGTAAAATCAAGATATATTAAATTAATTATGTTATAAACATAAATTATATTGCGGCGACAAGATAAATAGAAATCAATGAAGTAATTCATTTAATTCATTATCAAGCAATGTCTTTCAAATTTATTTAGCCACTATCATTGATCAATACTGAACCACACATATGTAATGATATTCACTATAAGCTTAAGACTTGTTGTAACAACAGATACTTCTATATATGCGCATTTGAATATTAAATTGTTTCTTTTAACAATATTAAAGTAAACATTTAATTCTATATTATTCAGTGTAACAAATGTAATTGTCACGTTACCAAATCGTGAGAGAGATTATCTTTGAATGGGGTATAAATTTTATAATCACTAGTATACTTAACACAGTATACGTAATAAATTTTGAAATAACTTCAGATATCAGCATAATGAACAAGAATCTGCAAACATTACCGTAATCATCGGCATAGTAAATAAAACGATCGCGAACACAATAATCCAGTGATTAAGTTTGTCGGTCTGTTGGTGGCAAATTAAACAAACGATTAATCGTGAACCAACGGCCGATGTTAATCTCAGCTTTCAGCGGCAGGTGTCGCCTGTTATTGCGTTTGCGGGCGCATTAACAATTAATTCTAACGCCACAAATATTATACACATAGCATATTTACCATCAGTAGTTCAAGTTAAAATCAAAATGAAAAATATTTTATCCAATTTAGGCTCTAAAAAGGCGTTTATGAACGTCAAAACTACCACGGGTTCGGACAAATCACACAGTTATCGAGAAGAACCGGTAAGAAACTCGGTGTGGTTTATCTTTTTATGATACATATTTTTATAAACAGTTACATTCGTTTTTGGTGGATTCACAAAGAGGGTCGTCATTTCCAGGCGTCACCATCATTCACATATTGATCTATCCTGTAACAGGCTTTAGTCATTAAAACCCGCTTGACATGATGCTTGAACTCAATATCCGGCAAATCAGTAATGTGCTTTGGGACTTTGTTATAAGAAGTAAACTATTATCTAAAAATTCTTATTTGTCTTAGCGAGCCTGAAACATGGTGCGACCAATTTGTTACTGTTTCTAGTATTTAAATTATGTCGATTTTTTAGTTAATGCACATGCAGAGCTCGGCGTTCCGACTGCAGCGATGGGTTAACTAGGAACCGATTAGCATAAACTAGAAACTTACCGATGTATCAACTTTTATAATGTAATCAGAAAAAAACTCAAATTTGTAATAAAATATATTTTTACTATACTAGATAGAAATAGTCAGCCGATATAACCATTACTCGTTCTTAGTATCCGCGCTGTGTAAATTGTTGAATTATCTTTTGATATTCATTATAAGTCTGGCTTAAAATGTGTACAGCTCTATAACGGTATACAGTATCTCGTGTAAGTTACACTGTGGCGAGGTCCAGCGCGCCGTTCGCGGATTTAGCCCATTCTGTAATTATACAGGGTTCCTGCCTCCCCTACAGTGGTAACTCTCGCCTCACCCCCCGACCCTCGCTGTCATATGCACACATATTTATGTTAATAATCTACGGTAATCGTATTTTTATGCGACTGAATAAATTTGCTTTTACCTTTATTTTTTTCTCTTTATTTTTATCGAGGGTTTGTTCAAAAAGAACGCTACCCCCACCCGTACAGCTAACAACAATCAAACAAACATCTTACAAAAGAAAATAATAGTAAAGAAAAAATTTAAAAAATTGCAATTGCAATCACTTTCTTGCCCCTATATCGACGTCCACCAAATTATATATTAATTTGCTTCTTCCGGTAATGTACCTTCATTACTTTCATTGTGCTTTGTAGGAAAGATTGACTGGGTCTAGTGCCTTGTTCAAGGTAGATAGTACTAAATAGATCATTTGAAAATACTAAGCGATAATGATTTCAATAATGATAAAAAAATTGTACTGTAATAATGCATATACCTAAACCTCTTGTTGAATTATGGACTAAAAGTCAGTCGTGATTCCTCGTGATTTAAAAATTTGCTAAACAATCTCTGGAATCTGTTGGAATCAATGGACGAATCAATGGAATGCATTAATGGAAACTGTTATTGTTACGTACTTGCTGACAGATTATCAGCTTAAATGTTTAGATATATTTACTAATTGATATTTTTTTAGTATTTTGTGGTTTCACCACTGTTATACAAAGCGCAAGCTTAACATATTACGTGACGTCACGTTTATGTTCACTAATGATGTTTAATTATTGTTTTTATACATTTTCAGAACACAGAAGAATCTACACAAATATGAACATATCTCTACGCTGCATCGATCTGCTTGTGTGACGCATTTTACTAAACTAATTATTGTTTATTCTCCACCAGGATATTCGTGCTCGGGGAATCTTTCGGCTTGAAAAAACGAACATTTACAAATATTCGGGTAACTAATCTTGTTTGTAATAATACTAGACAGTTTTCTATCTTGTTAAACTATTCTATATTATAATTTATTCTTGCAGAATGAATACAGACAAGAAAGAGTAACTTATAACAAATATTATAATGGTAAATATAAATCAATTCATATCGGCTTTAATTGAATTTTATAAAAAAATGACTTTATTATCAAATATGTTTGTAAAATTGTAAAGACATTTTCATGATGTTCAAGAGAAAAATTAAGTTATTTTGTAGTTTGTTTTTAAATCTTTATATCAATACAATAGCCCTATATAAATGTATACCTTTCAAATTGATAATTGTTATCAGACAATAAACTGTGCAGTAACGATTCTAAATTTTAAACTTCATAACTTAAAAATTCCATGATATAATTTATGAAGGAGTTTATTTTTTTAATAGTTATTTATATTGCTTTATGTTTATCTTTTACGTGTTATTTTTTTTCCACGTCACAAGCCCGATCACGATCTTCGATAATAACTTAATTTTCTTTGCACGTGATCAAGATCTTAGATAATAAAGTTTTCGGAGCGCCTTTCAATAAAATTAATACAAGAATAATAACTGCTATGTAGTTAATTTTTCATTAAATGCACTTTTAAATTAACGGATTTAGAAAATATAAGTATAATAATAAAAAAATCCATGCGTTTTATATTACAGTTGGAGTGGTATGCCTACGGCGTAGCGAGTACGACGAGGCGTAGCGAGTTGTAGCGGCTGAGTGCTACATAGCAGTATCACATTTTTACAATTGTGGTGAGTTTGGTTGAGCTTTTGTAGTCCGGTGAAACTGTAAAGGCCTTGCTAGGCTAATAGCGCAGTCAGTTCGAGAAAAAAAAGAGTTCAATTGCATTTTCTATGCATGCTTTTTGTATTAAACAAAACTTGGCAACCCAATACAGAACTTACGTTATTTTGCAATGATAATGTGCACGAATTTTATTGTGTTGAATTAAGATACGATACGCAGGGCATGTTACATTTGGTCATTTAATTTTGACTATCATGACTAAATATACCTACAATAAAACAATTATTACAACAATAATAAACAACTATAGGATTGAATTGTAGGTTATGCAACATATATTTCTAACATAGCAGACTTAATAAACAATAAATTATGTAAAAAGTGTTACAAAATCCTTGTGTTTTACCTATTCCCAAACATTTTGGCAATAGTTCTGTTTGTAAATCAAACAACTTTTCATATCAGAAACGCGTTTTATATTCATCTTCTGGCAAAAGAACTTCTCTTGATATAATCCATTGTAATATCATTTTACTTTAAAACTCATAAAAATTCTACATCTCAGTATAACGACGCTAGCCGTGCCGCCGCTCATATATCTTTTCCTCGCTTGCAGCGTGTGTGATCGTTGGTACAAAACGGCCAGCTTAACGCGAGCCTCCAGGAAATCCATACTTCACCGTGATATCGTGATTTACAATGGATTCAGGGGCGGTGGGTAGGTCGAGTCGCATCGGTGTCTGCTCGTACATATTTCTGCAATTGATTAGGCGGGGGCGGTTGCCATGGCGACGGGTTGCACCAGCCTCCCCGCACCCACACCCCCGCGAACCTCTTCCTACCGATACACTCGCGACATCATTGTTGAGACGCGAGTAAATTGTTTACATACTGGTACATTTTGAATTTAAACAAATTCAACCCAAATAAAAATAACATAGAACCAGTGGTCGTGATTTATATATATATTTTTATACGCTTAAAATTAACGTATAATACATAAATTTTAATGTTCGTAACGTACACATCACGTACTCGAATGTAATGAAAAGATTTTTTAATTATTAAAAGATTTGTAGCCGAAAAATATTCGTTGTTCGTTTCGTGAATTTGAGTATGAGCAACGTGAAGTGCTCTCTCTATCCCACGTATTATAATAGTGAAATCGTTAATTTGCTTTAACACCGGAGGATTATAGTCATTGCCAACAGTAATAACAGACAAACGATAATAATATCGAATATAGAATCTTCAATAACTTGTTAACTATTACGTAGGTATGTGAATCGCCACGATGTTTTGTCCATGGTCGTAATAAATACAAGTGTGGAAAGACTATTATCATGTGTTACGATTGTCATAATTCGATGATCTATACTAGGTAGTGGTAATAATTTAAAAACAAAAGTATAATGAACAGTATCGCGTGTGAAATATTTCCAATCAGCAGTGAACAGTCGTGGAGGCCCAAATACCTGACATTCGTTTTCATTAATTGATATTGTCTGCGCCAGTAATTGCCCGGACTATTGTGCTCTAAAATACTGTGTTCCGGGTGACTGTCGTTAGAGATTGGACCGACCTTACAGAATCGAAACACCATATAGCTGAAAATATTATCTTACCCTTATAACTTTAATTTCAACTCTTTAACTTACTTTTACGCTTTAAATTAAACAAGCTATTTCTCGCAAATATTAGTCACGAGAACAGTTAGTATATAGACAGCAATGCCTTACGGTGACTAATTCAAATTTGTCTTAAAATAGCTTACCAATTAGCTTCTTTCTTACATATTTTTATTTTATTTTACTGTTGTTTACGTTCATAGCCTTTCATCACAAATCAAATCAAAATACTCTTTATTCGATTTAGGCCCTGAGAAGGCACTTATGTTAGGTTCGAAAAACAACCCAGTCATCGAGAAGAACTGGCAAGAAACTCGATCTGGTTTATCTTTTCATAATAACTAAATCTATAGTATAAATATAATCGAAGGTATAAATCGCCATACTGTATTCTCATAACACGCGGCAGCGTGACATGGAGCATTCAGATTGTTATTCTTAATCAAAGTATTATTATTATTATTTACCCTTAATAAATTTTAAAATTCAGCAGGATATTAAAACACGTGGTAGATTTGACGGCGGCAGCTCTACTGCAACACTTATTTCTATTGAAAAACAGCAGTGCTATTGATATTACTCAGAATTGCTTTCCTTTTGAGATCACTCGTACACTACTAAAGACTACAGAGACTTCTTACCATCAGGCAGACTGTATGTCCGTTTGCAACTTCATAACTATAAAAAGATATAAAAACTTAGTTAAAGTCAATTATCTGTATTTATATAATCTTTGGCGTAGTTTTCAAGTTAATTTTCTCGGCGGAAGCTAATCCTCGGGCCTAATTATTACAACCCCTCTTCACCTCCCATTCTGAGACGCGTCGCGCGCTCTATCTTGTTTATTTATTCGCACACGTTATATTTACAGTTTTATAACGTAGATAATTATTAAATAATTATAATAAGTTTAAAAGTATTGTCTCAGTATTAATGTACGTGGTATTAGGTTAAAATACGCAGTAGAGAATGACAGCACGATTAAGCTGAACTTCCTGAAGAGAAGCTGTTAATTTTGCTTCCGAAATTTAAATTGTATCTTTTGAAACAGCCTCTAAGAATGTTGCTACTGAGACTACAAATATACTTTCCTCTAATATGTTCGATACACCGAAGCAAAGCAAAGGATTTTCGCTACTGACTCTGTGTGAATGTCACGAGATAATATCAAGGCAGATTTCCCCGATGTATGTAGATGTTGTGTGTGTCGGTCTTCCCTCGCACGTAATGAGGGGACTCATCAGCTTATGCAAATATAGGGGTTTAATATATTCCCGGCGCGTTACGCTGGGGTAAGGCAGTAAGGGCGTCGTATCGATCGCTTGTTGACGGTAGGGTGTCGACGTATGCACCGACATGCATAATGTATGCTCGCAGCCACCCCTTGCTGCACTCCGCTCCGGATGCTTATTGTTTTGCATCTTTATTTCTGCTGCATGATTCGTGTTTTGTTCTAGCGCAGACAGACATCGTATTATTTAAGATTATTACTCATCAGATCGAGATTATTGAAGAAAACTCGTCTCGCGAATGTAAAATAATAAATTTATTGTTATTACGAGATGTTAACGATATAATAAAAAAGATAATGAAGAAAATTACTACTGATACAGTAATTGCCAATTTCGACATTACAAATCAAGTTAAATTAGTTACGTTTACAGCTTGATGAAATGCAAAAGTCAATACGCAAAATTAATAATTGGAAACTAGATTAATTATACTCGAAGCTCTGTACACGTTGTAATGATCCCATAATTATGATATTTTATGATTTCAAAGAATTATTAATAACTAGCTGACCCGTGCAACTTCCTCGGCACCATATTGGTTATTACCGGTTTCAATTGTATTTTTAAACGCAAATAATCTTAGAAAACCTAAAACCCGATTGCAGCGACATCTAGCACTTCCAATTGTAAATGCAAACTATCCCTCACTGACTCACTCAAACATATGCCCAGTTGGTATGTGAAAAATCTTAGAGCCTTAGAGCCTAGAACCCGTTTGCAGCGTTACCTAAAGGGTCCAATTAGATAAAGACTAACCTATATACTCGTATATTGTCGATAAATATCTTCCCAGTACCCCTTATAACTTCATCACTTAACTAACTGTAAAAACTAAACTTTATCTAGATTAAATTTCCATTTTGATTTAGTTGTTTCTTTTATAAGAATTTGTGAAGTATACGTGAAATCTGCATACAAACTTAATCTTCTCAATTTTATTTTACTTTTGATATATAAACCACCTTTTTGACTGAGATACTGAACTTAGGATAATATACTTTCTAACAGTGATATAATTTTCAAAATCGGATGAATAGTACCACGGATTCCTCGAAAACAAAACTTTACCTCTCTTTATAATATTAGTATAAATATAACATAGTATGGTAACTGCGAACACCTCAACCAATTATTTTAATCATAGATTCACAAACCTGAACCCAACTACTTCAAGACTCAACAATATTTAGCAAACTAATTTTATCAAATATAGAAACAACACACGTACTGACAGAACTCTAAATGAGATTCCTCTTCTACAATGCAATGTAACTATTATCTAGGTTTGTGTTTTAGGAAAAAAACTTGTCACCTTTGTTTAGCAAACATTTTTTATACAATAAAATAAATGTAACAATATATAAGTGACAGTTTCGTTTACACATATTATTCATATGTGGTTGATAATTACGCATAGAAATGTCATGTAGCCGTAGCTCAATTATAACGTACTGTACATTATACGGACCGACGAAAGCGTCGGGTCGCAACCCAACGATAATTTTTTTTGTTATTTGTTTTTTTTTTAAGTAGCATAGGTAGATGAAATATAGCTTAAATTTTTAGCTAATCTATCTGCTATATATAGTACAAAGAAAATTTACCAAGATCCGTCAAGAATTTCATAAACTACTTTTTTTTTACTTTCGTCCGTTATCCTGGAGAACCCTTTGCGTTTTATAGGATAAAAAGTATCCTAGGTAAAATTGGTTCAGTACTTTCAAAGCCATCATTACAGTTTTATTATATGTATATAGATTGTTATACGAATAGCATATCAATTTTGGAACAAAATAATAACTCGGTTTTTAAATCTCATTACAATTTGTTTGTAAATTTATATATTTTTTAAATTTCCAAATGAAGTTTATTATGTACGTATATTATATATAGTACGTACGTATAGTATATTAGGTAGGTGGTAGAGTCACGCTGAAGCTATTTCAGCTGGTTTCAGCCCAAAAGGGCCGGCTCGTCCGGGGTAGTATCACTTTATTTTTTTATTTCTTTTTCACTTTATTTTTTTACTATCTGAATGTATTGTTGAATTTTATAGAATATCAATTGAGAAATGACATATACCTTCCGACTACAAAATTTTATTCAAATCGTTTAGACCTTTTTTTTTATATCACGATATATAAACACACAGACAAAACATGTTTAACGTCATATCCATAAGCGCCGTTCGTCATTATAGACGTTTAAGACAAAATTTGGGGAAAAAATAGATTACAGACAGAATTACAGTATTATTAATGTATTAGCTGTGCCCGCGACATCGTCTGCGAGGAAGCTTGTGTAAAAAACAGTGATTAATAAAGTTATCCGAATGTATTAAGTCCATTTACTTGTCTACTTTTCTCTTGTACTTACGCCGCGTCGTCATTACAATTACAATTACTTTTGATAGAGTGGACTGATTTTAATGAAACAGACACTAAGTTACTCCCGAGAATATGCTTTACTATTTTTTTGCTGAGGGTTTATTGTGAACCCAGTACTTTAGCAGTGATGCGTGTTCATACAAGCAGACAGACAGACATTTCTAAAAATGATTGAAATGTATTCTATTACCTATTCCTAGACACCTGCAACAAGTTTTTTCACGAAAATCGAAAAAATACAGTCACGTTATATTTACATTCTTATTATATGTATGGAAGATAGATATGAATAATGAAGTACGAAAAATAAAAATATTTTACATTAAATCCCACATACACGCAGTTTATCAGTTTTGTATGCTAAACAACTAGTATTTAGTAATAGATTCATAAAAAGTTGTATCATTTACTTTAGCGTTTATCAAGACAACGTTAAAGCTACACTAATATATAAAGCTGAAGAGTTTGTTTGTTTGTATGGTTGAACGCGCTAATCTCAGGAACTACCGGTCCGATTTGAAAAGTTATTTCGGTGTTCAATAGCTCATTTATCGAGGAAGGCTATAGGCTATATATCATCACGCTAAGACCAATATTATGTATAGTGTATAATATAATAATGTTTCAAAATCGGGCTTGTTTTTCCTTTTAGTTCAGTGTTAGCGTTAATATTATATACGTTGCCATGGTAACGTGGTAACTTCTAACGCAAACATTTTAGAAGTTTTTTTTGTGTTTCTTTTCAAAAAGTATATTCTACGATTGTTTTGTTTCCAATTTTTTATTTTTAATCTATTACGTATTACAAAAATAAAGTGTGTGTATGTAAAATTAAAATAACAACTTTTTGGTGAATTGATGTGGCTACAAATAACAATAATATAATTTTAAAAACTTTCGTCGGTGTTTTTTATATTTTGTCCGTCTATTTGTTTGTTTGTTCTGGGTAATCTCCGAAACGGCTGAACCTCTTTTAACGGGAATTTTACTCTCAGATATCCGAAAATATAACGAGTGACATATTCTATTTTATTTGTTGAATTGCTTTCGTCCGTGTGAAATTGATCAAAAATATGTTGTTTACTGTAAACAAGCGCATGAGACGTGCACTGTAATGGATTCCAATAATAAATATACATAATTGAAAGTCATATGTTCGTATGTAATTTGAATTATATTATCTCTTTGGTCAATTTGGCGGCCATTTTGTTATACTTACCGCGCTTTCGTTTACATAATTCAGTGATTAATTATAACAACGTATAAGAATAACTTAATTATATCGACAATATGGGCATATTATATCTATATAATAAGAGATTTAACACATATTGTTCGATAATGTATAGCTTAAAATTTTCATTATTTTCTTATATAGTCTAAGTGCTCACTTACTGAGGGTGATATATAGTAGGTTAAAGTTCCAGATATGTTTCTAATCCCATCCCATTCGATACACTGTTCGTGTCACAGTGTTTATTCACATATTTAATGTATACGTTGCATGTTACAGTAGAAGGCGTGCATGTCGTACTTACAAATGTTTTTGAAAAAGCATTTCAAAAACGAAGTATTTTATAAAATGCAATAATAATAAATTGAAGCGGTGCGGTGCGGCGCGCTTTTATATCATCCCTGCGACAGTATATTAAGCGATCTTCTTTATGGCTGCTTAACTCTTAAACCGATACTGGATCAACAACTTCATATCGCCTACAGAAATGTCATTAGGATTTAAAATTAAAGTTTTCATTAAATCTTGTTTTTTTTTTAATGTCGACTGCTTAGGGCTATGTACCTGTTCTTTAAACTAATTTCTGTCGATTTTAGGCCACGAATTGTTTTAATTGAAATTGTAGTTTAAGTAACTTTTATCATGTGTATACGTATTATTATTGTTGATATGTATTTGTGTGTATTTATAAGTAATTTTATGTAGTGTAAGTATTTAATTAATAGTGCTTACCTGGAAAAAAAACGTCTTCGGGCATTAAGCGCGCCAGTGTACGAAGTTAAAATTACAATAAAGTAATCGTTCGATCATAAATCCATTCATTCATAAATTATTTCGCCTCTATGTAAAAAAACATATTATTGATTATTACGAAAAATATGACTTATATCTACAAGATCATAACACTAGTTTCATTTTGAAGTCCTATTCTTGAATTGAATGTTTTATTCGATTAATATCCGGTGTTCATTTTCATATATGTCTTAGAGAGCATGCCATTAATATTTCATAAGAATTTATAATAGAGCGACTGTTTTAACCAGTGTATTGTAAAAGTTTTAAGAAAACCTTTTCAAAGCATTCTGTATTACATTTCCCCCTTATTATTTTTCTTACAGCTACGTATTTGCTACGTCGTAGAATTATTTCGCATCAAACGTCCTCGCACTCTTTGTATCGGGCGTCGGAACAAAAGGTCCTAGTTGCCGGAATCCAATTTAAAAGTAGCGTTTACTTCGGCGTGTAATCGTTAGAGAACCTTAGGCTGGGGGTAGACGGGCGACTCGACGTTTCTGCGACAAAAAGTCGTTAAAATTTACTACCTTCAAATTGTCACAACTGATTGAAATTCAATTTAGAAATTGATATTGATTTAAAACTATATCACTATTTAAAGTGAAGTGAAGAACATTTTCAGATGTCTTACTTCATTTCCAATTTATTAATATCATGACGCATATAAAGTGTTGCAGATATGCGTTTGTGTTATTAGAATTTTAGTACCATTGGGCACTACTTCTTAACTACTACGTGGTTCTGCGTACGTTGGTAAGCAGGCAGTGTCAACTCCTTCATGTACCACATGCATGATAGACTTTAAACGTCTCCAGTGTCTGACATTGGAGTAGGTAACCAGTTGGTGGGGAGACGGGGGACGCGGTCAAGCCGCGCCGCTGGTATCCCAACCCCACACAATATTATACGGACGTAGTTAGCAGCACGGCTGATATTAAGAATTCCACACTACACAGAGTAATTTAAGTACAAAGAGACAATTAAACAATTGAAAGATTTGGCGCTTTTCGAGGAACAGCTAGTGTATGAGCAGCTGCTAGTGGCTTTTGATGGGGTCTCGTGATCTTAACTTATTTTCTACGTCACATTGAAGTTACAGGCATGTAAAGAGCAGCAGCAATGTCGAGCTCGGATCATTAACATTTTTGAATAATTACCAAAAGTATGTTTTTTTTTTTATCTTAACATGAGGATATCTCTATAATTATACATTACTCTGTGATCTGAGATTGGAGCGAACGGCACAAAGTTAGTAATTGAAAAATCTTTCCGGTCTCCAACCGTCCTTCCCGCCACCCCCCCGCCCCGCCCGGCTCCCTCTGAAATCTCCTTCGCACATACTTAAATTAAACTAACCTGTAATTACACATAAAAATTTTATAGCGACCCTCAACTTTCTATGTCTCTTAACAAGAATTGGTTTTAGATTCCGACCTTATTCTACTATAGGACATCAGAAAGACGTTTATGAAAAATGAAAGTTAATATTTGAACAAGGTTCACGACAGATTTTATTTATTCTATTTCGTTTAAAAATTAGCGAAATCACTAAAGTGGGATGTGAGTTTCGATATTACGTTCTCGGCTCCATGAGTTTCACAATAATTATGGAAACTCATAATATTCTGGGAATATTCTCAAATACGTCAATTTCTTTACATCATAAAAAACTTGCCTCGAACAGGATCGAGCACGAGCACTGCGTCATGTGAGCCACGTTGTTTGCTCATTGCATCCCCATTGACACCACCCGTTTGTTGAACTTGTTTCCATCTGAAATGAAACTAATAATAAAAGAGTTTTCAATTTTTATTCTGGAATTTTAAAGTCTTCGTTCATACCGAAAATAATAATTGCGAATCATAAAGTGTGCGATTATAATATTTTTAAAAGTTTTAGCGCTGCCCCATATACTTAGCTGATTTTAATTAGTGGTGAGCTCTGAGCTGGTTAACACGCTACGAGTGACTGGTTCTCTAGTATAGCTATATATGCTTGGTGATAGATTTTCAATTCAAGCATGATGGCTAATTAGGAAGGTATTAGAAATGGTCTATAGCCATGCTATGGTTTTATTAAGATGTTTACGTTTAGCGAATGCTTAGTAACACTGTAGGATTCGAATCCATGTCAATCGACATAGTGTTAGAATGCACTACTAATGAGACAATACAGTGATTATAAATTATATAAATAAGTTTATTTCTAAAATAATAAATACTTGCATTTCCTCTTACAAAGCGCTCATTACGCGGCGGACGTACCACCCCCTTATTTATGAAATAAAAATGAAAACATTTCTTCGGAGAGCTGACGAATGGGCCTCCCTTCTCCCTGAGGGGTTTGTCCAGTTCCCCCTTTAGTAGAGCGATGTGGAGACGCGTATCTACAACAGCTCGTCCACCTCACACGTAGGCGTAATATAACATGCGTTTGTTTTTAAATCATGTTTTGTCACGTCTCCGTTCAATTTAAATCTTGTCTTTCAGTATTGTTTATAGTTTATGATTAGAAATTTATTTTCTCAATACAAAATATGTTTTATACGTTTGTATGCTCTTGTTTTGCTAACGCGTGTACGGTATTTAAGTTAATACAGAAGTAACAAATTGATACTATAAGAAACCCAATACAAAATAGCATCCGATCTCAAGGTGATGCGATTTACAATTATTATAACAATAAAAAGATCAATGATATTGGTTGACTGTGAACTTAAAAATATATGTATAATGTATAATTGATACAAATAAAAACTAATCAGTAACTACATAATATAAGGTAAGGTCTCACTGTCGGTCTATTAGTGAGCTTGTAACTTAAAAACCACTAAACAGATTAACGAGATTCTTTTTTAAAAGTTTATATAGTAATCAAAAAAACTAAAATTATTAAATGCTACTTGTAAATGATAATCACATTAGGTAATGTTAATTCTTTACTACATTAAACACTGTATCCAAAAAAAAATCCTGTAGTAATATCGAAACACTTTAACAATAAATTTGTAGCTCACGCGAGCAGAGCTGCAGGCCTTGCTAGTTTGTAAAAATTGAATACAATTCATTGCTTCGCCTTTCATAAAAAAAACAGATCAAATAGCTTAATTTAACCTTAAAATACATTGTAAAATATATAAAGCGGTTTTAACCCTCTATTAGATTCGTGTAAGTAGCATGCTAAATAAATTCATGAGAGGGCTGCAGGTTGTGAAATATGTGAGTATTGCTGTGCAACCCACCGTCCTCCGGTTTATGGCTTCTGTTGCTGAGTGCTGTACAGTGTTGCCAGGCTGTGAACCGGTTATATTTATAAATCGAATAATAAAATAAACTTTCGAACTTTGAGATGGCAACTGATACTATTTTTTTTGTAGGTAGTTTGTATGTTTGTATATATTATGTTGAACCACCTTAAATATATACGTATATTTATTTACTTACAATTTTTTCCAGATTATCTGTAGATTTATGTGGAGATTCATAATATTGTATTATTTCGTGGAAGCAATATCTACATGAAAAATATTTTTCGATTGATTTTTCCACTATTTGTGTATTATTTTTTATAACATGAAGTAGCGAACAGGCGGGTAATGTAACAGTAAAGTTAAGCAATTACAAATGCTTATAATTATACACAAGCAAATTTATAAAACTAGAGTCCTGAAGCAAGTTGTAATAGGCTGCTACTTCTGAGGACAGATATTAAACAACTGGTATGCCAGTTGCATGTCCTCAACAAAATCCTTCAGACTCAGAACACAGCAGCGCTAGAACTGCTGTTATGCAGAAGCAAAGTGAAGACAGTGAAGCATCTGCAATCAATCTTATTTTCTACCATTCTTTTATTGATTGGTAGTGAAATCGATAATAATAAAGAATAAAATTAACAAACTTCCACTTGAATTAAATCCCAACATTCCGTGTATTTACATACGGCTGGCAACATTAAACTAAGAGCGGTTGGCGCGTGAAACAGGACTACATCTGCAGCCGCCCTCACTTTATAATCATTTTGTTACATTTTATTGGTCAATCATATTTGGTTTTCGTACACATCAATGTTCATCACAATGTTACAATTTAGTTTAAATTTATTCTTTCAGATTTGTTGGTGCCTTATACACATTTATAATATACTAGCTGTACCCGCAGCTCCGCACGCGTTTTTTTATTCGTATTAAAGAATTATAAAATTGTGAGACTATGTCCAATTATAGAAATGCTCTTTAAAAGCAATTGTAAGTACGACACGCACGCCACTTACAGTAACATGTAACGTGTACATTAGATATATTAATACTAATGATGTGCCAAATGAGGTTTGGCATCAGCAACATATTTGGAACCTTAACCCACAATATAACCACCTCAGTGCTCACTTACACTGTATAAGGAACTAATGAAACAATAACTTAAAATATTAATATAAAGATTTACATTACATTTAATATACATTGCCATTATAATTAAGATTTTGAGACTATACAAAAAATAAGCGCTTATCTGTTCCGCATGAAAATGTATTATGGAACTCTTTACGTAATAGTTTTATAATCTAAGATCTTATTAGGAAGACCTCTATATCATTAAAGTTATTAATAATTATAATGTCGAATTGTAAACAATAAGCTGATAATTATTTATCTAATTAAAAATAAAGAATGAGTTGAAATCTTGCTAAATTTCATACAGATAAAGTTGCGAGTAACAGTTAGTCTAAAATAAAATAACCTCAATTCCTATTTATAAGGTTCGCTATCTACCAGTGAAAGTCCCGTGAAAATCGGTCTAACCGTTTTGGTGATATCACAGTGGGCGAATCCACGGTTAATAGATAGTCTAAATTAAAATAAATTACCTTTTATAAGATCCGCTATCTACCAGTGAAAGTCCCGTGAAAATCGGTCTAACTGTTTTGGAGAAAGCACTGTAGTCTAAGCCACGGTTAACAGCTAGTATAAACTAAAATTGCTTAAATTACTTTTTATAAGGATAGATATCTGTCAATGAAAGTTTCATGAAGATCAGTTTAACCATTTTGAAGATAGTACTGCGGGCAAAGCCACGGTTAACAGGTAGTATAAAATAAAATTGCCTAAATTACTTTTTATAATGTCAGCTATCTGCCAGTGAAAGTCCCGTGGAAATCGGTTCAGCCGTTTTGGAGATCGTACTGCAGACGAAGCCACGGTTAACAGCTAGTCCAAATTAAAGTAGCCTAAGTAACCTGCTGTAATTTTAGCTACCTCCTAGTGAAATTTTCGTTAAAATCGGTTTAGCCGTATCGGAGATTACCTGGAACAAACAGACAGGTAGATAGACCGATAAAAATTTTAAAAATTGCATTTTTGTTATCAGTATCGTGTATACTTTCATACCCAATCAGTAATTTTTTTTTATTTTCATATTACATACAGACACTTCATTTTTAGTATATGTATAGATAGTCTGATAAATAAGTTATGAGAATTATTAAAATTCATTGAATATAATTTATAGAATTCTGTACCTCAGCTTGCCTAATGTTTTTTTTTTCAATCTGACTACGCTATTGACCTAGCAAGGTCTGAATAGCTTCACCGGATTACAGCTTGCCTAATGATGAATATGATTTTGAATGTTTCAAGCTTCTCCTAAATTACATATTTTAGTTATTTTAAATGAGCCTAGAAATGTTTGATTATTAATTTATAAATCTTCTAAAACTTTACGCATGTCTATGTCTGTTTATATAGTTGTCTAATAACCTTATTGTAATTAGAAATAAACTTTATATAAGAAAAGTCGAAAACCATTTTAAGACTTGTTCCCCTAAACAATATTTTATATTATTAGGTTGTGAACAAGTTGTAACATTGCGCTGTAAGTGTTTAAAATCATCCCGCAGGAGTACCGCGTCGAGCTTGGAAGGGCAAGCCGACACGATTTGTCGCGGCAGCCCGGCGCGGCCCCACCTACATCGCGAACATATTCTCCGCTTGAAATTTATTGTAAATCGCGCGGATTTGAATCCAGTTTCGACCCCTCCTGGTTCAATAAACCAAATGGAGTTTAGAAATTCGCTACATTCGATGTTTGCGTTTGCTGCCTTCGCGTTTTTCTCTGTAAAAATCCCACACCCCGCGCCGGACGAGTAGGGAGGACGGAGCGCGGCCGTGGCCCCTCCGGCTCTTCCGATTTTATTTATCTAACGTTTTCCATTCCACGGTAATTGTGTGAGTTGCGAGCTCGATTGTTGCTAAAGCGAATATTTATTTGGGTTTTAGTTTACTTTCCATTTTCCGGAGGCCCTCAGGCGACGCCGCGGCCGCGCACTCGGCTCGCCCGCCCGCACCCCTCATCGGGTTCACTTTTAGCGGTATTGTGGCACAAATTGAATTTGCGGGACTGAAATCAAATGTTGTCGCAAGAAATGACTTGTCGCCGACGACTGACACTATCAAAAAATTGATCGAGAGCTCGTTTGTGTTCGGAGCGAATGCAATTTAACGTTTCATACTTATTGTGACAGATTATAATGAGAAATGTAATAATGAATTCACGCCTATCGTTCATTTCTATTAGCGTTGTGGCTCTGACTACCTAAAATATCACTTTACCATTGTGTCGTCATAGTACAATCTATGCTAATATTATGAAGCTGGAGGGGTTGTTTCTTTGGTTGAACGTGCTAATCTCAGGAACTACTTGGTCCGAATAAAAAAAAACTTTTAGAGATAGATAGCCCATTTATCGAGGAAGGCTACAGGAATTTTCATCGTACAGGATATTTCATCACGCTAAGACCAATAGGAGCGGAACACCAATGAAGAACTTTTCAAAATCAAATCGGTATTTTTTCCCTTTTGAGAGCTTTCGCTGCTTGTTAGTGTTAGCTCAAAGTAACTATTACACGCGGACGAAGTCGCGGGCAGAAGCTAGTACAATATATAATAAAATCCCTATTGTGCATCTTAACTAGAATCGGTGAATGACGGCGATCATCGTCCTACGGAAAAATATCAAGATTACCTTTTTATGAAATCGGTCAGTTATTTCAAAAATTATTTATATTACAATTGGTGCCGGTGATAACCAATGCTTTTCTTTCAAAATAAAACAAAAATGTTTTTTTTGCGTACGCCAAACAATTGAATAAGCATAAGATTCGTAAGATTTAGCTACGTTGTAATAAACCTACCGAATGACGTATACAGCAATAACATTAGTACAATGAAACGCGGAGCCGGCAATCAGCATTAGCCGGAATATATTTCGCGTAAATCTTTCACGGCAGCTTTTATGTATATCGTAAAAAACGGCCCAGTGTCCAACGAGTGAGCCATAAATATGGATCGTAAAGACGCCCTATAACACGACCGGTTTCCCTTGCACGCTACATACTACCGAATTTGGTAGAATTATATTTTTTCAAATTGTTATACTTACTATGTAAAGTTATAAATGAATTTATTTATTGTTACTAATCGACACGGCCACGCGTTACTGTGGCACAGTTATTACATGCTGATTTAAAACTATAATATAGTGTTTGCGTGGCGCCATCTATGAGATGTCTATAACAGTCGATCCTACAGTTTTCTGTCAACAAATTAATTTAAAACGCCATCTGTTCGAGACTAATGAACATTACAATTAATAACAATAATCAACATTAACAATCGTTTATTTTATAACTAGCGGGCCCGGCAGACGTTGTCCCGCCCTGATTATGAAAAAAATCATTGACAAACTATATACTAAAACGTTCCTCATCAATCGCTCTATCCACCGCATGAAAACAAAACCGCATGAAAATCCAATCGGTAGTTTTTGAGTTTATCGCGAACGGACAGACAGACACGGTGGTGGGCTTTGTTTTATACTATGTAATGATTAAAAAATATTGGTAGGTCATTAATCGAAATTTAAATTATTCTATCTCTCAAGTTGAAACAAATTATACATAGATGCCAACTTTCATGAAGATCCGTTGAGTAGTTTCGGAGTTCATCGTGGACAAACACCATAACACTGGATTTTTATATATTTAGTTTAATATAAAAACACAGAGGAATTTTACGTAGTCGATGTTAGAAGTACTAAAATGAGCCTCAGTTTTCGCACTTTCTGTAAACTATCGGGATGAATTGAAACCATGGCATGACAATATAATTTTTGAGTAATGCACATTTTACCACAATTTTGGAGCATATAGGCATATTTTCACTGAATAACTAAATCACTTTTATTATGTACCTACACATACTTTTGAAAAACAGAATATAATAAAATTTAATTTAGAGACTTATAACATTCTGCCGGTCTGTCAGCACACATAACTTATGTATGTATCCAGCCTAAATGAAAAAAATGTATGATTTATTCGTCTCCAATATTAGATAGAATATTCTCACAAAGTTGTTTTTTTTTATGTTATAGGAGGCAAAGGAACATGTGGGTCACCTGATGGTAAGTGATCACCACCGTCCATAGACACTTGCAACACCAAGGGAGTCGCAAGTGTGTTGTCAACCTGTGTTTGGGGGAGAGGGGAGTGGGGAAGTGGGGGATGGGGAGGGGAAGAACGGGGAAGGGAAGAGGAGGTGGGTATCCGGCGCTCTCACTGACCAAACGAAGCGCAACAATGCAAGCACTGTTACTTCACGTCGGTTTTCTGTGAGAGGGTGGTACTACCCCGGACGAGCCGACCCATTCATGCTGAAACCAGTAATAGCTTCAACGTGGCTCTACCACCTACAAAAGTTGAAGATAAATGTACGTTTAATAAATAAAATGATTGAAATAAGTGTTATAGCTCTCAGATATAGTATTCATTCCGTTGTGTACGCGACAGTGCAGTGCGATGTCGGAGGGCCAACTATAAATGTTGTGTGGACACGTTTTGCATGATCAGCTCGTTTTAGATTATTGTTTACTCCATAAGAATAGGGAAGAGGGGATAGTTTCCACGTACGCTATAACTTTAAAGGTGAAACATATTTCTCATACTACATGGCTTCGTAGCGCAATGTTTTATTATACGGATTGAAATTCCGTACAATTGGCCCCTATGTATTATGGTATTTGTCTAATGTAATATTTATTATTAATGAGAAATTATGTTAGTCTTAATGTTTGTTTCAAAAGGTTGGAAGGATTATAATTATTTCCTTTAAAGTCGATTATATCGTAGAATAGAATATAAGAATCATTTGTTATTCTTTGGAGAATATATGTATATTACATTATTTTAAATGCTTATACAATAGTACAAAGTTATGTTATCTTTGATATATGTATGTAAAATGTAAAAAAATGCTTATACATCAGATGCCTTTGTTTAATTAAAGGCGTTAAAGTTCATATTACAAAAAGACGTAACAATAACTTGCAGTTTTAAAATTGTACAACCTATTGAAAAAAACTAAAAGCAGAACAAATTATAACTTTTTGAAAAAATGAAATTGTCTTATATATACTTTTGATCGTAAACATTGATGAAATTTTTTGTCTGTTCGTGGAGATTGAGAATGCTTTAGAAAATGGGAGGGGGGGATGACTTTAGGTTTTCGGTATGCGAATAGAAAAAAAATAATTTAAACATATATCCACCAATAATATTTTACTAAAACATGAACATAATAACGGTGACATGGTTTATGCTACAAGCACATTGTTTTTATTCTATTTTTCTTTAAATTATAAAATTGGTCCTTTTATTAACACTACTATTCGATCCTGAATACTTAACAATTTAGCAAAAAAAAACTACTTTGGGTAAATGTAGAAAAATTGGCGTAGGATGCGCAGTACTTTACAAATTGAAGTAATTCTTAAAAATATATTTAATTTAATATTACGTATATTAACACTATATAACTTATTAGTAAACTATTTTCTGGTACTTATAGCTATACTATACTCTATGTGATCACTTAAAATTATAACCTTGGGAATTTCAATCAGATTAAAGGGTGAAAATAACAAAATTAACATAACAATATTTTTACATAACATTTATATATTTAAGTGAAATCGTAGTTTATTTAAATAAGGCGATCATATATATCTTATACACTACATCTAACTTATATACGTATAATGAATGACTTTAATTACAGATGAGGAGAGATGAGCCGCGACGACAACTGAAAACTGCTACAAACCGTGATTTCTTTCTATGACTAAGAAGAAAAACGTTTAGGTAACATAACATTTATGATTTTAACATAACTACCTTATAAAAGTTTTCTGATATCTACACATTATTGTATACGAGTACTCGAAACAGCTAAAGCACTGTACGATTCTTGAATTAAAGTGTCGTCATAAAACTAAAGTAATTAGCGAAAGACAAAATTGAAACTCATTGATGCTACGCTGATTTTCACAGCGGTAAAGCTACAGGTCACACGCAATCTGATCCCGAAACCGAGTTATTGTGTTAGGTTGTTCATTATGTGTTTTATGGCATGAGTACCTTGAAGTTACGCATTATTGCTTCCTCGTTTGCAGTTCAGCAAGGTATAGGGTATAGTGCGTACACGGTGTGACAGACTTGTGGTGTCTCTGAGTTATTGTGCGATACTACATATCCCCAAGAATGTTATAAGAGAACATCATATCTGTATGAGTTTCGGAATTAACGTTCCCAATACAATAAAACATGATTCTTTCATGACACTGCGGGACGCCAAATTCCGATGCAAGTTTCGACCGACCGACCGGAGATGACAAATTTATCGTGTGCGCAATAAAAACTCTCTCGTAAAAATATTACTACACTCACACGGTCCTCCCTAGTCAGAACTCCCCCACTCTATCGGCGAGCAAAGTGCACCCCCGCCCTTCGGCCGCGACCGATCCCGCGAGAAATAACACACTTTGTCTTAGAGAATCGCCTCTGATCGTGTTACAACAAACTTTGAAACTTTTTGGACGTGGCATATGTCTTAGACATAACATTATACTAATCACATTGATCGAGATATACATAAAGAATGTGTAAAAACATCACAAAAATCCAAGTGATCACTTATATGTGAAACAAGGCAATACAAGTACCTACTTGTTCGAATAATCCGTTTCTCCTATTTACGCTTGGTAAATGTCCCATCATAATGAGGAATGTCCCTAAAATATGTTTAGGAACAAGTTCGTGAATATTTTGTATATGTTTGGATTATTTCAAATATAAAATCAGTATCCATATATGTGAAAAAAAACTCCGTTGTCTGTATTGCATATTTTTCTTTATCTATATAGTTGTTTCCTGAGGAGGTATTGTTTGTAGATAAAAAACCTTTGACCAAATTCGAAAACTACCACAAATCATACTAGATTGGCTTATTGAGATTAAGAACAATAGATTAAAAGTATTAAAATTCGGACACAGGTACGGTTCGCGCCTGCTCACCTGTTGGTTCTTAACTCCGCAGCCACTCAAGCCTAGATTCGATTCTTTGGCAAGGATCCCTTGAGGTCGCTACTTACAAGATACAGTGACACCACCATTCAGTTCAGAACATACACGAGACCGCACTCCACACCCGCGTAACTATAAAATAGATAAACAATTTTTGTGATGAACTTTTCTTTTAGTTAGACTTAGCGAAAGTTATTATTTAAAATCAAATACAAATATGCTTTTTCTTTTTCGAACTGACTACGTGCTATTCGCCTGGTGGGCTTTTTCGAACTGACTACGGGCTATTCGCCTGACGGGCTTTTACAGCTTCACAGGGCTTTTAGGCTAGCGCTTAAGGCACTCAGTCGAAATGGCTATTATCGGAAGTATGTCAAAGTGGACCGAGCCTCGGTTTGAACTATTGTCTTGCATGTAATATCGCGAATTCAATTAACTCACCATGCGAGTAAAGCTAACACAGTATACATTGGTGAGACACATATACATACATGGCGTATGAACGCGTACATGTATTTCGAATCTGACAATGTTGGCTAAGACTAACTAACCAAAAAAAAAGTCTCTTAAGTACAGAAAATATGTACGTGCTATATGTGTGTAATGCGCTCTTGGAATAATACATTCTTGTATGTGTATTATTTAGTTGTTCCCGTATTATTCCTAACTTTAAATCAATATAGTGTATCAGTGAACACTGTTAAAAAATTTAAACGTTTAATCTGTAGCAAAAACAGAAATTAGGGACATATACATAATGATTGAAGCAGGGGAAGCGAGTAAGAAAGAAGCAAAAGCGAGTATTCCCGTGTAATACGTAGTGTTACTGTGAGTCACGAGGGCTGTTTGCGATTGTGTTTGTTTTTATAAAACCGCACATTTCAGTGCGCGCCCTATATAGTGAGTACAACGTGTCATTGCGCCGCGGTCATCGAGTGCATCGCATCGTGTTCAACAATTTAATTCGTTGGTCGCTGTTTTCAGAGCATTTTACGTACATTTTAAGCGCGCGCCGCGTCCAACGTGTACATCGCATGGTGATCGACGCAGGACACTCGCCGCGCAGCACCTGCGAACCAGATGTGCGTACTGCACATTGTTGCAAAGTGAGTCATCGCCGTCGCTATTGTATTCGAGCTACGTTGTTGTCCAGTGATCCATCACTCATCGCTACTAATTAAAACTTCTATAAAACCGAACTTCTCAGTGCTCAGTCTCTCGAACATAAAACGCTTGTTAGAGCTAGGCAAGGTAGGTTCTTTTACTGTGAGGCACTGTTTTTCGCCGACAGCTGTCTTGGCCCGGACTCGGGATAGTCCCGTAGTTTACCGTTTGGCGTGCCTCCCTGCTCTTAAGGCAGGGAGGTTAGTTCGCATCCAACCCAAGCTCAACACTCCAGCGGGCATTCAGGTTAAGATCCCCACTAGTAAGGATCATCGAACGCTAACAAAATTCCTTCGGAAATCAAAGTTAGCCTACTTTACCTTCACTCTCGAGGAGGAACGCTTCCTCCGTGTAGTGCTTCGTCGCGTCCCGGCCGAGATCTCGGACGAAGACGTGATCGCCTCCCATAAGGAGAAAGGTTTCCCAGTCCGGGAGGTACATCGGATGTACCATCCACCTACTCGAGCCCCTTACAATATGGCCCTGGTCCTCCTAGACCGTTCTCAGGAGGGTAAGGCTATTTTTAGCCTGACCTTGGTTTGCGATCTCAATGGCATCACCGTTAAGCCTCCTCGGAAAACCCATACCCCAACGCGGTGCCATAACTGCCAGGGTTATGGTCACTTCGCGCGGAACTACCATCTCCGCCCTAGGTGCGTCAAGTGTCTAGGTGATCATTCCACAAAGGAGTGCGGGCGCAAACCCGACACTCCCGAGCCCCCAGCTGCGTGTTGTGCGGCAACGCGGGTCATCCCGCCACGTACACAACACCCTCGCCAGGCGAGACAGGCGCCCAGGGCGCCTGTGGCCGCCGCCCGACCTCTGCCACCACCTCTCATGTCCGTGAAAGTCTTCCCTGACCTGCCGGGTGCTTCTCGCGCCCCGGTAGCGTCTGCCTCTATCCCGCGCGCACCACAACCAGGGCGGGCCCCTATGGCTCCCTGGGCTCCATGACCCCTACCTCAGACTCAGCCCCCACAGTCGAAGCCGGTACAGGCCACCTCTTTTGCTCTCGCTGGGGTTGACTGGGTTCCCCATTTACTCCTGGTGCACGACGTACAAGTAATCACTGATTTCAATGAGATCTTCGAGACCAAGACAGACTTAGGCCTGCTCAGCGCAATCTTACGATTCCCAGGCGTTGCTACGACGTTGCAACGCCTCGCCCGTGAGGCTTATAACAATTGGAAATAAAATTCGCGGCCATGAACAGAGTGAAACCGCGTGGTCTATCTCTTTCATTTTTCAACAGGAGAAATATAAGTACACAGTGTGATCTAGTACCTGCCTTCTTGGGCGATAGACAAATAGACTTTTTCTTCGTCCAGGAAACGCTCTTAAGACCTAAAATGCGAAATACCACGATCGCGAACTATAATATAGTTGTAAACGACCGTGTCACCCGCGGGGGCGGCACTTTAATATATTATAGGTGTTCGTTAAATTGCATGCCGGTAGATCCATCCGCTCTATCCAATATGGAAATGTCATGAAATGTGTAAGTTAGGGATGACCGGTCATCGATCCGTTGTATTAGTGTACGTGTCCTTTCGCCGAATAGAGTGTTGTTAAGATCCTACTTAGAAGCATTGCTTAGTTTAGGAGACTCCGTTATTATAGCGAGGGACCTCAACAGCGGGAACGTTGTCTAGGACAGTCCGACTACTTCTCGTAACGGGAAGATACTTGACCGACTAAGTAGGGTTCTCGCGTTTGACGTCATAACCCCTTCGGAACCCACTCACTATCAGGACAACTGTCGGCCGATAGTGTTAGATGTAGCTTAATTAAAGAATGTTACGCTTCGGGTACAACTCATACAAGTCGTAAACGAACTTGATTCGGATCATCATCCGGTCATATTACAGTTAGGTTCGAACTCAGATTTCACCCCTCCGTCAGTAAGGGTAGCTGATTACGTGAAACTCGTTGATTATTTTAGAGAAAATCTTTCGTTGATCAGTTCAGATAGGATCCCGGACGTGTTGGTGTCGAAGGCCGATGCGGATCTGGCTATAGATTTCCTGGTCGACTATCTTCAGACCGCCGTCAGGGAGACCTGAGGTACAAGCGGCGAACGATCGCCATTTTATATTCCCTGACGACGTGAGAGCGTTGATCACGAAAAGAACGATTCACCGAACACTGATAACACTGACTCTATTCATATCGGATTGATCGAATCGTTGATAGAGCATGCACTCGCATTCCCTCCCACGGATACCCTAACATTAATAACTTTTGATGAAGTTTTGGCCGCCATCAAGCGTCTTAAACTTAGGAAGTCCCCAGGTCCAGATAGGATCAGAAACGAAGTATTGAGACTCCTTCCTGACCACATCATAGCCCTATTGGTCTGCATCTTCAATGCCATGTCCCAGGGTCACTTTTCAGCCGTCTGGAAAAAGGCCGTAGTTATAGGCACTCACAAACCCGGCAAAAAGCTACGCTTCCCGTAAGCTATCGCCCTGTCAGTCTCTTAGATACACTAGGTAAACTTACGAGCGGCTCCTTCTGAACCGTCTCTAGGTCTCAATTTCAGAGTTAGATTTATTACCACCTGAGTAGTTTGGATTTCGCGCTGGACGCCTTTGCACGAATTAAGTACACCGCCTCACGGAGTATATCTTTTCTAAATTCAGCACAGATCCGAGTTCCGATGTGAATCCGAAAAAGCCTAAACCGATACGCACAATCGCAGTCTTCTTCGATGCCGCCAAGGTCTTCGATAAGGTCTGGCACGAAGGGCTCGTCCATAAACTATTTCAGTCTCGTGTACCCGATAGATTTGTTCATATAATCCGCGATTATCTCACCGATACGATGATACTATATACTACACAATTGATTTAAATGACATCGACTAAATACCAGTAAATATCTTTAAAAATATTATAGTAGTTAATTCAAAATTATCTCAAAATACTGGACATATACAAAAGGGTAGAGAGATTTAGTAATACCGCATCGTGTGTTTCTCAGTTGAACGTTGGTAAAGTTGTGCGGTTATGTTATGTTATGATATTGTTAGCTAAAACTGAGATCTATTGGATATCGGGCGGCGCGACCATTACGTTTACTGCGAGGCGTCGCGCGGCGCGCTGTAGCGGCTGTCACCGTCTCATACCGTCGGATTTCACATCTATCTTATTTATGTGATTGCTATGACAAGACCTAACATAAAAATCATATCCTTGATTTATTCTGTATCACTTTGTCTAAATAAGAATTCCTTACGTTTCTAGGGAGTATATACCTAGGTTCTAATGTAATTAACAATCGAAATAATAGTTCAACGGTTATCTCTCTCTATTTATCTATGTCCGCTTTGTAAAGTCCATCAGTCTACGGATGATTCTTATCATATATTGTGGGAATGTCGCCGGACCAAGGAATTACGCAAAACTTAGAGTCCCGAACAGATTTTGGAGAGGTTAATAGTATATTTAGAAATAGATTATATTTCAACACAGATCACCCCCATATACTCGTACGTGCACACATACACACAGCACAGATATATATGGAAGGGTTTTCCCCCTCATTTTCGAACTGGATTCGTTTAGATTAGCTTAGTTGTTAGAAACGTAATACACGTTTGAATTCGTGAGGCACATATGCCGAACACATGTCTGTCTCACGAATCCTTATATTTATGTATGAATACCTAGGTTAGACAGTTTCGCGGTGTTGCATCCAAGATGAGGTACGGCGAAGTGTTTTAAGCGCTCCCCTTAGTAGTCCGATTGAGCTGTGACAGCCCATCAGGCTAATAGCGTAGTCAGTTCAAAAAAAGAATATTGGGAAATCCTGTATGTAACCTTCACTTCCTCCCCCCCCCGCCCCAAACAGGCTGGCAATGCACTTGCGACTCCCCTGGTGTTGCAAGTGTCTATGGACGACGGTGGTGATCACTTAACATCAAATAACCCACCTGTTCGTTTGCCTCCTATGATATAAAAAAAAAAATGTGGCTGTCTGTCTCTAAATATGAGAAGCACGATTTATAGGACATAAATACAAGTGAGTTACCCTATAAGGCTGGCATGGTCATCAAGGATGTACGGAGGCCTTCTTATAATAATGAGAAACTAATCACACCTGGTTGTAACAATACGACACCATGGTATTGTATGATGGACACGAATCTTTGGTACGGCAAAATTAATGGTACAACTTGATTGAAACTACTAAACACGTATTGAAGACTAGATCGTATTTATAAACTCTGTTGAAAACTTGACACAAATCACAACAAATACATTTAAGGTATTTTATTTTATTTATATGAATTCAAATAATATTGTGGTAGGTGGGGACTATTATTATAATGCTCAAGTATTTATAGAAGAGATGTATTTACATTACTATAAATATGTGGTCTTTTTGTTTAATATTCTAAAACGGTAAAACATCAAATTGTTGTAGAATTACATTATTAGTAATAATTTAGCTAAAGCAAGTACTTAAACGAGTTTTAAAACGATTTTAATGAATGATTGGTAAATAAAGCGCACTTACCGCCAAAACGTTCACGATATCACTTGAAACTAGAGCCACAATGAATTCAAATAACACGGGATATTTTCAAATTGTGTAAATTTATTTATAATTTATTATTGAATTCAGAACATATTTATAATGTTATTATCATAATAATGTTATGATTATACATTACATAACAGCCTTGTATTTATTCGAGTAATACATGACATTATATAAATCAGACACTTTGTAACGCTTCTATCTTCGATTGTCAACTTTGATACTAGGTAATAGAATGCACCAATGACATTTTTGGTTAGGGATTAAAAATTTAATGCCGAAAAATAATGTCTTAAATATGAAAAGTAGAAAAGCGAAAAGTTTCTTAAGTTACGTTACTTTCGTTTGAATAATACTTAGAAATTTAGATAAACTATATTTTGTAAATTTTAATAAACTCATGTTTCGGTTTCCAGTTCAGCAGGCTGCAGGACCAGTAAAAGATTTAGGTAATAGTCTATATAGCTCTACAATAAAATCCCGAAGCATATTACCGATTTACCGGATAGTAAGTTCAAGCATCATGTCAAGAAGATTTTAATATCAAAGTACCTACTATATGATGAGTCATGATATCTAGGACAGTGCTGTTTGGTACCTACAGTCCTTGTATATCCGCTAAAAACTTCGTAATAAATAAATATTTGTATTATATGCAAAAATGACCTGATTGAGTTTTTTTCTCAGCTTTAGTCGTTGATTGGGTTGTTATTTGAACTAGTGGCAGTGTTTAAACGTCCATATCGCTTTATCGGAATCTAAATAGAATTAAGTATTTTTGACTTTGAAATATAATAATATACTTACAATACAGCGCAGAGAGTATCGTATCTTTTCTTCTGAATACAGTAATGTTGCAAGCTAATGGTAGATTTTGGCTTCCACTAATGTCTTAATTGTCAACAGAGTTAAACACTATGAGACGTTTTTAAATTAAATTTGGTTTTTAAAATATAAACTAGAATTCATGGTATCCGAAAAGTTGTTGTTCCCACGCGTGTACTCGGCAGTAGGTATGCGCTAAGCAGCCTACATTTAGCTAACTATAGGAGATGACGCAGCGGTTCACACAGAATCTTCCCGTGTTACAGGCGCGCCGGACTCCGAGAGGTCGCTGCTGAGCTCCGAGACTCGACAACACCTGATTTCATTCTAATTTTATTGGTAATTCGCATGTGATATTAAGGGAGGAAGGAGGGGAAGGGGGGAAGGGGGGAAGGGAGGGGGGAGAGGGAAGGAGGAAAAAGGAGGGGGGGAGGGGGGGAGGCCTTGTCCATTATGGAAATGAATTTTATTAAAATTTTGCGTTTTCAATGACATAATAAAAATAATAGCAGTATTATACCATATTCTAGTAAAAACTGAGTTATAAAGATCAAAAAGACATAAATGGGATGATAATAATTACCTAAAAATAAAGACGTTTAACCTTACAAAAAAATAGATCGACGAAACACTAAATCACTTTTTCGTTTATAAACAAAAGACGCGTGCACTCCCGCTCACAGTTTCTCTCGGAATAACCGTCGGTTGAATAAGGCTTCCTATTGGCTTATTGTATTATATTCACAAACGTCAGTTTCTTCTATGGGGGGTACCCCATCTTACTCCTACCCCACCCCCCCCCTTCCCCTAGCATTCTTGAAGACAGATAAGAGGAATGAATTTTATCTATTTATTGTCTTAACAATATACGAGTATTTTATGTTAAAAGGAAGACTGTTTTAAAGTAAAATATATTTTGCAGACAAAATTCTTTGTAAATTAAATATACTTAATAAAGATATTGTGATATTTTTTGTTTAAATAAGGACCAAGTACATGTACCTATATATAATATATTGTATACATATCATAACATAGACAGTTGACTAAATAAAACCATAGACATTTTTATAATATGAGACCATAAAAGACTCACTACTGGATAAACCCCGTGTCCGAGGCTAATCACAACATTATGAGGCAATGGGTTAAACTGAAACTAGTAAACGAACACAATTTGCAATAAAATTATTATTACTACACTCTGAGACTCTAACCTACAGACATGTGGCAGGTAATCTGGTCTAGATTACTTGAACATTCAGCCTCACAACTATATACATCTAATAACTAGACACTGTATTATTGTTCTATCAACTTTACCTTCTTTAAATGATCGTTCAAAGTTAACTCGTATAGTTTGATTAAATTAACATACATACATTATTTTTATACATTTGTTACGCGATTGAATAACACAAATACAATATAAATAATAATATATTTACTTTTAATATTACTATAATTAGTGTCAATTGGAAATAAATTGTTTTTAAGTAATCAAAATGCGAATAGTGTTGTATCGTATATTATTTATATAATATTAGCAACATACCGCGACTTTGTCTGCATACCACACATTACCTGTCTGTAATATCTAACGGTTTTTTATTTTTTCTCCTTATCAAACTGAAGTACTTTAGAAAATTATCGGATACGAAATATATATAAGAGTGTTGAGATATGTATGCTTAGTACACATATATGTTTCAACAACTCATATATGTATGAATAGTTAGCTTAGCTTAGGTTAGCTTAGATAGGTCGCGAATTGCATATATCAGGCAACGGGCCAAGCTGAGGTGTGCCGTGCGCCCTTGAGCTAGTTGTCAAATAAACTCGGCTGTGTGCCTTAAACGCTCGCCTTGGTAGTCCGGTGAAGCTGTTAAAACTTTGCTGGGTCATTAGCGTAGACAGTTCGAGAAAAACAAATCTAACGGTTTTTGTAATGCACGTAGAGGTAGCTACCAGACGGCAGTATTTTTTCAAACTTAGTAAAACTTGCTATAGGTATTACTGTAAAGTTCTATCCGTTCAATAGCTTTTGTGTGAAAGAGTAACAAACTATCCTCACAATTTTAAAATGTATAACTTGATATACGTAATAAGATAATCATTGGTTTGATTAAAATGGATGTTATTATAAACTAAGTGCCGGTTTCAATTAGCTGCTCGAAGTAAAACGCTACAAAGTAATTGTTTAGTGCAAATATTTGAAAACGATATCGGTTGATGGCCGCCGCCTGCTCCTCCATCCATCCACGTAATTGTTTTCATATGTATTATACGTACAACATTATGTTATGATTTGGCACGTTTATTCCGATGAATGAAATCTGTAAAAACAAAGTTTTATCGTGGTATTCGCATGATGATAATCATCGTACTCGAATATCCATATGTTTGATACGAATATAGCCGGGCACGTATTAAAAAATGTCTCAAATAAAAGCACTACAAAATGTGAAATGACAATCTTCGATCGAATTAGAATGACATTGATCAACTGAGTTATTTGTTGTTCAACGCGTGCGCTGATTATACTATACAAAATGTAGCATTGGAATATATAGTGTGTATAACACACTAAATTAAATGATACATACCGTTTTCTTTTGTTTTTATTTAAGGATATTAAATTGTCAACCTCGGGAAAAATAGTATTTCCCAATATGGACAGTTGACAAGTCTTTGTCAATTTGTTTTAATAGATACAAAGAATTATCTAATAAGACATTGTATTTATAGTGGAAAGTAAAGTTGAATCCTTTTCGTATGTTGATAATGTAATGTAAGTGAGATTTTAAAATTGACATAATAGCAAGAGAATGTGCTTTTGATTTAGAAAGTCGGAAAAACGAATTAATACAAAATAATATTATGATAAAGTGGCAATAATGTAGAACATGAACTAGTATATAGTTGAAAATAAAATGCGCAGAACTGAATAGTTAACCAAAATAAAAAGATAACTATTTTTATAACCGACTTCAAAAAAAGGAGGAGGTTATCAATTCGACTGTATTTTTTTTAATGTTTTTAACATATTGTGAACGTGTGGAAATGAATAAATAGTCAAGTTGTTGATTGTTATTTCAAGTAAAAATATCGATTTTAGAGGATTACCGTTTAGTTTTATTAGCCAGAGGTTGTGACACCATATTTGTTTATTTTATAACTATATAAAATGCAAAGGCGGGTTTAGCAATAAATCAAATGTAACGTGTACTGTATTTACCTCGTAGGTATTAAATATTGTAATAATTATTAGAGTACAATATAGATTGTTAAGTGTAATTCGATGGCTTTGAGTGCAGACTGTGATCGTAAAATTAAAACAGTTGTAAGCGACTTGGTTTCGTCGTAGGCACATATAAATTGTATCGATATGTTTGCTCGCGATAACTTTCTCCATATCGATGAGTTATCATCTCGTGCAAACATCGATTATCTTCGACTTCATAGAGAACGTAAACCATTTAGCAAATGCGTTTTTTAATCCAATTTAATTACTATTGATTAACAATGCAGTAAAACTGAAATGTCAAAATGGGTGATTGTATTGTTTAGTAGGTATTACGGAATTGATTATTTTTTTTGATATTCTCAAGGTGATGATATGATTTTAATTCAGCAGTAGTCCGCTTAAATATTTTGTTACATTGAAATGGGTTCTATTTCTACTGTTATGTTACGTAAAGTTTTCTATAGTTAGCTAACCTTTACTTTTTTATGAAATCTTGCTTCAATCTTATATATATAATTATTCAGTCCGTGTGTATGTGACTGAACACCTCCTAAACGACTGCACAGATTTTGATGAATTTTTTCGTGTATGTTCCGGTGGATTCAAGAATGGTTTAGACTTACAATTGGACTTCGTAGTTGGCGCTTCGGTTGACCTTTGGGTTTTTTTTATTATCAAGGCGGGATAAGTGACAACGTCCGCCGGGCCCACTCGTATTCTATATAATATCATATATAACTATAGAAATAAGTCAGATCGAAACTGATATGGTTTACCTAAATATATAATAGATTTGTTTGTGTCGATGAACAGAATAATTACTATTTTAAAACGAATAACTGGAAAGTTTTAAACTTGTTTATCGCTAGATATCATGTAGGTAATGTATCGGGTGCGGTCGATTTCTGCCAGTGAATATTCAACGCAAACAGTTTACGTGCTATGTTCGTTATTAAAGTCAGGGATTCCTTATATTTTCCATAGATACAGGTGTCCGACGTACTGTTTACTTGCTCACGTGGTTTTGTGTGAAATTATTGTGTAGTGCGCAAACGGACTTGTTCATTACCAATATATACTTGTAAGTGACAATTAACAATTATACTTATTACAAACAGTTAAAAATAAGATTTAATAATATTTTAATAAGAAATTGATAAAACTCTATTTTGCAAATTGATATAGGGAAATAAATAATTGTACACATATACTCAAATAAATGGTACGTTAATAATTAATATATTGAAATATGTATAACTATAATGGTAAACGTAAGTGTTAGTTTATGTAAACGGTATCTTTTTGTTTCGAAAATATTTATTACTCCAAACATACCTTAGTAACCTAACGTTTATTGATTCCCTGACGACTTATCACTAAGATAAGACAGGATTTAAAGTTTACGGTCTAATTGTTATGTCACTTACAAGAGTATTATAGAACTATATTTGTTTTGTAAAGAATTGTTTGTTAAAGTGTTTGGTTTTCGTGTGTAGTTATTTGGTGAACTTGGACAAACCTCTTATAGTGTTGTGTAGCGCTCTACAGCTGAGCAGGACGAATGGATCTGAGTCAGGTAGGATTTTCTCAAACAAACTTATGGAACGAGTATGAAGTTAGCATGAGTTTAAACTCTTTGTAGCCGGGTATTTCTCGATTGGAACGTACTTGTAAGGCTAGCGGAAGTCATGTACGTAGCTTATTGATATGGCGTTTTCTTAACAACTTTTATTTCAGAGTTTTGGCAGATCATTTAAGAGATTTATGGTCCATTATATCATCATTTATCGTTACTTTTAATAGAGATTGAATGCTAATTACACATAGAAAAAAATCAACGAACTCATATATAACTTTAAATTATGAAGAAAAGCATCACAAAGAAGACAAAAGGGAATCATTTCGTGTCGCCGTATTTTTACGAGGTTTATTTAGTTGCATATTAATTTAAATAATTAGAAATCAAATATCTAAAACTACGGACTAGTGATTAGAATTAAGGTTTTTCCATATTCTTATCTTAATACTGAGTTAATTTTTATTTACATTAGTTGTTGTTGTCACGCGATAACACTTGTATCAGTGATTCCGTCAATTCATGATAAAATTACAATCAAATAATTCAGTTTAAAGAAAATATATAATATGTTTTGCGATTAGTTAATTCCTTTTGATTTTATAATTGAAACTCTCTTAATTAATAATTGTATTCTTTAGTTCCTTTGTTAATGAATGTCGCCAATAAGGTCTGCTGTAATTTTTCATAGTTCATATGTTCTAATTAATTTATATGTCATTATGGGCATTATATTAGTTACAAGAATAAAATATATTGATTACTAATTAATCTATATTCTCAGATTCCGCAATGTTTTAAAACGAATGTATTTGTCTTGCGTGTGTTGTAAGTGATGGCTTATGGTTCAGAGATATAGGTATTGCCAATAACGGACGTCACAAGAAAGATTATTTAAAACGGCAATGAAGTTGGATACACTTGGAGTTCCACTGCATAATCAAGATAGAAATGCTATGTCTCTACCGCTGTTTTGAATTTATTTCGTTTAGTTGAGAAAATGTCGTATGTTTTATGCAATGTATTATATGACCTAGATCTCTGTTGACTGGAGAGTGAAAGCTTAACAGGAATATTAGGAGTTGTTACACTTAGTAGTGATGGATGGAGGAGATAATTGCTCTTAGGTGGATGACTGATGCGGTATAAGAGTTAGCGAATGGTGACCATCGACCTGGAAACAAAGCATGAACAGATCCGTCACATGGTGAATCGAAGTCTTGGTTTTTATTAGGAACTCCATGGAAACGAGTCGATCGGTCGTTGTGGTGGTTATTCGAAGAGGCCTATGTTCAGTAGTGGACGTTATTTTTATAATATATGGCTGGATAAACTTCACATCATAACAATATCAGACCGGAACAAAGCCCGCACAATCTAAAACCTTATTAACTTTTGTTATTTATATCTATTATTAATATATATTTATGATATAATTACTTTATCTGTTTATTAATCAACAATTCAATGCAACAGGTGTTCGTATGTCGCTACTAATATTGTTTTTGTAGTGTATTTTAGTGAAAATTAGTTTAGAAAAAAATATATGCGTCCTTTTGTTACTTATGTACTTTTATTATTATTACGTTTACGTCTATATTTCAATTGTCGGTTGAAATGTATTGAACGACATTTGAATGTCACGTGCAGTCACAATGTAGCTATATTGTTGGAAATATTGCAATGTTATATAATATCACAAAAATATTCTCGGATTTATAACGCAGAAATAATTGATTGTCCAAATCTTTAAATATGTTTTTTATAAATCATTACGTTTACTAGAGTCCAGTTGTAATCTTATTTAATGTTAAGTAACCAAAATTCATGGATGAAAATTCATAGCGTATGATTCTCAAATGTAGGCGGAATTCTTATTCATTAACCTGAATACAGGCACCTGGCCTGAGTTGATGTTCCACCATCTAGAATATCAACTCATCGCACCATGAGTATAAAAATGTTTTATGTTTATTATATTTGTTTCTCCGTGGAAGTGTCGAGCACATTTTGGAATTCATAATGTTATTCCTGTAAATTTATGTTCATGGCAACCTTAATTTGTTTCAGAGTTATTAATCATTTCATATCTTAAGGCCCGAAATCATTAAGCCCACTTAACCTGCTTGCATTTTAAGAGATTGACGTGATATATTATATTATAAAATATATTTTAATCAAATAAGTATTCCGTGACATATATCGAGGTGACCTGAATACAGCGCACTCGAATGATATCGCTAAGCAAATAAAAAATTTAATATTCTAAGAAATTCGCAGCGACGTGATACGACGCCGCCGCGGGGAATATATTCACGGTATTCATAAATTTATCGTTTGTGTAAACACATCGGGTGATAACGTCAGGTGTTTCAGCTATGTGGGTCAGGAGCCGCACCTGTTGCGAGGGGACGCCACTCCGTCAGGCGCCACCCGCTCATACCGACACATATATTATCATTATTACAATATGTTATAGCTATATCTATACATATAATTAACTCTACTCTTTAAGAAAATCTATATAAAATCTTTACAAAAATTTTATCTTTCGCCTTATTCTACGCCTTATTCTTATTCTACAGAAAAAATAACACTAACAATAGAAAAGAGGTATTTAATACTTTGAATGTTTTAATACCAAGAAATACAAATAACAAATACAAAGAAACAAAATGTTGACTATAGCTAACTTCAGGGTGTCGGTTTTCGTGACGGTGTGCGCGCGTATCGTAAAAATTTACTCTCAACATTTTTCCTTAACGCGCCAAAAGAAGTATAACTTCAATAACTTAGTTAGTTAGGCCGCTTTGCAAGATTACTAGATACTTAGTGCATATCGCTTTAGTATTTGTTGTACATTATTTTAATAATTGTTTACTTTACTTGACTCACCATCACATTAAAGACGTGAGAATTTAAAAAATATTATACGAAAATAGAAACAAGTTACCGTTTCTATTTTCCAATAAACTCACGTATTAAAATACAATCTCTTAAAATTCCAATGATTTTTGAACGAGATTGTGCGATTCGTTCGTAAACAATAAATTAGTTGTATTTATAACAACTATAATTATGTTCTGATGTGCTGTATAAATACATACATTTGAATGATTGCTTTGAGGTCAGACAGAGTGCCCCTTTATTGCAACACTATCGTCGTCATATCGCATCATCAAAATCAACTTGCGTGTTCGCATTTGCATAAGCAACGAAGCTGAAAATTATAATATTTTTATGTTAGTCGTACAGATAAGCACAAGATATACTTTATTTAAAAACAATTGTACTTTGAAATAACTTCCGTTTAAATCGAGCACTTGCTTCCACGATAATATTTTACTTCAAGTGACGCTAATTTCAAAATTTAGATTGGTGCTAAATTTTAATATTTAGTTAATAATAAATGTTTAATAATAAACGCAACACTACCACACTTATACAATAGTTCTACCCGATGACGACAGGCTGGAGTCTAAAGACGTTTTGTAAGATTTTCATGCATCTTGCTTCTATCTTGCTACTGATTACTAACTTCGTTTAAAGAAATAAATATAATTCAATTTATCAATTTAAAATGTCTACTTGCCCAACCCCTGTCGTAATTAAAATCCTATTTTATATTCATAGCCCAATTAACTTATCGCTTTAATCAAATAAAATGCATTTACACGTCAACTACACGATCGATCAGAAGATACGAGTTCGTCAGTTCTGTCTGCTTGTAATATTATTACGAGGGATATTATTTACACGTTTATAATTAATTTTATTGTATGTATGTTTTACATTTTAATGTGTTGTGACTGGATGTTCCGCATCCTTTATCTACGGTTGTTGTAAGGCTCCAGTGACACTACAAACAATTAATTACACGTTGCTTGAATCATTGCTTGCTTCTTTGTAAGTGTTTTTTTATTATTGTCACAGATATATTTTTCTGAGAATATATTTGTACCTATAATAAGTACCGTTATAACAAAATCTTCTACGTTTTACAAAGATTACAAAAACAAAACATATGCGTTACGGATTATAGATTGATTACGAATTATTAATAGCTATGGAAATACAAGATTTAAAACGAATTGTTATGCAAGAAAACGTGTTAACAAAGACATCGTAATAAGCAGCCTATTGCGCTATGCATACACAATCTCATATAATATTTTAAAGCATCTATAGTAATTATTTAAATAAATAGATCGAGTGTTGATGGCTTTTATTCTCATTCTTTGTGGGCTACTTCTGCGAATACTAATTTTCTCTATTGAAATATTGATACTAGATGTTTGACGCAAGTGATAGCATATCTACTGTCACTCAGTATGATTTGCAATGAAACTATGTTTAGACACCGTACACTAAGTTCTATTCAGATGGCAAGTTTTTATTGCACTTTTAATTTCTGACATGTTGATAAATAATGATTTATCTATTTTCTGTGCGAATATTCAGTTGTTCACATTGAAGTTACAAACCCCGTTCTAAATAAACAAAAGATGTTACAACTGGTGAGATAACATATTTTGCAATAGAAAATATCGAATGTGTCGTGTTTTGTTGCATTCGTCAGATCGAACTGATAAACTTCTTACAGTTCAACATAGTATTAAGTAAGGGAAAGTTAATTTTTATATATAATGAACTCGTTAGAGGCAGTTCTGTGGTCTCGATTAGATGTTATGTTGATATGCCTGTCATAACGAGTCGGTTGACAGGCTGATATGACAGTTCTCTACAATGAGATCTACAGTATCACAACTATCGTAAAATAATAGTAGGAACTTTATGTGTAATATTGCATGAAAATGTATTTCAAGTGGAAGTAATAGAGACGAGAGCTGAATAAGTACATTGTTTTTTGTATGCATTGATTTGTGAGAATTAAAAGAATTAAGTATTTTAGATCATTTTTGTGTTTATCGACATATACAATTCTTTCAAGTATGAGTTAGTACTTTTTTTTATCTAAGACAGACATCCTATAGATTATAGTGATTCCCTCAGATTAGATAATTAGGATGGAAACAATTTGTTATTAATTCCACAACTATTCAGTACCTACATGAGACGGCATGTTTCAATCAAGTGAATATTCTCGAAACGAAATAATATCTTATACTATTTATTACAATTGAGAATATTGACATTAACTCACGAGTATTATTAGATAGGTACATCTGTTTTATTATTAAAAAAAATCGCAAACCGACGACACGTGAAAAGATGGAAATAATGTCTTTCCTCAATAATACTTTTATATTTTTCCACGTTGAGAATAAATAAAACTGTGATACTGATTGCAGTCAGTACGTGAACTATAGCGGAGAATGTTGGGAGGGTAGGCGTGTCTAGGAGGCGGCGCGTGCGCAACACTCTCACACGCTATTTGTTCACTCAGAGGTAACACTATCCGGCACTATTGGTCACTCATCATTGATTGCATCCGATCTGTCTTCATAACGTTTAGCAGCATCCATTGTATTAAGATAACTCATAATTAGAAGTATTTACAGTAACCTCTGCATAGTAATAACTACTTGTTATGTAATTTTATTGTTACGTTTAATAATAGTGGCCGTTCTTAGGTCATTTATAATGACTTGTTCAGAGAGAAGGTTAAATCAATCAAGATGGCTGGTTAAATCCTGTTACAAGCATCGCAGGTTCAATACTTGTATAGAACCTACTTTTATTACCTATTTTATTTAATTACAAGTGTATTGTAATAATTTCCACGTTTTGACAAGATGGGGGCTCACTTGTTAGAAGAACTTTCATGCGAGATTTTTGTGGCAAGTCAGAATCTATACTCCGTGGTATATATTTTCCATCTACTTCATTTATGCACAATAATCAAACTATATTACAAAATATAGAGTAAAATAACACAAGATTTTAAATAAAATATGAAAGTCACTACATGACAAACTAAAATTCCGTCAAAAACTTCATGATCAGTTTTATGTGTTTATTTTATGTGTGAGTGATTGTCCTGCGAATATTAACTGTCTTGTAAATGTATGTTATGGATATTCGTAATTCTTTTACGCAAAAACTATAGAAAGTATGTACAATAACATGACTTATATTGGACAATAACCCCTGCGCTATATCTAATTAGCATATACATATATTGCTTAAATTACACACACAATATAGCGACGATTGTCAAAGTAAGTTGGTTAAATCCTACAATCTAAGAGCTATGTTAGTGTTCGTTACATAAACCATCAGAGTTGTACGAAGATAACGTATGCTCTTATCGTTTATAAATATATTTATAATATGTACAATATCTATTTAATTTGATAAACTATACATATTCAAGGTTAAATACAAATCACTGTAGAGACCCACAGCAGGGCCGAAGGAAGGTACGGGCATAATCACCACGCCAGACCACGACGTATTGGCGATTTCAAACATTTCTCAGGTTCAGGTTTCCTCACGTCGTTTTCCTTCACCGTCAGCCGATAGTGTTACCACTTTAAATTAGTAAATGTACGCTAATTCCGAAAAAAATCGTTGGTATATACTAAATGTCGGGGTTTGAATTTGCGGACATCGAAATAATATTCCACCGGTCAAACTACTACACCACCATGAATTTGAAATAAAATAATATCCTCATAAAATTGTAAAAAATATGGGAGTAATCGAGTCACTGGTAACAGAACACTAACGCGTTATTTTGTTACTAAAATAAGGAATTTGAATTAAAATATTTTATTGGTAAATTAGCGAGCCCGGCGGATGTTGCCCTGCCTTAATAATAATAAAAATCCTAAAATTCAACTGTAGCGCCATCTACCGGTTCCAATTGTGAATCTAAACCATTCTTGGATCTACCTGAATACTCACAAAAAATGTCATCAAAACCTATCTATCCGTTTGGGAGGAGTTCAGTCACATACACACGGACAGAAAATTTATATGTATAAGATTGGATAATTTTACAACCGTGCAAAAGATGAGGTAGGGACGTAGGTAGGTAGTGCGCTCGGTTGTCGAGATCTCATGGTTTCGGATACAATGAGCGTACACTACCAATGACTGTAAATACTGCAAATAATGGTAAAGCATTTTCTAATTGCTTGCCCAACTACAAATATCCATTTCAAAATTTATCACCGACCACTTACCGGTTTGTCTCGACAACTTCACTCATTTTGATAGTCCGTACATTCTAGGGTTAACATCATAGCATATATTCAACTAGCGGCCATCCGCGACTTCTGCTGAGTTTCTATCTTTATAAATGATGATACATAAATTATTTTCGTGTATTTTGAGCTCTATATATAGCTCTTAGATGGCAGCTTTTTTGCGGCGTAAGTACATGACAATTATCTTTATATTTTGTCTAATTTTAAAAATATCTTTTCAAATGATAATGTCTACGTGCTATGCTACTGTAAAGTTTCGTCTAAATCCGCTGAGGAGTATTTGAATGTAAAGAGTTAAAACCATTAATTAATTTTCAGAAACTTTATGTATAATAATAGTAGATACCTAATAGGATTTACATGAGATTGTTCTCAACATCGAGTTGTCTGTAAATAAAGTTTTAATTACCTTTATTATTTCGTAGACAAAATCGAGTAAAACAGTGACGTATACATAATGTATAACAATATATACAAGTATAAGTACAGTATATACAAAATCTATTCTATACATATAATAAAAATGAAGTGTCTGTATGTAATATCAAAATATTTTTTTTTTACTGATTGGGTGTGAAAGTATACACGCTACTGATAACAAAAATGCAATTTTTAAAATTTTTGTCGGTCTGTCTGTCTGTTTGCTTGTTCCGGCTAATCTCCGAAACGGCTGGACCGATTTTGACGGGAATTTCACTCACAGATAGCTGGCAGATTACAGCGGGTTACTTAGGCTACTCTAAATTAAACTAGCTATTAACCGCGGCTTTGTCTGCAATGTTATCTCCAAAACGGTTGGACCGATTTTCACGGGACTATCACCGGCAGATGGCTGACCTTATAAAAAGTAATTCAAGTAATTTTAGTTTATACTAGCTGTTAACCGTGGCTTCGCCCACAGTGCTTTCACCAAAACGGTTAGGCCAATTTTCACGAGACTTTCACTGGCAGATAGCTGACTTTACAAAAAGTAATTTAGGCAATTTTAGTTTACACTAGCTGTTAACCGTGGCTTCACCCGCTGTGCTATCACCAAAACGGTTAGACCGATTTTGACGGGAATTCCACTCACAGATAGCTGAAATTACAGCGGGTTATTTAGGCTACTCTAAATTAAACTAGCTATTAACCGCGGCTTTGTCTGCAATGTTATCTCAAAACGGTTGGACCGATTTTCACGGCACTTTCACCGGCAGATAGCTGACCTTATAAAAAGTGATTTGGTTTATTTTAATTTAGACTAGCTGTTAATCGTGGCTTCGCCCGCAGTACTATCTGCAAAACGGTTAAACTGATCTTCACGAAACTTTCACTGACAGATAGCTGACCTTCTAAAAAGTAATGCAAGCAATTTTAGTTTATACTAGCTGTTAACCGTGGCTTCAGCCATAGTGCTTTCTACAAAACGGTTAGACCAATTTTCACGAGACTTTCACTGGCAGATAGCTGATTTTACAAAAAGTAATTTAGGCAATTTTAGTTTATACTAGCTGTTAACCGTGGCTTCGCCCGCTGCACTATCACCAAAACGGTTAGACCTATTTTCACGGGACTTTCACTGGTAGATAGCGAGCCTTATAAAAAGTAATTGAGGTTATTCTGTTTTAGACTAGCTATTACCCGCGACTTTGTCTGCATAAATTTAGCAAGATTTCAAGTCATTCTTTATTTTTAATAAGAGAAATAATTATCAGCCTATTGTTTACAATTCGACATTATAATTATTAATAACTTTAATGATATAGAGATCTTCCTAATGGGATCTTAGATTATAAACGTATTACGTAAAGAGTTCCATAATTCAATTTCTTGCGGAACAGACAAGCGCTTATTTTTTGTATAGTCACAGAATCTTAATTATAATGGCAATGTATATTAAATGTAATGTAACTGTAAATCTTTATAATAATATTTTAAGTTATTGTTTCATGAGTTCCTTATACAGTGTAAGTGAGCACTGAGGTAGTTATATTGTGGGTTAAGGTTCCAAATATGTTGCTGATGACAAACCTCATGTGGCACGCTGTTAGTATTTATATATCTAATGTACACGTTACATGTTACTGTAGGTGGCGTGCGTGTCGTACTTACAATTACTTTTAAAGAGCATTTCTATAATTGTACATAGTCTCACAATTTTATAATTCTTTAATACGATTTAGAAAAAGCGCGTGCGGAGCTGCGGTTACAGCTAGTCTATAATAATTTACTACTTTCGTTCAATAAAATACGCATTTAAAAATTGATCGTTTTAAGCGGTTTAACTGATTCTATATTCACTTTTCGCTTTGTATTATAGATTAACGTCCTTATCTGATGGTAAGTGACTACACTAATGTCCTGGCGATTGATCGACCGATGTTTATCCCGAAATTAGTTTCTTTACAATTGATATGAATGTTTGCTGACTGCATTATGGTTGTCCGCCACTTATCGATCATTTCATTATCGATATCGACAAATGTCATATTATATCGTCATGTCGATATTGGTAGGTGGTAGAGCCACGCTGAAGCATGAATGGGTCGGCTCGCCCGCGGTACTACCACTTGACCCACAGAAACACCGATGTGAAGTAACAGTGCTTGCATTGTTGCGTTTCGTTCGGTCAGTGAGGGCGCCGGAGGCCCAACTCCCTTCCCCTTCCTCCTCTCCTTTCTTCCTTCCCTTCCTCCGTCCCCCAACATAGGCTGGCAACGCACTTGCGACTCCCCTGGTGTTCCAAGTGTCTATGGACGGTGGTGATCACTTAACATCAGGTGACTCACCTGCCCGTTTGTCTCCTATGACATAAAAAAAAATGTCATGAAGATTTCTTTTGTATCTATACTCATACTTTAGCAAATATACAAATTAATCATGTACATTATACAATAACAATTAGATAATGTTTCTATGTTGGTAATGTAGATAGTAAATTCCTTTTCTCGTGTCTTTTTATAACTTAATCCTGTGGTTAAAATTTCTGACGCGGTAAAACTGTTACTTTTATTTAAGAATAGTAATAATGTTGGCAAAACCTAATTAATAATTAAGATAAAGAAACACAATTTATATATACGCTTAAACTTTAATGTTATGAAAGTAAGCGGTACTTTAATAATTATAAATAAATTATTTGAGCATTTCTATATGCCATTACGTCTGTACTTATGATATGTACTTCATAAACTTATTGATTTCCGTGTATATTTTACCGTATTAAGGTAATTTGTCTTTTCGTATAATTCCATGTTTTTCTTCTTGTCTAAATTAAATATGAAATTTCAATTATCTTATGAAGATTAAAAACACTAAAAGGCTTTAATCTTAGTAATATATTAACAATAGCACATATCAAGTTTGTCTGAGGTCTAGAAGATTTAAAAACCAACTGCTGTAATACTTATTTTTTTCAGTAGCATTATTTTCGAAAATGATAGTATCATGTGATGTCGGTGAATGATTCAAATCTTATTGCCATCTAAGTAAAGCAAACACAACGTTAATATTTATCGACTCGATAAAACGTAGTCAAATTGTTCTCGTTACTAAGAGCTCCCCTACCATCCGCTTTAACCAATCGTTCTCAATTAAATACCTGATGACATCATGCGACAAATGACACATTATAGCCTTTTAATTGTACGAACTTGACTATTAATAGCGACCCCTATCGAGAACCGGCCGCTGCCAATTGTTTCATTGTTCACATCTATTTAACAATCTAGTTTGTTTGCTTTTGTTTTGAGTTACGACTTTGTTTAGGAAATAGCCAAACCATTGTTATTGATGTCACAGACATCAAAACTTAATAGATGCTTTATGTATAACTGTCTAAAAATTATTGAAAAAACTGATCTGTAACTTAATTTTTTTAATAATTTTTAATCAATCTGAATAATATTATAATTTAAACCAGTCCCTTGCATATCTATATACTAATATATAAAGCTGAAGAGTTTATTTGTTTGTTTGGTTGCACGCGCTAATCTCAGGAACTACCAGTCATCGGACTCATTTTCTCAAATCGGTTGAGAAAATCTTTCGGTTTTAGATAGCTCATTTATCGAGGAAGGCTTTAGGCTACATATCATTACGATACGACCAATAGGAGCGGAGCACCAATGAAGAATGTTTTAAAATCGGGCACATTTTGTTCCTTTTGAGAGATTTCGTTAGTGTTATATACATACGTTGCCATGGTAACGTGGTAAGTTTCTATCGCAAACATTTTCAAAGTTTATTTTGTTTTCTTATTCAAAAAGTTTATTCTACTTTAGTTTTATTTCCAATATTTTATTTGTAATCTATTACGTATTATAAAAATAAAGTTTGTGTATATAAAAATAGATAATAACTTTTTCATGAATGGATATGGCTACAAATGACCAAAAAAAGTGTGTTTCATATTCCGTCTATATTTTCATATTATTATATTTCGTCTGTTTGTTTGTTCGTTCCGGGTTATCTCCAAAACGGCTGGACCTATTTTAACGATAATTTTACTAGCAGATAGCCGAAATTATAGCGGTTGACATATTCTATTTTATTTGATCGCAGCTTCGTCCGCATTGCTATTTCCAAAATGATTGGACCGATTTTCACGGGGTGTTCACTGGTAAATAGCAGACCTCATAAAATTTAAAATTTAGGTTTTTTATTCGCCTTCGGCCGCAGTGGAATATCCGGAATACTTGAACTCATTTTCACGGGACTTTCACTGGCAGATAACTCACCGTATAAGAAGTAACTTAGACTATTTTATTTTGTTACTCAAGACTTCGTCCGCAATATCCTACTATCTCTTAATCGGTTGGACCGACTTTCACGAGATTTTTACGGGCAGATAACTAGCGAGCTCGGAAGACGTTGTCCCGCCCCGATAAAAAAAGGAAATCTTGACAAATTATACTTAAACCTTCCCCGTGAGTCATTCTATCTACTGGTGAAAACGGCATGAAAATCCGATCTGTAGTTTTTGACTTTAGCGCGAACAGATAAACAGACAGACCAGAGGACTTTGTTTTCAATCGACTTCGAAAAAGGAGGAGGTTACTATGTTCGGTTGTATGTTTTTTATGTATGTTAATCGATATTTTCGTCAATTGTGAACCGATTATAATGATCCCCTTTTTATTTGAATTGGTACACTATGTAGTAATGAACTGTTACGTGTGCATTCGTCCGTGTGAAATTGATCAAAAATATGTTACAACCGCGTGAGACGTGTGCTTTACTGGACTCCAAGAATAAATATACATAATTGAAAGTCATATATTTGTATGTAATATTAATTATATCATCTTTTTGGTCAATTTGGCGGCCATATTGTTTTATTTACCGCGTTTGCGTCTACACAACTCAGTGATTAAAGCAACGTATAAGAATAACTTAAGTATATCGACAATGTGGCATATCATTACATAGTATAAAACAAAGTTCCCTACCGCGTCTGTCTGTCTGTCTGTTCGCGATAAACTCAAAAACTACTGAACGGATTTTCGAGCGGTTTTCACCAGTGGATAAAGTGGTTCATGAGGAACGTTCTGGTATATAATTTGTCTAGGATTTTTTTTTATAATCAGGGCGAGACAACGTCTACCGGGCCCGCTAGTTATATCTATATAATAAAAGATTTAAGACATATTGTTCGATAATGTATAGTTTAAAATTTTCATTACTTTCTTATATAGTGTTAGTGAGCACCGAGTGTGGAATACTATTATAGTAGATTGAAGTTCCAGGTATGTTGCTGATGATAAATACCATCCCATTCGATATACTATTAGTATTCATATATCTAATGTACACGTTACATGTTACAGTAGATGGCGTGCGTTTCGTAGTTACAAATGTTTTTAAAAAAGCATTTCTGTAATGTACACACCCACTCACAAATTTACATTTCTTTAATACATTTTAAAAAAGCGCGTGCGGAGCCGCGGGGAACAGCTAGTAATATATATAATTGACAAATCCTGCAGAATTTTAAGTAAAGTTCTAGTGTATAGAGCTGGTAAGATGCTTTTATGGTAACATATTTAACATATCAAATATACAGTTTTATAATATTTTATTACACGCCTAGGCACCGTTATTATGAATACCTAAAACTATATTATTTTCCATATCGACAACAACTTTTATAATATACTGTTCTATATGATAAAAGAAAAAGAGAATAATAATTAAGTTATAACTAGGTATTAATATTATTCTGTAAAAAGCATTAAAATCCTAACTCTCACAACATCTTAATAAAAAAGGAACGCATTCGAACGGACAAAGGCGTAGTTTTTATACATACATTTGAATAATTTATTTTGTGCATAACGAAATCCGAAAAGGGAAATTTTCCATGATTTCTCGGTAAATCGGAATTAATGAAATACCATCGCATTCTTAGTTTCTTGCTTGTGGCCGAGCGGCATGTTTTTGCGTAGCGCCGCGCCGCGCACCGCCGGACCTCCGCGCAGCTGCCACCTACCTGACTACCTCAGGAACGGTCGCCAATTATTGATGTTTAATTCGAAATGAACACTCAATGACGATCAATTTGGACTCCAACTTTTTGATCATTCGTCAATGAGGTACTTGTTTATTCATTAATCCGCCCTCTCTGGCATAACGCTTCTTTTCTCATTCATTACAACAATTTGCCAATCAGGACCTCTTGTTTGAATCATTTTTTTTTACGTAATAAAAGGAATTAATTTGAAGAAAACAATGTAATCAACTCTTGACAACCCTTTAGATGCGTACCTACCTATATTTTTCTTTTTATCATGCTATGTTATCAAAGAGTAATACATTTATTTTATTTAAGATCTAACTCCGAGAATTTACAGCATTCAGTGAGGTTTTCAATAATATACACTTTTCTTAAAAACCTAAAAAGGCTAGTGGTTAGGAACAATTGAAAGGCTACGAATATACGTTGAGTTGCTATTACACTCTGGCTATGCACTGGTACTATTCGCTGGTATATGCACTAATCATGTATAATCTGAATAATTTTGTATACAATTTTGGGTTGTAGACTCGAAATTGTTGGCCACTGGATCGTTCTAGTCAGCAGACGGTGTACAGTCGCGATGCAGTTGTCTCGCAGTTTTACAATAAACGCCAAATATTTGTGATGGGATTAATTATACTGATTAGCTTTTTGTGGAAAATTTAAATACTGATAATATGCATTCATTTATGTACACTTAAAAAAACAAGTTTCTGAAAAAAATTCAATAAATACTCTGTAGTGACCATATGTTTGTGCGTTGGACATATTTCCAATTTATTTATCTTCAACCTCAAACACTTACGGTATAAAGAAAATGGTATAAAGCCGATCCGTTTTCCATTAAATAATGCTTTACAAACAATCTAAAATCGAAACCAAGACATTATTGATTTTTCGTAAAGTGTTCATTTTGTTCCCTAAATAATTTATTTACGTGAACGTTGATTTCAAGTTAATTAATAATGAAGCTGGAAATAGGTACCTACACACTAATTGTAAAAAGAGAAATGATTACATTCAAATGCGTCTACTGGAACATAATAGTTCGATTAAGGTGGAACAGAAGAATAGGGGTTAGTAATAAACGTTCTCACTGTAGTTTATCGACTTGGAATATAAATGACCTACTGCTAAATTATCATTTCTTTTTTTTCACAACATGTATTACAATATCTCTTTCAAAGAATGCTGTACTAGCGTGATTTGTCGTTTAAAAATAATCATATTAATTAATGAGTCGGGTAGAAAGCAAAGCTACTCTTATAATAGCGGTCCTTAGCCTTTAGGCTCCGTATATCCCAGGTATTGAAGAGTTCCGATATTAAATAATTATTAGAATACCGTAAGGGTAATGTTAGACGGAGAGTTCAGAGGCTCAACTCAGTAATGAAATAATCATGTCAATCAACCTGATACAGCTTCGCATTGCGCTGCCGCTTGCGTAGATGTCGGAACTACAAGAAATAGCATAGCATATTCCTGTTGTTTAATAAATTTATTCGATTCGCTGAAGGTTCTACATAAATCTGTCCACTACACCTGCAGTAACTAGCAATAGCAAGCGATGGTTTAATTCCATACTAAAAGTATCTTGTGTGTAGACCGAATGGACTGGATTCAATAAAATCAAAGTATTTCATTCGTCAAGTGCAGCGTGATGGCTCTGTACCACAGCGAAGACAACTACATGGTTGAAGACACAATGACAAACGTTTACTAAAGCCAACAACTGTATCGATGTAATAAACACTCGTGTCCCACACTAGCGATTATATTACAAAAAAATATTGGTAGGTTGCCATAATATCTTCTATAGTCTATGAGAGTCGGGAGCGACGTGTGCTTTATGGTTATTAAACTAAATACAAAGAGCGAACCAGTGCCACCCCCGCGCTCTCGCAAGCCGGTTCATAGAGATGGTATAGACTCGGTTCGCTTTAGGTATCGTAGGAGTTCTGTGCATTTTGAATATATTCAAAGTTCTTATTAAGTGTTTCTGCAATAATACGCTTTCATACGCCACATATCCCATTAGTAGTATAATACAAAAACTGAGAAAAAATTAAGGATGTTGTACCACACTCTGTTTACCTAACTAGTAATATAGAATGTTGTCAATATCTACACAAAACATTTATATATAGATGTTTTTAAACAGAAATTCCTATGGAAACCGACGCTTACTTATAAAAATATGAGTGTCTAACGATATTTAAGTATATTAGAACTACTATTAAAGATTTTGTGTAGAGATCCACTATAAATCACTACATACACAAACCACGTCTGTGCCACGTCTGTCTATCTGTTCACGATAAACTCAAAAAATACTGAACATGATTTACATGCGATTTTCATCGATAGATAAAGTGATTCACGAGGGAGGTTTTAGTATATAATTTGTCAAGTTTTTTTTTATTGTCAGGGCGAGGTAGCGTCCGCCGAGCCCGCTAGTATGCAATAAATAAAAAATGGTTATAAAATGTTACCCGAGATAAACTGTATGCACTTGATTTTCATTCGGTATTCATTTTTTATTCGTATCACTATTGCGGAATAGTTACGTTAAGATGCGCGCGCGCACGGTGCGGTATAGATCCTTCATGTACCTAATGGTTTGGAACGGAGAGCGAAAGTGGCGGCGCGGCGCACCCTCATTATGAAATTAAATAATGATCGAATGCACACACTCTGTTTATAACCGACGCTATATATATAATTGCAGTAGGATGACCGTCTGATCGTATAAATCCCACGGGAAGTGATGCATATCATCGATAAGCACATGTCGATACCTAGATAGGTTCTAAGTAATTTGAGTTTAAAAATCTTATTGGAGTAGAATATTGTGCTCAAACTTTGCATCACAATAGACGACGCCCGTGATCTTTTGTCCTTTCATAGTATTTACATGTTCTGTGTGCATTAGATCAATTGCAATTGAAAATGCTTAATCTTTGTGGAAATCGTAAGCGTATGTAATATATATGTATATTATAGTAGACGTTACTTTGCACTTCCATCTGAAATTGATTGGCCGCTACCACGTCTCACTGCAACAAAAAACGTTTGATTTTATTTACAACAAAAAGAACTAAAAACGCGTTTCTTGTTTAACAGTTGAACCTGAGGGGGGTGGTTGACACTGTTGATATGTAACTAAAAATATAAAATTAATTAAAATGTGTTGCGGATTTGTGTTGTAGGTGGTAGAGCCACGCTGAAGTTATTATTGGTTTCAGCATGAATGGGTCGGCTCGTCCGGGATAGTACCACCCTCTCATAGAAAACCGATGTGAAGTAACAGTGCTTCCATTATTGTGTTTCGTTCGGTCAGTGAGAGTGCCGGAGGCCTATCTGCCCTCTCCTCCCCTCTTCTCTCCCTCTCCCTGCCTTTCCCCAAACACAGGCTGGCAACGCACTTTCGACTCTCCTGGTGTTGTTAGTGTCTATGGACGTTGGTGATCACTTAACATCAGATGACCCACCTGTTCGTTTGCCGGCTATGATATAAAAAAAAAAGAATTAACGTGTAATGACCACAATCGTTTATTTTTTTTTTTTTTTTTTTTTTTTGGGGAAGGGGAAAGGAATTGACTGGGGGGGAGGGGAAGAAAAACAAAACAAAAAAAAAACGGGGACACAAAAGACACACTCCCCCCCCGGGGCGCTGTGGTTGTCGGGCGGGAAAGGACGGAGGGGGGGCCCCCCCCCGGGGGAAACCCCGGCCGGCCCCAGGGGTGGGGGGGGTGCCCGGGGGGTGGGGGGGGGGTGGCCCCATACGTGTTTCGCTCCTTCACGGAGCGTCGGAGCATCTCACTATATTATTTAATTATGGATTTCCCAAAAAAAGACGTCTTCTTCAAACAAATATGATATTCTAGTTGTCAATAAAAAAATCTATACTATAATAAAACTGTAACAAAGCCAAATCTGTACATTAAATATTTTTTGAAAATTTTGATCGGGGTAGACTTTGTTATCGATATAGAAGCCAAAAATAATCCTTTTTAACCGACTTCAAAAAAGGAGGAGGTTATCAATTCTGGAGTTCTCCAGGATAACGAAAAACAAAAATTTGTAGTTAGTAATGTAACTATACTTTTTTGCGACACCTTAGTACAAGAGCCAGCAACGTTGGATGAACGAGAATTTTACAAAAATCGAAACCATTGCTAGCTCTTAGACAAATAGTTACAGCAAGTGACAGTTAACGCGTCGTGCTCATATCTTTTTAATATTCATATTTTTCTTTAATACAATGGAATGTGAAAAAGTTTTAATACAAGTTGAAAATAGTTATGATATCATTCCGTGTTTAATTTATCATTATTTATTTTATGAATATATTTTATCGTTTAATTTACAATTTAACTCTATCAACTTGATATTTTATAATGTAAACTATACTGATTGTATTGTAAACGTCTCCAAAAAAGGGAAAGGAACTTCGTTCCAACTGGGGATCCATAGAACGCTCAAGCTTTTTTTACATTACCGCCAATATATGTAGGTTAGTTTTAATTTTAATTGAACCCGGTAGATGATGCTACGAACGGGTTGTAGGCTTATTTTAAAAGATTTCTCACGTACCATCTGGGTATATGTTTGAGTGAGTCCCTTGATAGTTTGGATGTACAATTAGAAACGGTAGGAGTAGCTGCAATAGGGTTTTGGGTTTATTAAAAATTTTCGCATTTAAAAATACAATTGAAAGCGGTGATAACCGATTTGATGAAGATGATGTTGCACGCTTCAGCTAATTTTCAATATAGGTACAACTATTTCAGAGATTTAGGTATAGACTACTTAATAATGTATAATGTACATAATGAAGTGATGAATGAGTTCGTGTCACAGTATCCCACATTCGTATGATTATTTTGGAGTTCAGAACCGCACATTAGGTGCATCTAATATGAAGACGAGGGTCTCTACCGACTATTGGCGGCGCACGCGTTCCTGCCCCGCACCGTACCAACACATGTGAAAGCATTCATTAGTATTATAATAAGACCGACGAACAGTATTCCCCTGTACCAGTAACGTCTTACTAAGTTTTAACTATCTGAACAACATAATCTTAATATAGAATGGAATGATATTTCATATATTTAAAAGAAAAAGGCTTTACTACTTAGACACATTTTTAACAGAATGAATTAAGATATATTATATGAGATTAATAAATTCCAACACCGTTTGAGCAATCACTATGACAGTTAGCGCACTAGAATATTTTTTCATGGCTTTTGTAGTATTCATTTTGCTTTATCATTAGCCACTAGGCTGAGGGATATATTATATTTTATTGTTGTTAAGTTTTTCATTATATTTTATTGCTGACGAACTCGTGAGTAGTTAGTAATGAATATTTATTATGTACCTAATATACGGTATGTAAAACGTATGTACGTAAAACATAATAATATGATAATAACACGATAATATGGGTAATCCTAAAAAAAACTGTGTGATGTTTTTTATGTGAAGCAAAGATAATTGCATACTTTTTTTTTAGCGTGAAACTTTTTTAAATTGATATTCAGGAAGATTTTGTTTAAATAAACAGTTTATCGTAATATATTTTATTCTGATTGCACAGTTTAGATATTACCTATCGAAGCATATTATAATAATACATGTTGTAGCTAAATATAACGGGTTTGATATATATGAAGATTAAGAGAAGGCAAGTCGAGTTTGATCATTTATAAAATAAGAAATGATTCGACGTGTCGTTATCGTTTCGCGTTCCGTGGTACCGTGATCGCCCAGCAATCGAGTACGGTTTCGTATAATACCGGTCGCGGATGCAATTATTTTTATCCGTCCGGGCGGGGTCGCCGTGATTTGCGTACGCACATTATATCCGCTCGTAATCATTGGGTGCGCGGCGCGAGAACCCTCGCTCTGTCTCTTAAATTACAATGGTAATGAAATGTTGCCTGTCTAACGCACAAGACGTGATCCTCAGTATGATATTCCACAAAAAAAAAACTTATGGAATAAGTAATAACCGAAATCATGATGAAGTATGTGCTCGGAAAAAATCTGATATCAAATTCTACAATGGTATCAGGCGATACCATTATATATATCAGGCGGTATCAATCTAATCAGGCGGTATCAATCTAATCAGGCGAAAGAATACATTATAATAGAATCATAACGTGGTATTATATAAAATCTGTCGTCAAATACTTTACATATGACCCACAGTTTGCTGTCGCTTTAATTATTTGAAGAAGGCGCTTATTACAGACAATTTTGTTTCGGACATAGCGCAAAGATCAAAATTCCATAACTGAGTAAGCAAATGTACAGTATCAGCGGCGAACTACAAATATATCGACGATTTTAACGCGAATAGTTGTCTTCCTTCAAATCAGTCGAGTACAATTACTAAACAGAATGATGTAGGAAAAAAAGATTCAAATAAGACAAGCCATTTTTGAGTTTTAGCGAGACTAGCGCACAGCGATTCGATTTCATATATATAGATAAATTATACGTGATACGAAGTCCACCGAATCATGTAGTTTTAGTTAGCTAAACGTTTAATTAGATTTAGCGTCTCTTTTCTTCCACCGTATGAATACAATGAATATGTTTTAACATTATAATATCACAGAAGAAATATGTGTTTAAAACGTCCAAGAAAAATGCACAATTCTCTCTCCATTGCATTCTCATCACGTTTACATTTAGTATTTATTATACGTGTCTACATTATCGTTTTAAAACCTTTTCGCATTCTGCGACTTAGCTTCAGCCTTTTTCTGCGTTGAAGAGTGCCTGTCGTTATTTACCATGCGCGCTGCTGGACGGTTCACTTTTTATCACGACTTGTAGAAGACCACTGTTTATTTAAACTTGCGTAAAATAAGTTTTCTTAGAAAATAGACTCTCAGTTGTTTTATTACTTATTTTTGTAAGCGATGATGACTTAGTTGGTATCGAGTTCGGACACCATGTCGATGGACGTAGGTTCGAATCCTCGCAACTGAGATGGAACTTTCGGTGAAGCAAAACACCGTGATGAAACCATGGCATGGTGGTAGAACCTTTCCTAAGTCCTCCGCCTACTAATTACCACCATCAAGTTGAAAATCTGTCGCCAGGCAGCTGTTGGTGTGTTCCGGCAGCTGCAGTTGAGAGGCAGCCCCTTTGGGTTTAGCGTGTTACCATCTTAGAGCACATCGTCATCGAATATCAGGTGAGATTGTAGGCAAACGCTAAAAACCTATAAAGTATTTAAAAAAAAACTATTTCTATTTGCGGCTTCGTCAAAGACAATAAAATTGTAACAACGTCATTAATTCACAGTACCACCAGTGTATTATTTAATCATTTAGAAATAAATTTTCCTTTCAATAAACACTCCTAGTTATTCAAAGAGTAAATAGATTATTCGTCATATTTGTTTACGATAAACCTTTTACGATAATACAGTATATTAGTATACTCGCTCGGGCATAATAACGTGGCATCCATAGACACACGCTTTATTAACAACTTAAGTGTTTATCTTGTTGATACTTTCACAATATTATTTTAATATTCTGTCTTATATCAAGGTACAACCTTTTTCATAAAAATGTCATATTATGGTGTTGCAATTACTACATGGTATGTGATAGTAAGCGCACGCACAGATCCAATGCATTTGAAAGAAAATGATAATGTAATGCCATACGCTATTTACATTGAATGGAACATCAAATTTGATGAGGCAAGTTGTCGCGTTAGTGATCCTCGTACTGCACGGACGCACCTTCACTTACCTCTAGATATACCTATGCATTATGCAGGCACATTATCAACAATGTAAACACGATATGACCGATTCCATTGTCACTTATTTATTATTCACTTGGTATGAATCAATCACTCACTAAACACTTCAAATGATAGAGTCTCATTTGTGTCAATAGATGTTCCTTAGAAATATATATTTATAGTATTTCAATTTACCATTATAGCTCCCACAGTACAACCTGATAAGGCTGATGAGCCTGAGAATTGTATTAGCATAAGTCTAAAAAAATATGAGCTCCCAAGTGTAACTTCGGAAATCAAAGTTTAGTATGATAGTTAGCAAAATACGAATTAGATACTCCATCCATTGAACGACTATGACCGTCGTGATAATTTCTTTTCCTGAATGCACAAACTCGTTTATTTCGCTGAACAGTAAATGCTTTGAGTTTTATGTTTGCTTTCGTTTTTAAATCAATATTCGTATAGTATATTTCATATGTTTAACTTCACGCAAAATATGCAAAAAAACATGAAGTTTAGTGCAAATTAGAATTACTGGCATATCTATAGAACTACCACTAAAGTGCTAGAAAATCACAAACTGTTTAATCTTAGCGATCTTCAACTGAAACAAATCAAAGTATTTGCGGAAACTTGAAAAGCTGTTCGATGCGCATCGCCATCATTTTATAATTATTGAATACATATGAAATAAGAAAACGAATACAGATTTAAATATTGGAACTGTAATCTCAAAAAAAAATCTCATGGAAAGTTATATTAAGCTATATAGGTAGTTTTGTGGATAAATTCATACAGAAACGCCCATTCCTTAGGGCACAATGTTACTGTATCGCTTTCGTATAATAATAATGAAGTTGACAGCAAAAACAGAAATTAACTTATATTGTATTAAGCGCGGCGCACTTTGTTGCAGCTTGAATTAATTTTAATGAGAGGTAATTGTGAACAAACGAAAGTGTGTATCATTTGCAAGAGTTACATTCGGAATGCGCTCCGTCTTAATCATTATTGCGGACGGACATAATTACTAACTGGCTATTAAGTGTTTTCGTATTGTTTTTAAATTCAACTGTGATACGAACAGTGTCTCTGCGATTCAATGCTGGCTTTAAATAGATAATTATTCGACTTCATTATCTGTACTTATCCGCTCAATGATAGCTCATGAACACTCAATAAAGGTGTTTTATTTTTCAATTAATCTCATACTTAATTCTTTCTGCTCAGGACGTCCATGTGTCCATGTGTAGTTGTTAATAAAATGATTTAGGAATATCAAAATCTTCTTTTTTAAGGTACTTTTGTGAGGCTACCAAATACAATTTTAACTTTAATTGTTTAGGCTAGATCTTAATGATGAGATATTACTCCTTCATAGTTTGTGATATCTGTAAATTTTGTATTTAGATATGAAAGTCATTCAGTTAGCTTAAAAACTTTTTTAGTACCTACTTTATAGGTTTAGCTTTTGACAACAATCTCGTCTCACGTCAAATGACGATGTCCACGATGTGGTCGCGCTAAATCTAGAGGGTACTGGTTTCCAAGTGCAGCTGCCGAAACACACTATAGATATATATAGCTTGGCGATAGATTTTCAATTAGGGAGGTAGCTATAGTCCTTCTGACTTAGAAAAAGTAGTACTACCAAACTACTAGTGCACCAAACTAAAAAAAGTGCTATATATTCATGTATCTACGTTTTTATTTCGAAAAAAATAAATATGTATCTCTTTTAAGCATATATTGTATATGATAATGTGTGTTAATTATGTTATTATAAGTTGTGAAAAACCAGTCACTCGGAAGGATTCACTTTTAATGGCTCTATGAACTTAGCAGTACACTTCGAGTAACAGACCGTAAAAATTATTATTGCAAATAATAAAACGTTTTATTATAGATATAGATACACATATATTTTTTACTTTTCTGTGGGTTTTATTTTTTATTAATAGAAATATTAATGTATAATAATAATTTAATAATGCAGTTAACATTTTATTATAGTGAAATGATATTATGAACGTCGGTCGAAGTATTTATGCGAGACGCTAGCGGTTGCGGGCCGGCAGCACTTACTCAGTAAATCATTTGGTGTGCGCGGCGCGGGGCAGCACGGTGTGTCGTTAGCGGCGCATCGCGATCCTCATATTAACTAGGGTTGACAAATTATGTTAACAATTTATTAGACAGTAATATTATTATTTTTTTCCGAAAAAATATAATGGTCGTTTTGTACAGCTTTATAGCTCAATTCATCAAATTTTAATAAACGTCTTCAGCGAGCGTTATGGTTTGATTCTTTAGATCTAAGTTTTTGTGGCCGAGCATTTCATGTGCTTATGGCTCTTATGATATAAGAACCTTCCTAATTTACAGACTATGAGAATGGTACGGTAATAATTGCTCAGAGTTCAATATTCCTTTTCAGTTCTGCTGTGTTATAATCAAGTATAGTACAGGTACTTGCTGCCCTTGAAAGCAACGCCTATCCCACACAAAGAAGCGCGTCGTAGCTGAAGAACATCTCGTTTATAGTGCGAGTGAGACTAGATACCTTAGGTGCAGATATTTGCAGCGATTTCAATCCTAGGGATTACATCGGGACCGGTATCTCTGCTACATCTCGGAGACTCGGATTATTAAACAAGGTGCGATGGTTTTATATTCCCATTAACTGTATCTTCTTTACAAGGTGCAAATTCGACCGTACGTCGAATACTGTTCGCACTTCAGGGATGGATCTGTAAACGACCTTCTGGATGCACTGTACAGGTTCCAGAGACGGATTGTCCGTGATGCAAACGAGACTAAGTTCATCGCGCCACCTCAGTCGCGCAGGGATATTGTCTCACTAAGCGTGTTTTACTGTCTGTATCATGGCGAGCGTTCTGCAGAGCTATTCAATTTAATTCAAACGAAACCTGAAGAGATACTGTACTCTGCTTAATATCTGGCACAGTGCAGTGACTTTGCCGTGTCTCAGTTTAAAAATAATGCGATTGTGTTCTACTTTATTTCCAACTTCTTAAGATTTAATATCAGGGTTGTGTAAAATATATGTCAAAGTATTATATTAGTGTTCATCCCTATCGGCGACCCACAGCCGGCGGCAAACTCCGAGCGACCTTCAATCATCGTTCGACGGAGGAATTTGCTCTGCAATAATATTATTAGAGTGGTTTTTACATCTGATTTCGTATTTATTTATATACAGCAATTCAGTCTTTTGGGATACAAAATAGTTTCATGCAAAAAACATTATACTGGTTACAAGAAATAATAAGCCGTTAGAGATTGACTTAGAGAATAGAGAATTAGAGATAGAGAATTGACTCTCTAATGTAGGTACCGTATTAGATAATAGACAAATTTTATCTTTAAGTTATAATTCGCCGAGTTGCTATATGAGATTAACTTACCACGAACATATGAATTTTAAAGTGGAAAAATTAAATGTTAGTAAAAATTCAATTACCCTGAAAACTGAGTGCTCTTACTGATATCAATATTTGATTCTAATATTGACCAATGAAACATTTATTACAAGTGGGAACCGATCCAGAGCATTATTACAAGTGGGAACCGATCCAGAGCATTATTACAAGTGGGAACCGATCCAGAGCATTATTACAAATGGGAACGGATCTAGAGCATTATTACAAGTGGGAACCGATCCAGAGCATTATTACAAGGGGGAACCGATCCAGAGCATTATTACAAGGGGTAACCGATCCAGAGCATTATTACAAGTGGGAACCGATCCAGAGCATTATTACAAGTGGGAACCGATCCAGAGCATTATTACAAGTGGGAACCGATCCAGAGCATTATTACAAGTGGGAACCGATCCAGAGCATTATTACAAGTGGGAACCGATCCAGAGCATTATTACAAGTGGGAACCGATCCAGAGCATTATTACAAGTGGGAACCGATCCAGAGCATTATTACAAGTGGGAACGGATCCAGAGCATTATTACAAGTGGGAACCGATCCAGAGCATTATTACAAGGGGGAACCGATCCAGAGCATTATTACAAGGGGTAACCGATCCAGAGCATTATTACAAGTGGGAACCGATCCAGAGCATTATTACAAATGGGAACGGATCCAGAGCATTATTACAAGTGGGAACCGATCCAGAGCATTATTACAAGTGGGAACCGATCCAGAGCATTATTACAAGTGGGAACCGATCCAGAGCATTATTACAAGTGGGAACCGATCCAGAGCATTATTACAAGTAAGAGCCGATCCAGAGCATTATTACAAGTGGGAACCGATCCAGAGCATTATTACAAGTGGGAACCGATCCAGAGCATTATTACAAGTGGGAACCGATCCAGAGCATTATTACAAGGGGTAACCGATCCAGAGCATTATTACAAGTGGGAACCGATCCAGAGCATTATTACAAGTGGGAACCGATCCAGAGCATTATTACAAGTGGGAACCGATCCAGAGCATTATTACAAGTGGGAACCGATCCAGAGCATTATTACAAGTAGGAGCCGATCCAGAGCATTATTACAAGTGGGAACCGATCCAGAGCATTATTACAAGTGGGAACCGATCCAGAGCATTATTACAAGTGGGAACCGATCCAGAGCATTATTACAAATGGGAACGGATCCAGAGCATTATTACAAGTGGGAACCAATCCAGAGCATTATTACAAGGGGGAACCGATCCAGAGGGGAAATAGCATTATTACAAGGGGTAACCGATCCAGAGCATTATTACAAGTGGGAACCGATCCAGAGCATTATTACAAATGGGAACGGATCCAGAGCATTATTACAAGTGGGAACCGATCCAGAGCATTATTACAAGTGGGAACCAATCCAGAGCATTATTACAAGTGGGAACCACGATCCAGAGCATTATTACAAGGGGGAACCGATCCAGAGCATTATTACAAGGGGTAACCGATCCAGAGCATTATTACAAGTGGGAACCGATCCAGAGCATTATTACAAGTGGGAACCGATCCAGAGCATTATTACAAGTGGGAACCGATCCAGAGCATTATTACAAGTGGGAACCGATCCAGAGCATTATTACAAGTGGGAACCGATCCAGAGCATTATTACAAGTGGGAACCGATCCAGAGCATTATTACAAGTGGGAACCGATCCAGAGCATTATTACAAGTGGGAACCGATCCAGAGCATTATTACAAGTGGGAACCGATCCAGAGCATTATTACAAGTGGGAACGGATCCAGAGCATTATTACAAATGAAAGATTATACATATCTATAAATATTTGAAAAGAAAGTAGCTTTTCGTGTCTGCCTGTATGTTACCTTATTTCTTTTAAACTATAGAACGAATTTTGCTATAGTTTCCACCACCATTTAGTTAATTTCTTCCGGAAGGTTTATATGTATGACATATGTACATCATATTTATGTAAACTAGAGAAAAATCGTATAAAGGAATTTTCGGATCCATTCATTGAAAACATTATTATGTATAAAATAATGTATTAGCGAATGTATTATACATCTTAAAAATACGTACAGAATAGTTCGAGGTAGTATATGTCCAACTCGTAAGGAAACTCATAGTAATTATTTTTATCCCCTACATATTATTAAAAAATGTTGGTTGTTTGCTGCGCCATTTTGATCTATATAGTATTAGTCCTTTTCCAATTACGTTGGGCATTTACTGTACGTTAAAATCACTCCGTTATATTTAATCATATCATTTCAGAGAATATCTTAGAAAATATCACAGATTTAAAAATACATGCAAGAAAAAAAGTTGCTTGTGTGAGGTTTCTGTAACTTGGTGAATTGTGCATTCCGTACCCATGTGAGACCAGAGCGGTTTGCTAGTTTGGATATAAAACAGAGTGCAAAGTGTAACATGTGCAATATATATTATTATGTTTTGTTCCTATTGTAATATCGGCGTGGGGCCTCGAACCGGGCGAGCCACTCGACCAAGCCCACAATAAATAAATTTAACTAGATTATCAGTATAAAGAGTGCGGCCCGCGTTCGTGTAACTCATTGCGTGGTGCCTGCACGAGGCTCTCAGCTCTGCTGGTCGATTAAACAGCCCACCTATAATAAAACTGTATGTGTTTGCGCTTTAAATTACCACATGCCAAACATATTCTGTTTAAAATTAAAATTACTAAATTAAATTCATTGCATAAGTATTCTAACAGTGAAATACTCGTATATCAGCATACCACATTATACGTTGTTTTACGACTAAACAGCATGTTATTTATAAGGCGCACGTTTTTAAGAAGAATTTGAATCGCATAATTAGTGGCTAAAACCAAAATTGATCTAACAAAGTATACAATTACATACATATATTATGAGACGGTCCGAGCGTTCGGCACAGCGCGGTGTCCGCACACGAACCGAACGACACAAGTAGATTACAGCCTTTAAGAATTTTAAGGATCACTTTGACAATATACCTTATGTTTATCGGGGTTCCTGTAATGTGTGGAAGAAGTGGATACTACGTTGTTAGATTTTAAATAATCGAGCTATATTAAATTAAGAATGTAATATAAATATTTTAAAATTGTTATTGAACAACTTAGTTCTTACTCTTAAGTCTTCTGGAAAATATTGGTTAATAACTAAAAGTATTTTAGTTTGTTATTCTTTGGATTGGTTGTAATATGAGTAGGTTTTTGTTAAATTTTGCTATTAAACTTTGATCTTGGGGCTATATTGCATTGTGATTTAGTTTAGGAAATATTTGGTAGTAAATGTTGGAGTATTTCTGAGATGAAATTAGTTAATTCACAGAAAACTACGGAAGACCGTTTAGACAGGCTCAATATTAAATTAAAAGTTAAAGTAATTTACCTACCTTTAAAATTCGATATCAATCCACTCATTCTTTAGGTTAAATTGATAGTATCGACAAATTGTATGTCGATCAAATAAAAACATCGATGCGAACCGTAGTAGCAAGTTGCGTCTCCTAGAACAGAATCGTTCACAAAAAATGAGGTCAGGTTAAATCGCTAACGTTGAATTTTTATACACATACTTCACCTATGATTTTGAAATTAATGTTTTTATACATAAAATTCCCTGCGAACGTAGTCACGGCTAGAACTAGTAAATGTATGAAATACTAGCTCACCGATGCATCTAATGATATATAACGATGTGCGTTTTCTGGCATATTTCCAGCTTATCTGAAAGCTTGAGAATTTATTTACTACCGTGAGATATTAATTACTGATTGTTTTAACATTTTATGAAATATAATTTATTATAACCATAAAATGTAGAAATGTTGTAAAAAACAGTGAGGCAGATGTTCAGTGCAGGAGTCAAACGAGCAGTCACTATACCAATTAGAAGCATTGTTTAAGCGCAGAGAGGAGAGCATCGCCAAATCGTGCGATTGTGTCGCTCCTGTCTTATACTGTATGCTTGTTTTTATTTATTTCATTTTTTTATGAACACGAAGTAGCGAAAATGGACATAATTCAGGCGTTAGGGATTATTACAGCCTATAATCAACCTCAAACACAGAAATCACATAATCTATAAATACTTTTGTTATCATTTAGGTACTTAAATTTAATATAAGATAAAATCTTCACATAAGTAACATTCACATTCATATCTAACAAATTTGCTTTTGTCTACCAACGACACATTAGTACGGTTTATTTATTTTTTTTCAACAATATTTAAAAAATCCTTATCTCAGAAAAATTAAATGAAATCTTTGAAACGTACAGACTAACCATCATTTAATGATTATACTGGTGTATTAAAACATAATTACAAGTTTTATTTACAAAGAATAAAAACATGGTAGTATTAAAATATCCACACGTATGCAATTAAAGCATAATCTTGGAGTAGTTAAGGGTGTCTATTAAAACACGATGGAAAACAATAGGAGACGCGGTCGTGTCGGATCCGAGTCTTCGGTTCCGAGTCCGGCATTTCCTCGATTACCATGCGTTTAGTTTTTGTTCGTGACAATTACGCGGCATCAGTATGCATGCAGCAGACGCGCGAATAATCCCCGCGTTTCCTCCGCCCGCGCCCGCGTCCTGCCAACTCCGGACGCCTTTCGCGAGGCCACAGTTCATACTCGTGTAGCGTTTAAAAGCAAATTTCTATTCAATATTCACTCTTCTATAGGATCTATAGTAACAATCAGAATTTTGATTCGAATCATAACAAGAAACTTGAATTTTAGATTAAAAAAACATCGTAAGGAGAACATGATTATAGAAACGTTTTACTACCTCGCTTAGCTGATTAGTTACTGGGTGTTAACTAGACTAAACAGATTCAAAATTCTATAATTGTTCTGAACCGGAGAAAATTAAAGGTTAGTGCTGCTTCTTTTTAGTATTTAAGATTTCTAAGTTCATTCTATTTTTAGAAATCATGTAGGCAGGAGTATAGCATCTGCGTTATAATATAAGATGAACAATCATAAATACGACGAGACCTGGATGCCAAACACTTAAGTGATTTTATTTTGTTCTTCATAAATTTATCAACAGCAGTAAGTGTTTCAGATTCATTAAGTTCGAGTCTACTATCCTACAGTTAAATCTGTCACCGTACATCTATCGATTTATTATACCTAGTGCTTCTTCATTAGAATTACCACAGCGTCACTTAAAAAATGTAGAATACAATAAAATAAATAATATATTGAGCTTTATGCAAATTTCTTCTAGTGTGAATTGCGAAAAGATTATAAAGTCCCAATATAAAGACTATGGATAGGTGTCAATTGGATAAGAAAAAAAGCAGGGTGTGGCGTTAACTTGTATTACGGAGAAACATTTTAATTTATAAAATATAACAAAAAGTCAACGTGCCGCGGTGCTCCCAGGCGGTCACCTACCCGAGTACTGACCGCGCCTGACATTGCTTAACTTCGGTGATCGGATGAGAACCGGTGTTTTATATACTCTAACCCCACACAACGTTTACCCCAACCCTTTTTCGTCACACAAAAAGGTTGCCGGTCAGAATTTGAAAACCTTAAGAAGTTTAATTTGAAATAATTAATTGTGTTATTGTATGTTTTGTACTGTGAATCTGTATGGTTTTTGCGCGTTGCCGGCTGCGTTCCCGAGACTGGCCGCGCCCGTGGGATCTGTAGCCGCCACTACACTGATGTAATCGCGACGATGCCTCACTGTTGTACTACCTTTAACTTCTTGTTTATACGTACACACTTTACGTTTCGGTATGTGTTCCCTGATTTTCATTGAGAAAATATCTTTATTTGAATAGTTATTGATAATTTTTGTATATTGTAGGGAATAAGGGCCGAACTATTGTTGGTGTATGCGGAGAAAGTCAAATTGCAACGTTATTGAAATATACAACATTTATCCTTCAGTGATGCTGCAAGATAGATAAGGCCAAATTAAAAATCTAGATGGATAATTTCAATAGTAAGATAACTCGTAATATGTTGTTTAGATTAATATATGCTACTTCCTCTTAAATCGTTAATTGTTTAGTTTGTCCTCTATAGACTCTCTTATGGTTAAAATTTTAAAGAATTCAGTGCATATAACGCGCATATAATCCACATGCGAATAAGAAATTAATTCCCCGCCAGATCATTCAATGCGATAGCCTTATTAAATTATGAATGTCAAATATTATTTATTTTAATAACCCCCACATAAATATCATAAAATGCAAAACGTCTATTGTTGAGCGACACATCAAAAACTTCACATCATTGTTATGTTGAAATTGTGTATGGCTCAATGAATATTTATTTATTCAAAGTGCCGAGAAAGGCAAGCAGCACATTGGTGACCTTTTTCGGCCACGAGTCCTCAATAAAAAGTGTTACGGTCATATGATGCGCTCTTGTTAGTGCCGCGGCGAGTCGCCACGAGTGACGTCACCGCGACAGCCCATTCACGCGCCAACCGACCCTCCAACTTGCTTCTACCTTTGCCATAATTAATCGAGATAATTAAGATTGTAATTTTTTTCACATTTCAAGTAGTTGTTCCCCAAATTGGTTTATTTTAAATTCATCTTCTCTTATTTTCGCTTTACGTAATATTCCGAAGTCGTATTTTTTTCTATTGGTAAAACTTCAACTGATACTGTGGTAGACCGACAAATATGCCCCATTTATAATAGTAGCTAATTTCTTTTTTGAAAATACGGAACCATTTTTAAACTGCTCAAAGACGATAAAATGAAAAAAAAGTTGTCTATATAATGATTGACTTAATAACATGACATGTAAATAAAAAGATTATAGTAATAATGACATGTTATCAGTGAGTGTTTAGTATGTTAAGAAGAAATTTAAATTGATATTTGGTCAGTCTGTTCTCGTAATATTTTCTTTAGTGAAAACGTCTGTTTCTTCGGAATGCGTCGCGGGAGTCGGCAAAGGGTCCAATGCAAACAGCCGCCGATCATTTAAATATCATCGCTTTGAAGTCTCAAATGCCTGCGTCGAGTCCCGCCGCCGCCGCCGCCGCCTGCTTCGTTCGATTGAGCGACGAAAATTATTGATTTTTTTAACGAGCTTTAAAGTTAAGATCCTTTAAGTTTAAAGTTAAGAGGGCTATTTCTTATGTATCTATGTAACTGTAATATCTAACTGAATATATCAAGATGTCGCTTTCCATACAATATATAGTATTTACATAGAGTTACCCGGCTCCAGCACACGTCGATACTTGAAATATATCGTGAATAGAATGTAAAAAGGAAGCAAAGAAAAATGATGATTGTATCACGTTGTTTTTATTCACATATAACTCAGATTCTGGACTCGAACCAATTTGATTAGTACGCGTTTCGTATGAGCTACCACAGAACCATCCCTGCTAAATATATACGAGTACATGACCGTAATATCGAAGATTAAGCAAAGGGTGTATATTTACAGTAACCGGATCCCTCGTTTTACCGCACTTTGTTCCCAATTGAGCGCGGGGCGCGGCGGTGCGGCCGCTCTCTGATCATATAGTATAGTACTCTTCATCAATCACTTGTAGGTCATAAGATGCCAATTCTCCGTCATATTAACTACCTCCATTTTTTAATTAATATTATTGTATCACGTGATCAATAAAACAATTTTAATTGTCCTCGCTACCAAAGTAATTTTTAATAATAAGATCTAAGCTTATGTCAATACTAATATTACAGAGTTCAAGTTGTGGTGGTCTAGTTGTATCACTGATGGAATATCAATCCGATGTCCGCAGTTTCAAGCCCCGGCAGGTACAACGAATTTTTCGAAATTCGCGTACATTAATTAAACCGAGAGCCCATTTTTAGTTAGTACGAGCTAACTTTTACTTGCATTTGGCGTCTGTTTTATTATTCGAAGTATTAAAATGTTTTGAATGTGTGATTGCATTCAATTGAATAAAAAATAAATTTATTTGGGATACTCATTGGAAGTAACAGCGACATGTAGCGATATTTTTGGGGTTTCAACTGAGAAAGTTTTTTAATTCATAGTTTAATCAGCAATAGTTTATAATGAAATTATAAGTAGTAGAGATTATAAGAGCGTAGCGATGCATCCCGTCGGCCGAATATCGAGAGGGTGATCTACTAACAGTCGGCGGTAACTTGGTGCAGTGTGTCTAAAGTCGCTCGACAGTCTGAAAAATTTGCTTTTATGATTCTAATAAGAACTTAAATATCATGCCTTATACACTAAATATATGAATTTGTTGATTTAAAATTAGAAATCTGCATAGTATAATATTGACTAGCTGATATATTTTACGCAGACTTAAAACTATGAGTGGATTACAGATAAATACAACAATTGAAACATTTCTAAACATCAGTAGTGTTTCTAAAGATCGTTTTGTTTATACGAAAGCCCATATAACATTCGGCGGTCGTTTTATAATAGACGGCCATTGAGAGTCCACTAGCTCGATTACAGTTAATTTATAACAATTATCGAGCGCACGTAAACACAACGTTTTAATTCGGTAACACCTTCATTAATGGATACGCCGTTGGCTGATTCACCTACTAATCATACAGAAATAGAATCTTAACACGTTATCGGAAGGTTTATTTTGGAATATAAGGAGTTTAGACAGTAGGTGGCATTATTAAAAACGCATTAGTGTGTAAACTTCTAATCGAAGTAACAATTCAAGTTTTGTTGTTTTAATTATTACGTGTTTAAAACGTAGGTTTTAAATAAAGACGTTTTTTATATTATTTAGATTTATGCTCATACACGCATACTAAAGACCAAACAATAAGCAACGTTTATCAAAAGCATGCACCAATACCTGTATTGCGGCACCTGTACTTGAAAGTCAGTCATTTTCTTGGTGAATAGGTAAAATAGTGTTAGGTTTTACAACAAAGTACCGAAGCATAAATCCGATTTGCCTTACTGTTTGTTTAAGCGTCATGTGAAGCGACTGAGTTTTTGCCGGTTTTTCTCGATGACTGGATTGTTTCCCGAACCGGTGGTAGATTTGACATTCATAAGCGCCTTCTCAGGGCCTAAATTTAATAAAGTATTATTGATTTCGAACTCATCTTTTAACATCAGAGACAGGGTTGTGGTGAAACCTATAAAATAATAAAGTAACATTTAGACTCTTGTATTTCGAAGAGTAAATCGTCCATTCGTTATTTCGATTTTTATGACTATAAGAATCATTTCGTAACATTTAAGTACGTAAGTTTCTTTTAATACATTATATGTTTTATCGTTTGACCACAATCTCACCTGATGTTAAATGGACGTGCTCTTAGATGCTAAACACGCTAGTGTTGCCCAAAATCTCTTGCAGTCTTGCAGTGTTGGTCTTGTTCTTGCATTTTTGCAAGACCAATACCAAGACCAAGACCGTCGAATTTTAGCAAGACCAATACCAAGACTAACCCCTGCAAGACTAGCGCAAGACGAAACTGGGCCTGCAAGACTCTTGCGGTCTTGCAATTAAGTCGAATTTGAACCTTATTGACAATATTGATACACGTTCTCTAGTATCGGTGTCAAGATCACGGTTCTTTCTAACACAAATAATTTTAACCAATAAATTTAAACAAATAAATGTATTTACATCTCAGAGAGTATAGTTTATTTAACAAAGTTTATAACTAACACGATAGATCCAGTATGGTAACTATTTACGTTACGTGATATTATGATTACCTATGGTTCGGCGGACGATTATGATTGTTTATTTGATCATTTACTGACAAAGACTCCGCGCCGCTTTATTGATAGACTGTGCGACAAGTGTATCTTAGCATTCCCTGTACTGTTTGATGGTTGCCGCTGAAAGTTCGCCGATGTTGCAAAGAATAAAATAAGTTTCTAGTTACTCATGACCAATACAAATAAATATTGTTTTGTCCTCACAAGGAATATTGTAATCGTAAGAATAGGTAGATATTATAATAATTTATTGTGAAAACGCTAACTAATATTATACATGCGTTTACGAGTTACGCTTTCACGCCGTAACTACTACATCGATCATCATAAAATTTAGCCTACATGTTGTACTGAGTACAGAGAAGGACACAGGAAACCTTTCATCAAGGAAAAAATGTATTATTGGGGGATAATGCCATCCCTACATTCATGCGAGCGAAGACGCGAGTAAAAGCTAGTAATAATACACATTATCAAACTACCTTTATATTAAACTACACATACACTACTATGTATCGACTCCTATCGTAAATACACTAGGTAGACAGTAGATACATAAATACAGCACAAGCATAGATCAGTTTAATTCAATCTATACTAATATATAAAGCTGAAGAGTTTGTTTGTTTGTTTGGTTGAACGCTATGATCTCAGGAACTACCAGTCCGATTTGAGAAAACCCTTCTGTTTTAGATAGCTCATTTATCGAGGAAGGCTTTAGGCTATATATCATCACGCTAAGACTAATAGAAACAGAGCACCAATGAAAAATATTTCAAAATCGGGCACTTTTTTCCTTTCGAGAGATTTAGTTAGCGTTAGTGTTATATACGTTGCCATGGTAACGTGGTAAGTTTCTATCGCAAACATTATCAAAGTTTATTTTGTTTTCCTATGCAAACAGTTTATACTACTTTTATTTCCAATTTTTTATTTGTTCTCTATTACGTATTATAAAAATAAAGTTTGTGTATGTACAATTAAAATTACAACTTTTTGATGAATGGATATGTCTACAAATGACCAAAAAAACTTTTTTTATACTTTGTCTATATTTTTATATTATTATATTTTGTCTGTCTGTTTGTTTGTTCCGGGTAATCTCCAAAACGGCTGGACCTATTTTAACGGGAATTTTACTTTTTACTGCCAGAAAGCCGAAATTATAGCGGTTGACATATTCTATTTTATTTGTCCGCGGCTTCGTCCGCATTGCTATTTTCAAAATGGTTGGACCGATTTTCACGGGATATTCACTGGTAGATTGCAGACCTCATAAAAAGTAATTTAGGTTTTCTTTCAGCTGCAGTGGAATATCCGAAATGCTTGAATTAATTTTCACGGGACTTTCACTGGCAGACAACTAACTAATGAGCTATTTTATTTTAAAGTAGTGGGCTCGGCAGACGTTGTCCCGCCCTGATAATAAAAAGAAAACCTTGACAAATTATACCTAAACCTTCCCCATGAACCGTTCTACCTACTGGTGAAAACGGCATGAAAATCCGTTCTGTAGTTTTCGACTTTATCGCGAACAGATAAACAGACAGATCAGAGGACTTTGTTTTACACTATGTAGTGATGAACTGTTACCTATGCATTCGTTCGTGTGAAATTGATCAAAAATAATTTGTTTACTGTAAACAAGCGCGTGAGACGTGCACTGTACTGGACTCCAAGAATAAATGTATGTAATTTGAATTATATTATCATTTTGGTCAATTTGGCGGCCATTTTGTTTTATTTACCGCGTTTGCACCTACATAACTCAGTTTTTTTTTCTCGAACTGACTATGCTATTAGCTTTGAGGCATTTACGGCTTCATCGAACTACTATACATAACTCAGTGATTATAGCAACGTATAAGAATAACACAAGTATATTGACAATATGGGCATGTTATATCTATATAATAAACAATTTAACACAAATTGTTCGATAATGTATAGTTTAAAATTTTCACCTACTTTCTTATATAGTGTTAGTGAGCACTGAGGGTGGTATATAGTAGGTTAAAGTTCCAGGTATGCTTCTGATGATAAATCCCATCACATTCGATATACTATTCGTATTCACATATCTAATGTACACGTAACATAATACAGTAGATGGCGTGCGTGTCGTAGTTACAAATGTTTTTGAAAAAGCATTTCTTTAATGTACACACCTAATTACAATTTTACATTTCTTTAATACATTTAAAAAAAACGCGTGCGGAGCCGCGGGGGACAGCTAGTAATTAATATAGATTAACTTCATCAAAAGAGGAACGTAATGGAAACACGTAAATACATTTAATGTTATGTAAGAAGGTACAATATAGCTGGTGACATTTCTGATTTTTAATCTTCCGAAGAATCACTATGTTTATCAATGAATGCACATCACCTTTTTTTACTCATCTTTCGGTGTGTACACATAACTAGGAGTTTTATATTTCAACTAGCTGTGTACGCGACACCGTCCGCATGGAACCTTATGTAAAAAAAGTGAATAATAAGATCGTCTGAATATATTAAGTCCATTTACTTATCTACTTTTCTCTCGTACTTAAGTCGCGTCGTCATTACAATTACCATAACTTTTGATAAAATGAACCGATTTTAATGAAACCAAGACTAAGTGTTACTCGAGAATATGCTTTACGAATTTCTTAGTAAGATTTTATCGTGAACGGAGTACTTCAGCAATGATGCGTATAATGCGTATATAAACAAAGAAACAGACAGACAGACATTTCTAAAAATGATTGAAATGTGTTTTATTACTTACTCCAAGACACCTGCAACAATTTTTTTCACAAAAATCTAAAAATACAGACACGTTAGATTAATATTCTTATTAGATGTATAGATAGATATAGATTTCATTTATACCCATACTGCGCTTCGAATTCAGAGAATTATAATTTTTCGCAGATTAATAAGTTTACAATTTACCATGAGACTGGGAGTTGTAGCATCTGATCCAAACACTCTAAGATCAAAAAGTTTATAAAAAGAAAAATAAGTTTTTCGAAATAATTTCTGCGATTCAGATAGACATTTTTAAAATGTGTCAGTAAAAAAAAATTGAAATAAAAAAAATACAGATACTTCAGGTTTAAGGAAGCATCTACTATCTTTATACGAGAAGGAATTACATATTTTTATTCCAGCAAATAGTCCTTGAAAAACTTGTTAATTATGAATTTAGTTAATTTGATAGGACTTTACTATAAGCTAAAAATCTACCTATCTGTTGGATTGTTCTAAGGTTTAACCTAACGTGTTTAATAAAGAGCAATAGACAAATAGGTAATAGCAAGATTTGCAAGACTCTTGCTGCAAGACCAAGACCAAGACTGGGGGTGCAATACCAAGACTGGGAGTGCAATATCAAGACCAAGCCTAGGTGTATTGACGCAAAACCAATACCAAGACCAAGCCAAGTCTCGTCTTAGTCTTGCATTTGGGCAACACTAAAACACGCCAAACCTAGAGGGGAACTGACTCTCAAGTGCAGCTGCTGGAACGCACCAACGGGTGCTTAGCCACAGATTTTCAACTTGAGGGTGGTAGATTGTCAGACCGACTTAGAAAAACCCCTACCACCATTCTATGATTTCGTCACGATGTTTTCCCTCACTGAAAGCTCCGAATCAGTTCTAAGGATTAGAAGCTACGTCCATCGACACTATAGCCCGACACGCTATCAATTATCAACCAATCATAGCGTCAACAACAATTCATATCTATATGAGAACGATGGACGCTAAGAGAATTTATGAGTTTGACTCAGAAATTTAGCGCCCCGAATGGTACGCGATATGAACGACATGAATGAACCTAATATTAGTGGATGAATCAACAGTATGTTGTTAGTTCAATCAGTATCGTAATGGGGATTTAGATCTCGTCAATGAATGACACCGTTGTTCGGAGATCAAGGTTTATGATGTTGAATTAAAGGCGATAGTGGAAGCGGAACGCTTAATTTACGGATGAGTTAGCGGCGCCTTTTGATTTTATTGTAAAAACAATTTTGAGACATTTAAAACAGATTGACAAAATATAGTACAACATTACAATTATCTATCTCCCGCAAATGGGGATACTCAACGAGATGTAGTTGTTCAGGCTTTACCGCATTGTTAAATCGATATAAGAACGAATATATTCTGAGGTGAAGAAAAGTTTATCCCTGGTCACTACAGTTAAGGATTTCCTGTGCAGTATGTGTATAGTATAAAAATGATGCTTGGTTGCAGCGTCTCTGACACAGTGTAACAGAATAAATAAATACAGTATAATACCGTTACATGCACGAAGAAATTAACATGATCTATTATTTCTTCACAAATTATTGTACAATTACATATTTACATTTCATCTTCCTCCATTTCAACCGTCTATCAACAATTTGATTAAATAAATATTTGTTTTCTACAATTTTTAATTTATTTCTTACAGAAAGATAACTTTTTTAACACATCACGTTTAAGTATTTTGTGTAACAGGACGTCCGTACGTAGTTTAGGAATGGCATATATGCTATTACCTCATTATATTTATTAAACTTTACATATTATACAATATTAACAAAATACCAAAAAAAATCGCCATCCTATATAGTGATTTGATTAAAACAAGTAATACGCACAGTAAATTATTCAATTTTATTGAGAATATTATTGACAGTTAACTGAGTTGAGAATGTGAACTATACAGGTATATAATTATACAAATGTGACAGTACAAGTAGTCTTGTCTCGTATCCAGTTAGATTTATTTCCGATTGAGAGCCGCACAACGATCCGCATAAATTGTGACTTAATACATTGCCAACTAGGAAGTCGTACCGGCGTTTTCTCAGAGGAGTTAAGTGAGAAATCCTGCCGGTGACTGACCGCGGAACTCTTGCATTTTCATAAGGGCGGCGGCGCACGAACGCAGCGCGACGTCGTGCCGCCAGAAAAAACGCGGCGGCGACGCGCGTAATTAACGCAGTTCCCAGCTCTAAAACGCTGCGTTTCTCTGAAACGTGTGCGCCGCGCCGCGCCGCACCGAGTTCCTCTACAATGAATGACATTTTTATACGTCCATTGAGAGGCGACCGCTCACAATAATTAAAACTGACTGATTAGGTAACGTATAACATTACTGATAATCATTTGTGGCGCAATAAATAGAAAATATTCGATGTAATTAAAATTCTAACATGATCGATAACGTCTCACGTTGTATTTTTCACCGCTACTAATGGGTAATTATTGCGAGGTATGTATTTGAAACTAGCGATTATTAACGAACACTCTCGCGGATGTATTTTTTCGACTAAAACTACTGGTTATAATTTAAAATACGGATTCGTTAAATAACATTTGCTTAAGAAATAAGCTTTCAGAATACTTTTTCCTTACTCATGTTGTGTTAATACTATCTGTTGCCGTAAATAAGTTTTATCCGAAGAAAAATTTTAACATAATTTAATACATTTTCTTTAATGAATGTAATATTTAAAAAGTAACTATGCTATCTTTTTTCTAATATACAGTAATATGTTAATGCATGTCAAATTATTATTCCAAGTCACTTAAAGTAACGTTTTTATTTAATGCTTAAGTTGTATTACTTATAACTTCAAATAACTGTCAAAATAGAAAACAGAATAAAAAAGAACAGGGTGTGTTGTAAAGAGAACTTTGTATCAACGGGAAACATTTTAATTTAAAAAATACAACAAACCACCGTGACGCTGTATGTTCGCAGGTGATCACCCATCCAGATACTGACCGAGCCCGACGTTGTTTAACTTCGGTGTTCGGAAGAGAACCGGTGTTTCAATTCCCTATCCGACATAGTGTTACCCCCACCACTTTTTCCATGGGACGTTTTACTTCAAAAAAGTAAAAAAAATAATACCATGAATTATTTTTCTACATAACGATTTTCTTGATTTTTTGTAATAAAAAAAATTAAATATATGGCATGTATTCAGCTTTAAAATATATGTCGTTACAATTAAAAATGAACTAAATCCAATTTTAGCTGTTCCTAATATTTTACATTATTCTTCAAACATTGTACACGTACAATATGAAGATCATAAAAAAACCTAAAAACCTTTGAACGACAACATTTGAACTTCGTTCTCTGTGTATAAAAACTGGAAATCTATATACATACATACACAAACTGTAACGAGGCCAAATCTGAACATTATATATTTTTTGAAAATTATAATCGTGGTAGACTTTGTAATCGATATAGAAGCCAAAAATAATCCTTGTACAATTTTTGTCTGTCTGACTGTCAGTCCCTGTGAACACGTATCACTCTGAAAGTACTGAACCAATTTTGAGGAAACTTGACACAGTGATAACTAATATTACAAGGTTACATTTAGGATGCTTTTTGTCCCATAAAACGCAAGGGGTTCTCCAGGATAACGGACGAATATCAAAAATTTGTAGTTAATGAAATTCTTGACGGATTTCGGTAATTTTATTTTGTGCTATATATAGCTGACAGATTAGCTGAATATTTAAGCTATATTTCATCTCCCTATGCTACTTAAAATAACAAAAAAAATACCGTTGGGTTCCGAACCGACGCCTCCGTCGGTCCGCATTATGTACAGCACGTTATAATTGTGCTATGGCAACATGACGCAAATATATATTTCCAATAATTAAGCACAAGAAATGTAATTGAAATCTGCAAAAATTCTATAAAGGGCGAGCGCAGCTCGAACGGTTTGAAATACAAGAATAAAATCTATAAGAAAAATATTCATTGTCATTACTCTTATAAAAACGTCCGCTACACCATATATTTAAGTTTAATATCTCAGCCAAAAAGGAGGTTTATATGTCAAAAGTAAAATAAACTTGACAAAATTCAATTTCACGTATGTATACTTTACAAATTCTTATAAAACAAACAACTAAATCAAAATGGCAATTTAATGTAGATAAGGTTTAGTTTTTATAGTATGTTAATCGATGAAGTTAGTCTGAAGCTAATGTGAAATATAAACAGTAAATAGGCAAATAGTGAACGGGTGCGGAGCTGAGAAGCACAGGAGCAATCTAAGGGGTACTTACCGGGTATTAACCGACTTCAATATCAATCAAAAACCCAGAAGGCACTAAAAAGCGGAAAATAAATAGTTTATCAAATTAACCAAATTAAATAAAACATGAATATGTGTGGTACCTAGAGATATATTGGAAGTCGGTGCGAACCGAAAATCATATCATCTACATAGGTACAAAGTTTAAAATTAAAATGCAAATTAAAATGGGACCACACGGGAAGTACCAGCTTTCAAATAAAAAAAGAATAATCAAAATCGGTTCACCCAGTCCAAAGTTATGAGGTAACAAACATTAAAAAAAATACAGTCGAATTGATAACCTCCTCCTTTTTAACCGACTTCAAAAAAAGGAGGAGGTTATCAATTCGACTGTATTTTTTTTTTTTGAAGTCGGTTAATAAACATGTTATATGAATGATTAAAATTGGATTTAGTTAATTTTAAATGTAACGACATATATAATTGTTTGTGAGTGATGATAATGTTGATAGTGATTAAAGTGGATGGCGACCATCAGGAGCGACCGTCGTGCAGCGCCGACACATTAGTAAACGTTAGATGAATTATATATTCCGCTAACGTCTGGTCGTGCGAGTCGCAGAGTTTTTGCTTGTGAACAAACGATCTCATTCCTCATGGTCTGAGTCCCGCGCGCGCTCGCAGTGCCCTCTCGCCCGCTCCGAGACGCGACATTCTCCTTGTTACATGTGCTTGCTAATGAATTATATTTTTTCTCGAGTGTCAATCATAACCGAGGCAGCGTCGCGTCGCCCCGCGTGGTGGGAGCGAGCGGGCGGCGCCGGCGCACACTCTACTCGCATCTTATCACTAATCTATACACAAGACTTGTCTACACATTAAAATACCTTCGCAACTTGTTCTCATGTCTATGCATTTCAATCTAACTGGAGTATTTCTTAATAAATGAACAAAAAGTAAAGTTTGAGTACAAATATAGATTCCGTACATTTAGGGAAATATTGGTATTCAGGAAAAGTTCATTTTTAATCATAAAGGTGATATATAAGAATTCATTAAAAGATGACAATTTCTATTGAAGTCTTGAAATATTGAAATCTTTACTTCGCGTGGGAACGTTAATGTTATATTTAAGTTTGCCAGTAAAATAAAGTAAAAAAGTTAAATTAATGAATAGATTAGGTAGATCTAAGTTTTTATTAAAATGTAAGTAATTCAAATTGTACCTAATATCTTTTTCATGAAAGTCTCACTGTTGCGCCACCTGGACATATCGTTTCACTGAGAAAAGGCAAAAAAAAAATATCACTTGATTATAAAAATAATTGTAGCAGTGTTCGAATATTCAAACGTAGGAGATATTCGAAAATTCAATGAGAAAAATTCGAACATTATTTGACCAACCCGAGGTTTTTGTACAATATCATCTTTGTGCTTTCAATATCCCTTTATGATTACTAATCAAGTTATTTTACCTTTTTATTAATATAAAAAATGATTTGTAACTCTTCTAAATAAAACTTACATTATGACAATTGAAAGCACAAATACAACAAACTCTTGACATGGTATTTTATTGCGAAGTTAATCTAACAACAGATATGGAAATATATAATTTTTGGCGGGATCTTGGAATGTCATGCTTTTATATATTATTCATAATCTTGTGCTATTTGTGACTTTCATATTTCACAAGTGAAGTGGGTGGGAAATAATATCTATTACGGAGCATGGATTCTGACTTGCCACAAAAACTCCCTGAAAAGTTGTAACAAGACGGCCACCATCTTGTTAATTTATTGGAATGATCGCAAGAAACTTGTAATATCAATAAATAAGTAAATACCTACTCGACAATGGAAGTAATAATCTACTAAAAGACTGGTTGTCAAAAATAAAATAAAGAAAGGATATGCAAAAATATCTACTTAGTACTCAGAGAAGATCTCTTAATAAAATTCGAGACTGTACTGCAGTATAAACTAAGTAGGACGTTAATGTAAGTGGCCGCGTATGTTCCGGTCGTACGACGTGTTCGCGGACGCGATGCCGGAAAAAACCGTGGGAGAATTTTCTGGTTGTGATAATTGTTGCAGTCGAAATCTCCGCATTACATATTCCGTTAACCAGTTTGAAACGTATAAGGGAGGTCACTCATAAATACACCGGTAATGTGTGAATACGCACTTGTAAGAGTCTTTTCTTATACTTCATACGTTTCAGCGTTTGACCAAAGTCTCATCTGATGTTAAATGACGCTAGGGTTTCAGATGGTAAGCGCGCTAGGTCTAGAGGGGACTCACTCCCAAGTGCGGCTGTCTGAAGACACCGACAGGTGCTTGGCGATAGATATTTAACTTGAGGGTGGTAGCGACCCAGCCGGATTGAAAGACCCTACCGCCTTGCTATAGTTTCTACACGATGGTTTCTTTCACCGGAAGCTCCGATTCAGTTACAAGGATTCGAACCTACGTCCATCGAGGTTGTATCCGAACGCGCTATCAACTGAGCCATCATCAGTTCAAGAGTCACAGAATTTATTTCATTTAGGAACATTTTACAAGGTTTTGTAGTTAGTGTACCTAGATGAAACTGTATTGGGCTTAAAGCCGTTTTCAAAAAAGTATCTACCCTATCATCATGCTATGATTACGTCACTAGTTATATAAACAACATTCGGGCGCGCTACCGCTGCGCCGTCGTGTCCGTATGTACCTGTCATGTTATCCATTTAAATACATTTCAAATCACAGTCGTTATAATTGACTTATGTTTTTGCGACAGCATATTTTCTTGGACGACATTCTTTCTCACAGCAACACACTAGTGGGTGTACGCAGTTTTACTTATGGACCTACTTTGTTGCGATACGTTTAGTTTTTTCACTCCTCCAGCTTAATCTGAGTCACGGATGCTTTTTTTAAATTTTTTTTTTAATTCCACATCTGTTCAAATGGTGCTAAGTAATAATGACACAGAAATATACTCTTAGATGTAATTGAATTTCAAAAATAAGTGAATGTTCAAGAGGTGTCTGTCGCCTTTGGTAATGGTGCCGTATGTTGTGTGTATTTTACTTCATAAAATCCTTAGTATTATTGGTTTTGGTAATGGTAAATAGAAACGTACAAATACAAACACACAGGAAGGTTTTTATGGTGGTGCGGTACAACATGACGGTTTTCTACGAAACGTATGGCAACGGGTTTTCGAGATTACTATATAGTACTCTCGATACTTATAAGAAACTAGCCTCTCCCCGCGACTTCGTTCGCGTGGAACAGTTACTTTGGGCTAACGCTAACATGCAGCGGAAGCTCTCAAGAGGGGAAAAAACCCTGATTTTTAAATATTCTTCATTGGTGCTCTGTTCCTATTGGTCTTAGCGTGATGATATATAGCCTATAAACTTCCTCGATAAATGAGCTCTATAGCACTGAAAGAATTTTTCCAATCGGATCAGTAGTTCGTGAGATTACCCCCTAAAACGTCCCAAACTCACAAATTGACAAACTTTACCTCTTTATAATATTAGTATAGATTGACATCAAACACAGTTATAATGTAAATAAGTTTGTATTTTTTCAAAGTATTTAATTTTTTTTCCTAAGAATATTTTCTCTTAGTTACAACGGTTAACTGCCCTTACTACCCCATACAAGAAATTCACTCTGCATATATTGTTCAATGTTTAATGCACTGGGTATTGCTTTAGTGTTGTACCCAGCAGTGAAAAATCACGCTTTGACAAGTCAAAACAATGAATTATTCACAGCGGCCATTTGCTTGCGACTGAGAGCGCATTAATCCGTTTAAGGAAAATCTAACTGAACATGATTGTCACAGAGTAATTAACCTCGCTAGTCAATGTTGGAAAAATATCTAACGATATTTAAATGTACCTGTTTATCTATAGATATTAATATTAATAAGGTCACTCACGTATCACAGTGTACGGCGTATGATTTTAATTTAAGCATTTGCAATGACGTTCTGCTAATTACCGCAGGAAATCATTCTATAATTAACGAACACCTTCGATACATTGCTTATTTTGGTGAAGACCCGGTTATTAGAAGCGGTATAGAGAACGTAATGGAATACGTAAAATTGTTGTTTTCATTTGCTCTTTATAACATGGGTGTGAAGGATCAGCGTAAAGTATAGCGTGCATTGATTCCCACGGCCCACATGTCCTTATATACCCTAGGTGCGTGCAGCCGCGTACTTAGCTTGTATTTAGGGTTGCCATATTTTTAGAATGCCATTTATTACACTGTTTTGTTCAACATAGCAATAAAATGAGCTTCCTGTAAACGCCCGACTGCTTGATGAAGATTTCTTTTTGATGTAAACTGTGATTAACAGAATTGGTTTCGTTTTTTTCCTTCAATGGCCATCACAAATGTATATTCATTGTTATGATTATGATTTAATATTATATAAATATTATGTAATTAAATTTTATATCGATGAGGTTATGATAGGTTTATATTACAAAAATTTATTGGTTATTTAGCAAGAGTACTGAACGCGATCAAGTTTTGTTTGACTAAAAAAAATTAAGGCGATTTTAAGGCATTTTATTTACAGTCCGTGATATTGTTTTGATGTTTATTCACTCCAGCACAATTAACTATAGCGTGTGAAATTTCATCAACGCCACATCATATGGCATGCACGTTAACAGTAACCCAAATATATCAATTAACAAGTAAAATTAATTAAACGAAAAATAAAACCGACTTCAAAAAATTGGACCAGAATGTTCTTGACAATAGTTAAATATGTACCTAGTTTTAAATTGCCATAAACCTACTTATATCTCAATAACTACACATTTCCTATTCGATTTTGAAGAGTTCCCTGCTGTATCATCGAAATCGGAGATTCAATGCTAATTAAATTAAAGCTGAAACACCTCGAACACATTCCTTTTCTAATAAAAAAATAAATAACTAAATTGTTTTATAAATGGCGAAATTCTGAGGTAAGGAAAACAACCGAATAGGGAAGCTCCTTCTTTTCTTTCCGACACTTTTCCGTGGCGGCTACGGAAGTGCTTTTTATACTCTTCAAAAATGTCTTCTGGTGTTGAAAACCTTTGACCGCATAAATAATTCTTGATTTTTGAAAACAGGAAGAACTCGAATGTTGGTGTTTCGGTACTGCATGCGTTATGGCCCGTAATATCTATGTTTTTCCTTTCAAAAAGTCGTTTTTCTGTCTAGGTTGATGAGAGCTGGCATTGGCATGATGTGAGATGATACGGCGTTTTGGTTGTTTTTACGGAGTTCCTCAATAACTTCCGGCAACCAGATGATCGTGTACCAATCGATATTCACTGTACGACGATACTCCAAAGTGACAAGAACCACGTGTCCAGTTTTATTTGATTTCATTTATTAAAACAAGTACCGATAATCCGCTAAGCTGCAGACCACACATTTCCGGCATTGCATTTGCGACTCTCCTGGTGTTGCTAGTGTTTATAGACGGCGGTGATCACTTACCATCAGGTAACCTGCCTGTTCGTTTGCCCTAGTAACTCTACAACATAAAAAAAACACTTTAGTTTGTTTTGGCTCACTTGGAAAGACCCAAAAAACCGATTGCTACTTTGTTTTGAAACTGTAGCTTCAGCTTTTTCAATCTATGTTTCGTGACCTATTACTACTCGCACACCAAATTTACCATCGCTTCATTGAATCTGGTAAGCAAAGCATTGTATCCTGCGCGGTCCGTTCCTTGAAATTATCAGGAACACATTTTTTCGTCGACTATCACGAAATTTGTTACTTACTACGAATTCTGCAAACCAGCTATAAATAGTTGATTGGCATGCTGCTTCATTGCTAAAAGCAGTTTAAAGACAAGTGACATGTAGTCTGGTGAAAATTTGAAGGCAAATAGCGTAGTTAGTTCGAAAAAAAGCGGGCTACTCCTTGTTGAGGCGTCAAACTATACTTAAAATCGTAGTAAATCATACTACGAAGATGTTCACTATTTAAATGTCTGGTAACGTAGATACGTTATATCTAAAATGGTGCCAAAAATAAGTTACAAATGAATGAAATAAACTGTATTTTAAAGCCAAAGAGATCCATTTTCAGATCTCGTATTTAGTATTCAAATATTTATTATGTAAGAAACCAACTCCGGAAATATTTAGTGGCCCTATACGTTTAAGTTAATGAACTTACTCAAAAACCGAAAGATTCTTTATTACAATGAAACGACAACTGAATGAAATGAAATTGATGTATAGTAATTTTATTTAATACGGTAACATTAATTCTAATTGATAATTAATTATTTTCATATGATTTGAAGCTGATTTACTTCGAGATACTTATAATGCATTGTAGTAATATTAGCGGGGCGGGCTGGGGTTTGGGCGGCTGCATTGGGCGGGCGAGTACACTCTGTAACCGGGTGGTCAGAGCGTGGCGGTGAGGTCGGTGGTGGGGGGCGGCGGAGAGGGGTAGCGCGGCACCTGCCTTAATATCCTATTTATGAATAATGTTTTATTCTAAGAGCGTGCGACCCCCCGCTCGCCCCGCTCGCCCCGCACGCCCCGCACACCCCGCTCCCTCACTTCACCTTTGCAGGGCTGTCGGGATATCTATCAAGATATAAATGTATATGTACATGGTCAGTATGTTAATTTGTTTATTTTTGTAATATAGCAAAATAAAATTGTGTGTTTTATGAAACCACGATGCAACTGACACTTTTTTTTGGATCGTTGGCATTTAACTGAAAATTTTCGGAAATTGATCCGATTTATTGTATTAAAATCGCGTTTTTAATGTTAACTTCATAATTGGAAAATGGGAACGATAATGGAAAATCAATAGTAGACGAGATATCCGACTATACACTTTAATTACAATCTGCGTATTAGAGTACGAAAATGAAATCATTCAAATGATAGACCCATCTTAAGAACTGAGCACAATATTTATTTAAAACATTGAATGATCTTGAATTCAGCCATGTGCGCCGCCATGTTGGCCTTGGCTGCTCTGCTGAGCTCCTTTCACTTTAGCCCTACACCGCAGTGGGCCGTAATGCGACATGCGATAGATGAACGGAAAAATTGGAGGCCATAGAAAAAAGTTTCACTTTAATAATACGAGTAGGAACTGCTACTGGTGTCAGATATTTATGATACCCAAACCGGCCACACCAAGAGTAAGATAGTGGGACACATACCCCAAATAAGGACATTTCACCGACTTTCTAAAATATATAGATAACTCATACCCGTAAGCAATTGAAGTAGGTTAAATGTTATTGATAAATTTTATATAATTTGTGTTATTACTCCAAAGTATTCACTATTTTTATGTTCTAGAAATACACTAAATGCTAGTTGTTATAACAGATTCCTACGGGATGCGATCAACTGATCATATATTAAACCGACACTTGTTACTCAGGCTTTAATAATAATCATATTTTTAGTGTTTGAGTTAATGAGAATTAAAACCAACAGTGAGTTAAACATATCTAATAAATAAAAACTTAAGTTAACTTAAGTGAATATGTAAGACGATTGTGTGCCTACTGCCTAGTGACGAAAAAGTAGAATGCCGCCTAGCGCTTTTGCAGGCAAATTTTAAAATGTAAAACTTAAATCCGTTTTCATAAAATTAAAGTATAAGTTCCTATGTCTTCTTATTATTATTACCGGAGGATAAAGTTAAACCACATTTCAAGAAATACACTATTGATTACTACAACTGACAAGAGATGTTGTATAGTAACGCGCCTGAATAAATCACAAACAGATATTAAAATTTCAGTGATATCTACAGTCCAGTCATCTGTCGCCGTTGCTCTTTAACGGCCGGTCTCAATAATCTAACTCTAGTTAAATGTAAGTAGCTATCTGAGATAGATCCTGTCTTCTAATCTATCTATGACTGGTGTTTCAATAACAGTATTCCTACAAGCTCGGATAAGGTCACAGATAGATAGAATCTTCTAACTCCAGTTAAGCACGTCCCTCAGATACGTTTTGTTTCTGCGTTTAAAATATTTACTGTCATGTTTAAGATGAACATTATAAGTATATTTAATATTTATATTTACTAAAATTATTATGATTCGCTAAAAACTACATTTTAACATAATTATTATTGAACATTGTTTGCTCTTGTCATTTTACAATCTACTTAAAATTCTTGTAGTCCGGTGAAGCTGTTAAGACCGTGCTAGGTCAATAGCGTAGTCAGTTCGAGAAAAAAAAAAAAAAACAAAATTCGAAACGTAAAATAACAAAACGCTATTCTTGACTTCACTTAAAAAATGTCGACGTGATTTGCCGCTGTTTGTGCTTTTTCTAAGAATACAATGTCCTAATATTGTTTACATTTACATATTATAAATATATAGGTTCAGATTCTGTAAATTCAATTTCGCAGTTTATTCGAGTATCAAAACTATAATCTTCAAATTCCCATCATCTGAGTTTCAATTAAATACACCGGCTTCATACAAATCAATATCATTTATATCACAAAACAAATCCATGGTTTTTTATTAAAATATATTATTTAAGAATCCTTCAATAACGCATTATCCTCCAAAATCGGGCGATAGACGAAGATCAAACAAAGGATAGTGTGAACAAAGGAGAGTTAACCGTAAAAATGTTATTGAAACGCTTTAATTTTTTTTCTATGAACTTATACAACTAGGGTAACGGATAAACCCTCCGGCAAGTAGTTTATAAGGAAAGATAGAATTCTTTATCTATCTGTGTTTATTGAAACGCAGAAACAGGCCAATAGTTAGCTGAGGTAGTTGTTTTAACTGCCAGTTATAGATAGATAGGTTATTGGAACCGGCTGTAAGTCTATAGTCATCTCATACAAGATTTATGCTAATACTACATTCTACTACATGGTATTGTTATATGTATACCTACTACAGCGGGTTCATTAATAGAAGTAGAGTGCCTCCTTAGCTCTAACGCTAACTTGCTAAGTTTTAAGTTATAATTTGACGCTTTTGATTTGAAACACCTATAGAGGTGGCCAGACAGACTGTCGGCGTGGTGACGCGTTGGAATTTTGATGTTTTGTATTTAATTAATATAAATGTGTATTAAACAAACGGTCATCTTTTTCTTGAAAAAAATCTTAATACTTTATTTTTGATTATACTGTATTTATTGCCTGTCGCAAACTATTTTTTATGCATATCACCTATAGAAAATAATTTCGATGCTTAACATCTGTCAGGCGTCCCACGACTGTTCTCAATATTTTTCAGATTGAACTGTTAAAACTGAATTTAAGTTCCAGTATCTCAGTCTCTGCACTGCCGATGCTGCAAGGTACCAATGTGTAAACAACTTTACAACAAAAATATATAGCTTTTATATCGTTTTATTTATCTATTAAATAAGACGCAGTGTTGTTCAATTGACAACACACTCATGTTCACCAATTACTGGCATTCAGAACGTTTGTAAACTGGCGTTTACAATGCCAGATGCGAAATCAGTCCACGTTTCGAACTGTGTACTATATTTTACGACTTTTTTCTGATACATTTCTTACTACTTGATCTAAAAACTGCAGAATAGCCCCACAGGGCAATCCCATAGTTTGGGAATCGTTATGGAAATAATTTAGAAACATTCTTCTTCGCAATCACCTGCATGAAGTTCGATACATTTTCAACTCTTTCCATAAATCGTCATTCCTCACGTTATTGTAGATATAACGTAGCCCTGTTGGTTTCGTTATTGCTTGCTTTGTTTTTGTCGGTGGGGGGTGAGTCGCGGACTCATAGAAAGAGTGAGGGGTAGGTGAGTGTCGCCATCCCCCAGTTTAATTAATGGAATAACTCTAGCCCGGTTTGCTTTCTCCCCGTATCGTCCGGTCGTTACTGCACTCTATATGGTGAAAAATTATAACATTTTATTTAATACGGCTATCTTTGGTTACCTTTGTATAAATCTTTTAATCGATCATTTGTAATTTCTTAGTGATAACGGACGGTAGATGCCATCTGATCTTTGGAGACTCCTAATATCCACTATTATTTGTTTATATTGTAAGAACTCATCTGTGCTTCAATAATAACCTCATAAATATACCGAGTTATTGTAATGAGACCATTAGCTTGAAAAAATAGTATTACCAAGAGAAGATGGTAGTCCTACACAATTGCTGAAAGGATAAGACCCAGGAGTAAACCTAATTAATTGAGTAAATTATGAAGACACCTACATTTCTTACTTTAATAAAAATTTCATAAGCCCAAATTTGTCTTCGCAAGTTATGCTGTCATATTATTTCCACGAAACTGAATACCTGCTTTACAGAACTCATTTCATTTTTATAACATAAAACTTAACTTCTACCAACATTCGCGTTCAGTTATTATGATTTACAATAGTTGCAGCGCTGCAGCCCCGCGATGGGGTTGCTCTCCCTCCACCCCTCCCCCCGTAGCGTGTCTGGAGAGGGGAGCGCTGAAGGTGCGGGAGGAGGTGGGCGGCAGTTGAGAAGTCAGCGATGCCGGTAATAAAGCTGGCAATATTTCACACTTAGCGAGTAATGAGCGCGCGGCCAAATAATTGGATCACGTACATAACTCATTATTACCTCGCACCTCAGTTCGGCGAATGTATCATTACTAGGCTGAGTTGCCCGTGAGCCCCCGCTCCGACCCCCGCATTATCTCTTCACGTCTACCTGCCACAGTGTAGATATTATATTTAACGAATATTATGAAAACGCGAGTTTTTGTTTAACATTGTTACTATCTAATGTGATGTAGTATTGTCCAAATGCAAAACCATTATGAGAGCTACCTTGGTCTCGGTGTTGTGCTCTATATCACCTATAAGCCTGTTGGTGTTTATTGAACACGTTATGGAACGATGACGGCTTAGTTGATAGAGTGTTCGGACATCGCGTCGATGGATGTAAGTTCGAATGCTCACTACTGAGTCGGAGTTTTCGGTGAAGGAAAGCATCATTATGAAATCCTAGCCAATATTTTAGAGACATTATCAAGATAAATAGTAATAGGCCCTCACCTTATATGAAACGGATGAGTTGTCGAATAAACAATCAATACAATTGACCACTTATTGAAATAAAAAATACAGCACGAATTAAATTACAGTACTTTTGCCGTATGGGTATTTTGTATTGTTTAGACCAAAAATTAATGATCCAGCTGACTCATCACTTTACTTATCTATATGTTCTCTGATTAGTAATGACGCTTTAGAAAATAATATCTTGTCAGGTACTGATGTTGCAGATATTAAAAGAAAGCCATATAGCTATTCCGTTTCGCGAGACCTTCCTCACTCGTAATATATCTTATTTTTATATTATGCTATACTAGGTATTACATTAATTAGGTGTTCCACCAGATCCAGATCCCTGATGACGTAGGAGGGCATGCATAAAGTCTCTCAAAATCTACGTCTACGTTTATATCGTCTTCATACTTTTCGTTTCTTCATAATTCTATAAGTTCTGGAGATTTAGACACCAACTGTAGTATTTTATAAACTTTCATCTTCGATGTTGTTTAGCAAGAGATTACATGAGACAATGACTAGGGATACTGTGAATATTTCACGTTAGTTCATTATCATTATATGGTGCATGCTTATAAAGTAAGTTTACTGTCAGCTCAGAGCACATAATGTAATTGTTTTACTTGATTGTATAGCGGGTCATACCCGCGACGTGCGCGTTGTTTTAATAAGCATACAAACATACAAAGACAATTCTTTATGAGCAGAGGAAAGCCTAAAGTTACTTGCAGAATTCCTTTATTCTTTTCTTGTGCTTATAAAAAAATAGATTCTTAAAACTTTAATAACGCTATATTATATTGTAGTATTTTTTAAGTTAAGAACTAAAAGTCTACGAAATAAAACAAAAAAAAAATCGAAGTCTATCCACCCAACGTCAAACTTGCATCATTTTATTTATACACAAGCTGTGCCCGCGGCTCCGTCCGCGTGGAACCTTATGTAAAAAACCAGTGATTAATAAAGTCATCCGAATGTATTAAGTCTATTTACTTATCTACTTTTCTCTCGTACTTACATCGCGTCGTCGTTAAAATTACAATAACTTTTAATAGAGTGAACCGATTTCAATGAAACGAAGACTAAGTTATTATTAAAGATATAATTTATGATTTTCTTGATGTGGTTTTATTGTGAACCTAGTACCTTTAGCAGGGATGTGTGTTCATACAAACAGACAGACATTTCTAAAAAATGATCGAAATGTATTTTATTACTTATTCCTAGATACCTGTAACGATTTTTTTCACTAAAATCATAAAACGACAGACACGTTATATTTACATTCTTATTATATGTATAGATAAAATAAGCTATTTTATAGATAATACAAGTGATTGGACACATAAAACTCTATAGATATTTTATACCATAAAATAATGATATCTTTTCATAAAATATGTCTTGCGCTTAACAACTCACAGTCTGATATTTAAATCCTGCAAGAACCTTACTATAATCTATTACTGAAACCCTTTTTTATTGGTCAACGTTATTTACCAGGAATAAACTCAAACATTGTTGAATAAATTATGTTTTAAGATTTTCTACAACAAAACTAATTTCTTGCTATTCATCTTCTATATCTATACATATAATAAGGATGTAAATGTAACATGTCTGTACTGTTTCGATTATCGTGAAAAAAAGGTTGCAGGTGTCTAGGAATAAGTAATAGACTACATTTCAAACACGCGTCACTGCTAAAGTAGGGTTCACAATACAATCATAAAGTATATCCTCGAGAGTAACTTAGTCCTTGTTTCATTAAAATCGGGCCACTCTATCAAAAGTTATTGAATTTGAATGACGGCTCGAGGTAAGTACCAGGGAAAAGTAGAGAAATAAATGGACTTAATATTTTCAGATGATTCTGTTACTCACTGTTTTTTTACATTAGGTTCTACGCGGACGGAGTCGCCGGCACAGCTAGTTTCCAAATAAATCTGTACAACTGTAAAGATTTTCATGGTACAATTTCTATGTTCGTACATTTTCTAAGTTTGCATTATTAATATATTATTGTAATATAAATAATAATGTTGTACATAATTCAGGGGACTATTCTAAGTATCTCAGGTTCGTATCGCGTCGTCTGTTAATCTGCTCCGTTAAACTCGGCTGAAACTAGTTTCCCTCCAACGCTAGCCCGGTGTTGTTCACCTTTAGCATTTACCACACACCTGTTAGCATATTCATGCGGACTCTATAATTTCACCCTTTCTTTGCAATGAATATGGAAGTGGAAGAAAGTTCTCGGGCCTAAAAACTAGTTTACTACGGTAATTGGCAGCGGTTTTAACGTTTTTGCGTTGCGCCCGCACTTCTATCTGCCAAGTATTAGTATTAGTGTTGGGAACGCTACTCTCACCATATCGACACATTTACGTCTCTTACGGTTAAACTTTTTGTTAATCTTAAATATGATTTGGTTGTCATACCTATTGAAATATGGATTAATTAATTCAATTAGTTCAATTCTATTTTATTCTTTCATTATATAAACTATCCTGACGGTTCTTCTTATAATATTTTTTTGGCCAAATTTTATCATTATATTTGTAATTATAACAACTACGACTGTGTACTGTTTCCTTTTTACAATATTCAAGTAATTAATCGGTTACCAATTGCATAATAAACAAAGTATAGCGTCTTGATTGGAATTAATTACAATTTAAAATAACAATTAACTTATAGATCTTGTGCAAAATATAACATTATAATAGTGAAAGAATTTTTAGAAGCGGTTAATTTTGGAATTTACTTCCTACAACCAAGCTCACAAACTTCACTTGTTACAAAATTGGTATAGATATACCAATATATCGATAAAGATATACAGATTATAAAGAAATATTCTATCGATAAAGAAAATGTGAATACATTTAGGGCATCCTTATCGTTGTTAAGGTCGCGGCCTGATGGTCGCACGCGGAGTTTACGTTTTTTGCGCTTGCTTTATTTGTTTGCGATATGTTTACTAGAGGTGCATCTGTTACAGGACAGTGAGCAGTGCCCGTCATTATACCGTTACCCTGTAACCTGCCTCTACGAGAATATTTACTTTATTAATGGCGGACTTTTGCTCATTTGCAACTTTTTAATAAACCCTTGTTATGTTTTTTTTATTATTTAAAGAATGAAAGAAGTCGACTATTTGTACCACAAAAGTGGAGACTGTAATATTTCTTATTAATATACTATTTTTAAGTATCAATGTAATCTTATTCATCGATAAATTTATCATAGTTTTATAATCATGGCTTATCAATTTCTCAACTCTTAAACTTTAATAACTAGCAACGAAGAAGATTATATTAGTGACAAAATAGATAATACATTTCGGCCCGATGGAATTAGATGCATTGAATATTATTTTAACTTACCTATATGCTTATGAGCTGTAAGTGTCCTTAGGTTATGGTAGGATTCGGGTTTCACTCTTCACTTAACATCAAGTGTGCGTATATATTTCCTTCACATAAACTGAACAGTAAAGTTTGATCACAACACACCATACACAAACACAATAAAACATATAAATCGATGCAGAAGTAATTAAATTAAAAGTAGGTGTGTGATTATGACTTCATGATAGAAGTGAAAATATGTGGTTGATGAAGACTGGAGCCGAACATACACAATTCAGTGCATCGCCGACCCAAGCGAGACGGTAAATTTTCGTTCACTGTCCAATGCGACTAAAGAGGTTTTCACTCCAATAATACAATAGTAATCCACGTCCAGTCGACAATTATCGATTAAATGCTGAATACATCGATATGAAAGCTTGTTGTCGATTTATAGAATGAAAATCTTTAATAATATGTAGCCATTTGCAATCTGAGACTTACAAAAGTAAATATTTGCTTGGAATTTTAAACATCCGTTCTGTGGTGATAGAGGAACCCATGCACCAACAGAATACCTCTAAACTGCTAAAATGAAAATGACGAAAAACCAATTAACTTTCCCAGAACTATTTGTCCACTCAGGGAATTCCGTTTAATCATTGTAATTATGCGATAATATGGACTGATATGTAAAGATATTGTATCACTTGGTTTTAGTGATTGTGAAACATGGTTTCCGGTCTGGTGATTATAACGGTGAGTAGTGCGTGTGGTCAGTCGACGCGCTGCGCTCTCCGGTACACTTTGTCACATACCACTTTACACTTTGCTCGGGTCACTTTAGCAGCATTTGATAAATTCTTCTGTTTGTCTGTTATGTCATACAAAGAGACGGTTAACATACATATTTTTTATCGGTAGACCGATACAGATATTTGTAAGTGATAACGCTGTATTTAATGTTTTTATGGATTATTGTGTCAAAACATTTCTTGCTTTGTTCAATATTTGCAAAGGTAAAGGTGCCACAGAATACTTGTATGTCATTAATGACATTCGATCAATATTCTCTGAATTAATAAAGACTTCTTTAGTGCTAAATTTGTGAATTGTATCGAACACGAGTTATCGTTCATATGTTATTTCAACAACTTATAGAGTATAATAAAATTGACTGAAGAATAATGCCGGTTAATAAGGAGATTTAAAGAAGATATTTATGGCGCCGTTTTGGAATTCATTCGATTTCACTGGGACCTCCAACGTTGAGACAGCATTGTATAGGACTTGCACCACTCAATGCGACGTCAATATATGGAGGGTATGTATTTTATCACTAATATATATACATTTTTCCTAATTTAGTCACTTTTGCAAGAAACATAAACACATTAACTTCGAGGTTCCCAGACGTTTATTCTCATAGACCACTTTCAAAAGTTAGCTGCTTCCGGTGGACTTCCTATAGCTACATTTCTATCATCTTCTGAAAACGGCGCTTTGCAAGTCTCGACAAGTTGTACTGAATATGGAATATGCAGGTATTTACAACAGTCGTTGAGCTTCTAAAAATATTATCTGCCTACATTGATAGGTGAAATCAAGGCAACATTTTAGTTCTTCACTATCGAAAGCAGATCAATTTTCGTGGACCCCCGCTTACGAATTATGAATCCTCATTTTTTGTCACGTCAACATAGACCCCCATCGAGTCTCCCGTGGGCCCCTGGGGATCCACTTGGACCACTTTGAGAACTAAGGCACTAACTAATATTATAAATGTAAGTTTTTGTTGTTACGCTCTTACGCTTTAACTACTCAAGCAATTATGATGAAATTTTTAATTCACTACTTCTTATACATTTGCAATACTCCAGGGAAAAATGTATTGTTTTCTGGGGATAGATTAAATCTATACCAGCTCGAGCAAAGTCGTGAGCTAAAGCTAAAGCTAAAGCTAAACTTCCGAAGAATTACGAAGTAAACAAACTTTTTTAGTACCTCAGCACTACCAGGAAAATAACTGGAGTAATAAATGAAAGAAAATAATAAACCTGTTGGTATAGATCTGATGAGTGTTTTTGACATGCATATTGAGATCTGCATCATGTTACATAAATTGTGATGGAATCAAACTACGAAACATCTCCTAATGAAAAGCTCGTTGCTAATTACTTTCAGATATGCGTGTAAACGTTATTTTTTAATATTTTAGATAATAATATGGATTTACTTCAGTGATATACATACACAAGATTTACAGTTTCGAATAAAAGTAACGCTCAAAACCGCCCCCAAAAACTCACCGATATACCTAAGTAGTTATAGTTATACTATAACCTTATGCGAATTATTTAAAGTTGTTTTTACAAAGCAATGTACAGAAAGACCAAAGACGCGAGTGACGAGAGACTATTTGAAATAAGCTGAGAGTTCTCAATTGTGCACCCATTTTATGCGGACGGGTTCGAGACGTTGACTTTGCATCTTGGGTTTTTATATATCAATGCCTAGCCGACCCGTGCCCACTTCGTTGGGCGGTAATAGGCATTATCAAGCTACAACTTTTCTCTAGAACCCAATCATATATATCTCATAATTAAGGCAGCGTTCGTAAGAAACGTTTTCGTTCAACCATTTTTCTCCGACTCCCCAGAAATTACCCCCTACAACCTCATAAACTTTACCTCTTTATAATATTAGTATAGATTATAGATAATATAATTAGTTAATAGCTTCTGCCCACGACTTCGTACGCGTGGAATAGTTATTTTGGGCTAAGACACAGCGGAAGGTCTCAAAAGGAAAAAAAGCCCCGATTTTAAAACATTTTTCATTGTTGCTCCGCTCCTATTGCACTTAGCGAAAATTTGAAAATTGAAAATTCTCTTACCAATAGAAAGCCACGTTATTTGTGAGTATCATAGGCTATATATCATCACGCTAAGACCAATAGGAGCGGAGCAACAGTAAAGAATGTTTCAAAATCGGGGTTTTTTTCCTTTTTAGAGCTTCCGCTGCATGTTAGCATTAACCCAAAGTAACTATTCCACACCGACGCAGTCGCGGGCAGAAGCTAGTATACTATAAAAATAATGTAAATCTAGTGTCTGTACTTTTTTGATTTTCGAAAATTTATACTAGGCATTATCTGTACATATTTTTTTTTAATTATAATCGACGTAGACTTTGTTATCGATATAGAATCCAAAAGTAATCATTTTACAATTTTTGTCTGTCTGTCCTTGTGAACACGTATCACTCTGAAAGTACTGAACCAATTTAGACGAAACTTGACACAATGATACGTAATATTATAAAGTTACATTTAGGACCTTTTGTACCATACAAGAGCAAGGGGTTCTCCAGGATAACGGATGAAAGTCAAAAATTTGTAGTTAATGAAATATTTGACGGATTTTGTAATATAGCAGACAAATTAGCTAAAAGATTTAAGCGATATATCATTTCCCTATGCTACTTAAAAAAAAACAAATAACAAAATAAATGACCGTTGGATTCCGAACCGACGACTTCGTCGGTCCGTATAATATACAGTACGTTATAATTGATCTACGGCTAGATGACATTTCTATGCGTAATTATCAGTCAGTTGAATTAGAAGTATAAAAATTAACAAATCAAATCAAACACACTTTATTCAATTTAGACCCTAAGAAGGCACTTATGAACGTCAAAACTACCACCGGTTCGGAAAACAACCCAGTCATCGAGAAAAACCGGCAAGAAACTCGATCTGGTTTATCTTTTTAACAAATATTAGAAGGTCTTTACCTATGAAATTGCCGTTTTGTATGAAAAAATTTAAACGAATTTTTTTCATGTATTTTTTATTTGTATTAATCGAAGTAATCACCCATGCAATCAATGTATCTTTGCCAACGCAGTGGCAGTTTATTGATGCCCTTCTTAAAGAAATCAGCTGAACGGGAGGCAACAAATTCTTAAAGGCATTTTGTTCTGCCTCTCGGGTATTGAATTTTTTTCCCGCCAGGGAGTTATCCAAATTCTGGAAAAAGTAGTAGTCTGTAGGCGCAAGGTCTGGTGAGTAGGGCAGCTGACGGAGAACTTCCAACCCCAGTTCTTGCAACTTGGAGACCGTCTGATGTGCATGCAGTATGAGGTCGCGCGTTGTCGTGCAGGAGCAGCGGAGACGAGCGATTGACCAATGCTGGTTGGAGATGTGCCAGCTTCTCCATCATTGTGTTCAGTTCTTCACAGTACATGTCTGCAGTAATGCTCACCCCGTTTGGTAAGAAGCCGTGATGAATCACACCGGCGCTAGACCACCAAACAGTGACCATCACTTTTCTAGGGGTAAATTTTCGTTTAGGGCATTGTTTAGGTGCTGAACCAGGATCCAACCAACTTACTGAGCGCTTGCGGTTATCAAACAGAATCCATTTTTCATCTCAGGTAACAATGCGGTTCAAATTTCCTTCATTTGTGTGTCTGTTGAGCAGTGCAAGTCACGTCTCGACGCATACTTCGCGCTGGCGATCATTGAGTTCGTGGGGCACCTTTTGTCAAGCTTTTTTACTTTGCCAATTTGACGTCGAAAGCTGCTGTGCTAATTCAGCCGTAGATTGTGTATCATCAGCTTCCACAATCGTCTTTAATTCGTCATTGTCGACCAAAGTCTTCGGATGACCGGGAGGTTCATTTTTCAGGTCGAAATTCCCAAAACGGAATCGAGCAAACCAATAACAGGTGGTGCGTTGGTTTGTAGTGTTAGTTCCGTAAACGTCGTTGATGTTGCGTGCCGCTTGTGCCGCGTTGCTGCCACGACGTTACTCATATTCCATAATTACTCGAATTTTTAACGTATCCATGATGACAAAAAAGATTGAAATGCGATGAAAATGTAACACTAATCAATAAACAAATGACTACTTTTGGAAAAAGAATTCCATGTTTTTAAAATAAAATTAATTTGAAATTAGAATTCTTAGCCAAACAAAAATTATTTTGATTTGAAATGGCCAGTACTGCAGAACGGCAATTTCATAGGTAAATACCTATTATATATAATATATTAGGTACATGTCACAAACGTTTTTAATGGATGCACAGAGATGAGTCAATTCCGGACGTCACTATCGTCCACATATTGATCCAATCTATAATAGACTATTGACACCAAAACCCGCTTGACCAACCAAAATTTGCAATCCGGCAAATCGGTAATATCCTTTGGGACTTTGTTGTAAAATCTAACACTATTTCCCAAAAGACTGTTACTGGTTTTACTAAGTCTAAAACATGGGACAACCAGTTTGTCACAGTTTCTAGTATTTAGATTGTGCCGGTTTTTTACGAAATCTAGCTTTTCAAGGTTCTTACGGACATACATTAAATTGTCAAGAATGTTTTGGGAGGGCAGAGTTAAGATATCATATTCATTGAACTTGGTCTCTAAGGATTCGCAAGGTCCCATATTGTAAATTATTCGAACTGCCCGTTTTTGTAATAAAAATATGGTGTTTACCTCAGCTACTGTCCCCCACAGCAGAATGAAGAGAGAGAGAGAGGGAGAGTAGGTGAAGTAGACTAACCTAGCAGCGGCAATATCAGTTGGCTGGCGAATCTTACGTACGGCAAATGCAGCAGAATTTAATTTGCTTGCCAATTGTTTAATTTGAGGACCCCATTGTAATTTTGAATCTAGTGCCATACCCAATAATACAGTATTATAAACTAACCCTACAAAATTCCCTTCGATCTTGATTCTACTATGAACTTGTGGCACATTAGGCAAAATAAATCTCATACATTTTGTTTTACCTGTATGTAGTACTAAGTTATTTAATGCAAACCAATGAGGAATTTCGTTTAAAGTAGTATTTACATGCCCAACCTCTGAAGCTGCCTTTTTACTTTAAATATAATTGAAGTATCGTCTGCAAAAAGCATCATATCAGCACAGTTATTGACCATTAGCGGCAGATCATTTATGTATATTAAGAACAAGAACGGTCCTTGAATAGAGCCCTGTGGGACGCCAATACGCTCAAACGATCCTGCAGAGGTTACCCCTTGTATGCTAACTTACTGACAACGATCTTTTAAATAAGAGTCTTGAAGGTCGAGAGAAGATCCACAAATACCATAATGTTTTAATTTTAGAATAAACGTACTATGGTAAACGCAATCAAAAGCCTTAGACAGATCGCAGAACACACCAATTGCAACAGGTGAATCCTCCCATGCCCTCAATATATAACTTATAAGCGTTGCACCCGCGTCAGTAGTAGATTTAAATTTCGTGTAACCAAACTGTCGACCATCCAGAAACTTTTGCACATTGAAATAGTATACTATTTGGTTGAGCATAATCTTTTTAAAATTTTACTTAAGGCCCGAAGTACAGAAATAGGTCTATAGTTTCCAAGACTACTTAAGCAGCCTGATTTAAACAAAGAAACTACTTTGCTTATTTTCATTAAATTGGGGAAAGTTCCTTTTGCTATACACTGGTTACATATATTAGCCGAATGTGGTGAAATACACACATCAAAAAAGTCTAAGCAACATGCGTGATATTACAAATTTTACCATTTATATTAATTAATTTCTAAGTATTTACTCAAACAAAGTGCGTAGGTAAGTAAACTTTTTTGTTATTGATGACATACTGGCTGGTTGTAAAAAAAAAAAATTGATTATGTTTTGTTTTTTCATAAAATTCAAATGACTGCGAATTTGTTTGAATTTAAGCGAGTTTTAATTGCTACGTTTAGTCTTGATTTTATAATTTTACCAACCATTTAAATAAAGTTAGCGACAAAATTGAATTGTTAGATATTCTTTACGTCATGAAACGACGTCATTTGATGGCAGATGAAATGCAAAGAGCTGTAGGGATGTTGCAAGCGGGAAGTAATCAATCTCAGGTATCTCGACATTTTGGCATTCATAGAAGTGTTATTTGTCGTCTTTGGCAGCGCTACAATAATACAAGAGAACCCGCTGAACAGCATCCAGGCCGTAAAAGGAGTACAACCACTCGGCAAGACCGGTACATACAAATGACTGCAAGACGCCAGCCGATGTTAACCGCTCGAGAGATAAGTTTGAGACTACAAATTTCAAGTGGTGTTGATGTAAGTCCTTAAACTGTGCGAAATCGGCTGCATGAGTACGGCCTACGAGCTCGACGCCCAATCAGGTACCCACCGATACGTCACGGGAATCGCGCTCGTCGATATGAATGGTGTAGAGAACGCATAACATGGACCCAGGAACAATGGGATAAAATTATGTTTTCCGATGAGTCGCGATTCGGGTTTAAGCCTGATACAAGAAGGGTGCGAGTGTGTCGTCGGCCCGGAAATACTGAAAGGCTCAGGTGCGTTCAGGAAGTTCATCCATACAGCGGCTCAACAGTTATGTTATGGGCGGGTATTATGAAGAACAGGCGAACTGAGCTCGTTTTTGTAAATGGAAACATGAATGCTGAAAATTACATTGAGGATATTCTCAGACCTTATGTCTACCCATTTGCACAAACCTTTGGCTCCGATTTTAGGTTAATGCATGACAATGCGCGTTCACATACAGCTCGGCGAACCAGTGAATACTTTGCAACGGAGAACATCCGGGTATTGCCCTGGCCTGCACAATCACCAGATCTCAATCCCATCGAGCACGCATGGGACATGCTCCAGAGACGTGTTTTGAAGGACTTGGACGGAGCGACAACAACCCAACAGCTGAAGGATTTGCTACAATTCCATTGGGAGCGAATACCGCAAGATGACATAAACAGTCTCATTAATTCAATGAATAATCGTTGCCGACAAGTTCTGAATAGTAGAGAAGCCCATACTTTGTATTAAATTGTTCTATTCTTTCACAATAAATACATTTTCTTTAGAAATTTCATTTTGTAAGAAAAAAGTTTAGTTTCTTATGTATCTTAGTTTCTACAGTATATTCTAATATTGTTCATTTCTGTTATTAAAAGAACTTATAAAGACAACAGCTGTTATTTTTACATCATAGAACCCTAGAGATATTATTTTAAAAATAAAATACAACGGTATAATGTGAAGAACCATCCTAAAATTTAAATTAGTACATGTTGCTTAGACTTTTTTAATGAGTGTATTATAAAACAAAGTCCTCTGCTACGTCTGTCTGTTCGCGATAAACTCAAAAGCTACTGAACGGATTTTCATGCGGTTTACATAAATAGATAAAGAGATTCATGGGGAAGGTTTAGGTATATCATTTGTCAAGGTTTTTTTTTATCAGAGCGTGACATCTTCCGCCGGGCTCGCTAGTAATGCTTCAAATAAACTGTACGCAAAAATCCTTCAGGAGTTCATGATATACATCTGTCAACAATCTACACACTGAGTATCTCTGTTTCCCGAAAAATACATTCAGGCTGTATATTATAATATATATTTCTGGACTTTTTCTTCATTTCCTTCATCGCTTGGAAACCCTCTGTAAGTTAATGAAGTTCTCGTCAGGAATCACGTCGGCCTTCAAACACGTATATATCCAAAAATATTCTTAAGCGTTACCTATAGATATTCCGCCCTGTAACTATCACGACGGAACTCTATATATGGTGGAAAATATGGGAGTATAAATAAATTTTTGCAAGCGACTCACGGGCTAGAACATTTTGATATTTTATTAATTTACCTTGTATAAATTTATTAGGGTGTATGCCGATAGCGTCGGCCCGGCGGTCAGGCGGTCAGGCGCGCGTCTTCCGTCTAATTGAAGCCCGAATCAATAAGTCAGTCGCGCGGTATCTTCGGCAATGATCGGGTCCGCTCGTCCTCGCTCGGGCCGCCGGCGCGTACCGCGCCCGCGCACTGATCCGCGATACCGCCCGGTCACGAGTTTGCTATATCTTAAAATTATTATGAAAACTATACGAAATTTTAATTAAAAACGTATGAGTCACGCCATCCGTGAAACCTATTGGCATAAATTAACGGTGAGCAATTTATTGTATATAGAGCTTTCCGTGCTCGCGATTCTTTGTGGTGTGACCGAGCTCGCTGGAGCGCAAATGATCCCATTTCTCTATCTATTTTTAGCTAAGCAATTATTCAGTTTTACATTTTTTATCTAAAATATGAAAAATAATATCAGTAAGTAATCAAAATACAGTACAACCAACATTGCATATAAAGTTATGTGAGAATAATGTAAGTCAAAAATGATTAATGTCAGGTCAGAAAACATAGAATGGAATTTGTGATATATGAAATATATTAATTTATATTATTTTCAAAATGGTAGGAATTTGTACCTTATTAGCTCGTGAACACCTTCCACATAGTATAAACTCGTTATAAAGTTTTTTTTTTTGCTTTGTCGCGTTTAGTAATCAGATGACAGTGTATAATATCCTGAATTCGACTAGCTTGCAGGTCGGCATGAAGACGACGGTTTACGAGCGATGGACTGTCAATTACACGGTGATCACCATAGTTCTAAGGGCCTAATGTGCTTACCATCACGCACAATGCCGACATTATGTTGTGCTAGTAAACAAAAATATATTTATCAATTATCTGCACATTCAGATTTGGAAGTTTAGACACCTGTATATTGCTTTACCATGTTTATTTCCAATGAGTATTAATCGTGGTAGTTTTTATTTACTGTAAGTAACATGTCACTACGTAATATTGTAAGAAGCGTTTAAAAAACCAAACAAGACTGTAAAGTGCAACGACCAAGAGACTGAGCACAGGGTACGAAATGTCGCCGTTCGCGCAGTTTTTTCTCGATGCGGAGTCGATAAGGTAATAATTCAGATATGATATTGTTCATTATAGTGGTCGAGTCAGTTCGCCGGAGATAATCTGTTGAATTTTCCATGCGTCCGCGTCCCTTCGCGGACATCGCAAACGCAAAAAGCGGCCCGAGAGATGCATCCGCGCTCGTTACGTAATCACGCGAGCCGAGCGGACGCGTCGCGCCTCGCAGCGCCGCTAATTTGCTGCCACACTCAAACTCTACGGAAATCATGACATTTTATATTACTTAAAACATTTTTCATATAACTAAATTGACTTCTACTACATATTGACATAAATTGAATTATATGTCAAATATGAAAAGTGATTATTATAAAAGGTTTTATTTATAGTCATAAAATATAGTACTATTCCTTCTGAAGTTTATTCTTCTTGATATGATAACTATTATTCCAAAGTGGTGATTGAGTTTGAGGCTGAAACGTGTCACGCGTCATGACGTCGTGTATATACCTAATTACCACAATGCGACAGACAAAGACGTTGTTTCGTATTAATTTGGTGAGATTATAATATTAATAATTCTGATTGAAACTACACAGATTGTCAGAGCGGCATATTAATACTAAGATGAAACAGTAAAAAAGTGGCCCATTCATATGCACAGAGAAGCGCGGTCAGTTTTTGCTCGGCCGGACGTTCCCCGAGGTTTATTTGTAAATTGGGGTCCGCTCCTGCCGTCCCGCGCCCCCCCCCCCCCCCCCCCCCCCAACCCGCCGCAACCCCGCCGCCGAGCCCTGATTCAAATGCGCGACTAGTTTTTATACGAGCGCATAATTGAATACGAATGCGTGCTCGGAACGGTTCTAATGTTCAGATGAGTCGCGTAATGAGCTTTATTTATCCTCGACAATCCGCGACACTCACACGCACTACTGCGCACTCAGACGCACTCCCGCGCACTCGCACGCCGTCCGCAGCGGCCGTCGTCCGTCACACCGTTCGGCCCGCTACAACTTATGTCGATAATTATCTAACTAATTAAGTGTGCGTGTGCGTTAATATATTAACTATCGTTCAGTATTGCCATTGTTTATTTATACGTTAGATTCAATTATTATATTATGAACGTACCGTGCCACGTGAAAAAGGAATTGTTTTTACTTTTAATTTCAATTTAACAGCACAGAATATGTCCCAAACCGTCGACATAAATCAAGTTAACTCGTTTTTCAAATCAAGTTTAATAATGGGTTTCCATTGATGTCTGTTTTGTAAGACTGATTTTATTTAAGCCGATTTTGTAAAACAAATAGAGATGTCGCACCTAAATTAATACGTTGGCAACACCGCAATAAGTGGATTTGTGTCATTCGTGATTAAAATAATCCAGTTATTTAAAGCTGACCACGATTGATTGGGTAGTGCCTACGATAGAACATATTTTATTCTGAATTTGATCTTTGAAATGTTCCGTGGTGTTATGTAAAATGATATGTACAAAAGAGTTTAATATGTTTATTTGTTATATATTACTGTTCCAGATTTACAACCTAAGTACAAAGCATTGATAAATAATTTATGTTGCATGTACGTTACCTGTTATGATATGAAAAATAAAGAATTATAATTATTACTGCGATTAAACTTTCTTTAATTCTTTATGTTTAGATCCTTATACGACTTGAGAAAACTATATCATAAGAAAAATGTAACAGACAACGAAAGATTCATGGAAATATATGCGAATGAGCATTCATACGCTCTACTTCGAAGTATAGTAACATATATTATTGATCAATTATGTACTATGATCTATTTTTTATTTATTCAGGGCAACAAACAATTGTACTCAGAAATGCATGTAAGCAATATTACATAAAAACCAACATAGTTCTTGGAGAACAATCCGCTCCACCGTCCACTGATTAAGTATACAAATTATTTATTTTAAGGCGGTAAATAAAATCAAATAAAGGAATGATAGTTAACTAGTAAGATTAAATTTAAATGCTTTATTATTGTTTAGATGCTTTATTATTAAAATTATTTATTACAATTACGCTATTGTTAAAAATAAAATTGTGTTGTGTGGTTAACAAATGATCTTGTCTGATAAATATCTACAAACTCTTTAGCGGGATATAATGGTACATTTTATTGCGTGAAAGAAAAAAAAACCTCGGTAAACGATCTATCTATTGAACGGATTATCCATTTTTCATCTGCATCGGTTCGGCTCACCGTATGACGAATATCAACCTGAGATAAGATACTTGGATACTTAAACTGCAAGTTTAAAGGCGAAACATTTGTAAATCAATCTGGCTGTTAAATATTTTGCAAGAACAAGGTTAGCAGATAATAAGTAATGACTAATCAGCCAAACTTTGGTTAAGCAACCATAGTACTGCCTGCGTATACACTGTATACGTAGTACTAAAATCTTTATACTATGCTTAAATCTGTTAGAAAAGAGTGCAGATTTCAAATTTCATTACAGATGGTAAATAATCTGAATTTAATTTCAAGCTAATATTTAGCCACGCGTCACCAGTAATTAACGCCATAGTGACACTTAGTTCTTGTCTTTTATCGTGTTTGTCGCATTCAAACAACAGCTTTGCTTTTTCAAATCTAGTCACTCACTACTCCTGTTTTTGTTGCACTTTTTTGTGCAAAAATAACCTCAGACAAAACTTAATTATTTAATTGCAAAATTCGACGATGTAACAGACCGTTTAAATTTGGATAATTTCGTAAATCGAGGTATGAATCCTTATTGAAATAAGAATATGTTGCTTTATAAACACGTAAGTGCAAGTTACAGAATTTAAAATAGAGGTGTATGTAGATTGTGAGTCTCCACTATTTCTATAATCTCGTGATGAAAGTTAAAAAACCAAATTTCTTTGGTGTCCTATATTTTTTAATTTTGTATCGTAACTCGCGCATGGGTAACTAATCAAATAACGAAGCACTACATATTATAAAACAAAGTCTTCTACCACGTCTGTCTGTCTGTCTGTACGCGATAAACTCAAAAACTACTCAACGGATTTTTATGCGGTTTCCACCAGTAGATATAGTGATTCATGAAGAAGGTTTTGGTATATAATTTGTCATGGGATTTTTTTATTATCAGGGCGGGACAATGTACATAAAAATATTTATTAAAAAAACAACCGAATGCACAGAGTCCTGTAATGCGAAATTGTTTATAAGAAGATCGGTTCCACGTGAGAGGGTCCGTGTCTAATTATCGGCTGATCGATGTTATGATGCTCTACAACGCAATGTTTCTTCTCGTTAAATACTTATTAGTGCATATTTATACAATAATATTATTAGTTTTATATCTAATTAAATTTATTGCTTTGTTAAGCAAATCATAGTGTGTCACTTATAAAAATAAAACAGTTTTTGTCCAGTAATTTAACTTTTGTGAGATTACATTCTTAAATTAGGCTAACGTTTAATAACAATACTAACTTTAAATGTTAATATGCTTGAATAAGCAATAAGTCTTAACCTCCCGAGGCCCAAGCTGTAATGATCGAGATAACTTAAAAACCCAATGTTCAATACGTTGTATCTACAATATGTTTTTACATGTTCAGGGCCACGAATTTTAATCTTTTCTCAATGAAAAATTCAACCAATATTACGTCTTTTTCGTTTAAATACATATTGGGCGTTTAGATGGTCTTGAGTTTTAAATGAAAGAACATTTTTTAGCAACCTTTTGTAGTTTAATATGACATTAATCACAAAATTAGGTGAGATTACAGTTGGAACGAAACTTTAAAAGCAAAATTGATAAATCTTGAATGGGCATCATATTGTACACTAGGCTTCTAGAAGATGATTTATTTACAAGCTTCGGCGTAAATGCGACCTGTTAGTTTGTACAATAAATTGTACATTAAGTCTTATAAGATTAAGGCATTTACGAATAGGTTAGATAATTTTTAGTGATGGTAACCAAACTACGATACCCGTTGATGTAATAAAATATAAAGAAATAAGTTTAAATCTAAATATTAATTTAGAATGAATGTTACCTAATACGAAACAATGTGGATAAGTGAACATCGGCGCGACTCTGTGATCTATTGCAGTGTTAGTTAATTTATTAGTTTATTTTAATTGATGTCCGACAGCGCATCGTCCCCGCTCGTCCACTAGCCCCGCACTCCCCCGGCGCAGTTCATTCAATGTAAATGCCGTTTAAGAGTGACGGCCTCGGAGACAATTGGCCCGGCAGCCTCTTCAACTAAATTAGTGTTTAATAATATCCGATAGAAACGCTATTTTCAGCCAAAACCGAAGCCGAATAATTGGTAATATTTCTAGTATCAAATAAAATAGTATTTGAAACTGAAACGTATGTAGTCAAGAAACAATTTAAATAAATTTATTTTTCTCTTTGAAGTCAAATATTTTTCATAGCTCGTAACAGGTTAATTTAATTTAAATACATTTTTTGTTTCAATTGCTGCGTACAAACCGATAATAAAATAATCTATGTTAGGAATTCCGGTTTTCTGCTTTTGACATTTCACTGAATTTATTTTCTACTAGCTGACCCGCGCAACGTCGTCTGCTCCAAATCAGTTATTACCTATTCCAATTTTATTTCCAAACGCAAAAAATCTTAAAAGACCTTAGATCCCGATTATGAATCCAAACTATCCTATATATATTGGCAAGAAATGTCTTTTCGGTATCGCCTAGGTTGCTTCTTTGACCCTCACCTCCGCGCCCCATTTACTATCCTCGCAATAACACAATAATTTTACCGGTTTATAGTTTTTATGTTATTATGTTCTGACCAACTCCATCAATTAACTTAACTTAATCAATAAACTTTATCTCCATGAAATTTTCATTTTGATTTAGCTCTTTGTTCTAATAAGAATTTGTAAAGTATATATGAAACCTTTATCTAATACTTTGTAATTTGTAATTGTAATATATAAATAATTTATTTGCTTTTTCACATAAACATAATCCTTTTGGCTGAGATATTAAGCTCAAATATATGGTATCTCGTATTTATTTGTTTATTTGTAAAGGTAACAGTAATTAATTTTGCTATAGATTTTATTCAATTATTTAAAATCATTCCAGCAACGCACGACGTATTATTGAATTTTGATAATTTTAATTACACTTATTGTAATCAATTAATGAAAATATATATTTACCAAAATGAAAAATAATTTAATATACCTTTTTAATAGTGAAAGAATTTTCAAAATCGGATCAGTAGGTAATACCAGAGATTACCCTGAACACTCAAAACCACAAACTTCAACTTTTTAATGTTGGAGTTTCATAGATACCGATTCTACCGGTGTAAAGTCAGTCATGAGGGAGTCACTTTATAAGGAGTATTAGATTTTTATTTTCAGTTCTTCCATATTAGGCCACTGAAATACACAAAGACAAACAACACTTACAGACATCATGCCCTAAATAAATGTATATTTACTAGCGCGCCAGGCGGGCGTTGTCCTGTCTTCATAATAAAAAAAGTCTTGTTTTTAAGAGGATAAATCCTGAACATAGCTTGTATAGGGATCAAAATATCCAGTATGGATAGTTTCTTTATGAAGAAGACCAACAACTTCAGTACCCTGGGTCCCTCTATGTCCTGGTATCCATGCCAGAACTACATGAATTCTTAAACAATGACATTGATACAAACGGAATTGATTAATTGTGATAACTGATGTTTTATTGAGATATGTCAAAACAATATCAAAAAGTTTCAATAAAAAGAAAATACCCTTTCTTTCTTGAAGGCAAACAATGTCATTAACATATTAAAAAAACATTTATCTATATATATAATTTTTATTTGAGCCAAGAAACTCTCGAGCGTCCCCAGAATACCCCCCTAAATTATTATCACAATCTATTCAGTAGTTTTGGCATGCATAGCGGACAAACATACGAACATTGATTTTTATATATAAAGATTAATGCATTTGCAAATGACAATAGAAGTAAATCCAGCATGTCTAAGCACTAAGCACCAGGACGCACTAAAAGTTTCCGGAATTTTAGACACTAATAGACCGGGAATAGACACGCCATATTTAAAATAGCGCATTATTAAAAAAAATGACAAATGGTTGAACCAAACTCCATTTTTGCGATAGTGTCTTCTTCGCATCTTTCCTACTCATTGTGAATTCCCAAAAAAAATCCTATCGAGATGAGATCTGCAATTTAGTGTAGATATTTTGAACATATTTCAAAATTTCTCATAATTTGTATTCCATATTTTGATCTTTTGGTTGTTAATAATACATTTTTTACCAATGCTATTTAGGTATGTCAATAGTGACACTCGGCTTTTCCTGCAAAATATTCAGAATCTTGTTTCGATTTTCGCAGCCGCACAAATAGACATATCGATTCTTTACTAGGATTAGGATAATCAAAATAATATTCCAAAATCATATTTTACAGTGTACAGTTTTTGTAAACAAGTTCAGTACTTATATAAAGCTTAGAATTCTGTAGGTCTCTTCTATCGTACTACAACAGCTAGATAATATTCTTGATCTGTAGATCTTATTTCTGTCGCGTGCTTTCCGATGTCACTATAGTTTTAACATTTTAGTGAAGTCCTCGTCAGCATTTCTGCATGGGATGTGCTTTGAAGGTATTTTTATTGACAAAACACGAGGGAAAATCATTAACAGCCGTTATTTGTCCCACATAACTTAGAATTTATAGCATCCTTATTATTTACTAGCTTCTGCCCATGACTTCCCCCGCGTGGAATACTTACTTTGGGCTAACGCTAACATGCAGCGGAAGCTCTCAAAAAGAAAAAAGGAAAAAAAACCATTTTGAAACATTCGTCTTTCTCGATAAATAAGCTATCTAACACTAAAAGATTTGTTCAAATCGGGCCAGCAGTTCCTTAGATTAGCGCGTTCAACCAAACAAATAAGGTTTATAATAGCAGTATACTCGTAGATTACTACTTTTGCCTCGTCCTTACCTCGAGCCGTCATTCAAATTACAATAACTTTTGATAGAGTGGACCGAGTTTAATGAAACAAAGATTACGTTACTCTCGAGGATATGCTTCATGATTTTATTGGTGAGGTTTTATTGTGACCCCAGTACTTTAACAGTTATGCGTGTTCATACAAACAGACAGACGTTTCTAAAAATGATTGAAATGTATTCTATCACTTATTCCTAGACACCTGCAAATTTTTTTTTCACAAAATTCGATAAAGTACCTACATGTAGGATTGACATTCTTATTATATGTATAGATATTACTAGCTGACCCGCGCAACTTCGTGTGCGCCAAATAGGTTATTACTTTAAACTACTACGGTTCCCATTTTAATTCCAGACACGACAAATTTTAAATACCTAGAACCCGATTATAGTGATACCTAAAGAGTCCAATTGTGATTCCAAACTATACTATATATATATATATTGGCAAGAAATGTCTTCCAGGTTTCCCCTGGGTGCTCCTCTGGCCCTCATCCTCACGCCCCATTTACTATCCTCGCAACAACGCAATAATTTTACCGGCTTATAGTTTTTATTTCACATTATTTTTTAACCAACTCCATCAATTAACATGCTGTAAAAAGTAAACTTTATCTCCATGAAACATGTACCTAATAACTTTAGTAATAGTTACATTTATTTTCTTTTTCACATAAAAACCTTTTTTTTTGTGCTGAGATATTAAACTCAGACATATGTTTCGTTTTTTTTGTATGTTACCTTTACAAAAAAATATTAATTAATTTTGCTATGGATTTTATTCGTTTATTTCAAATCATTCCAGCAATGCACGCCATGTTATAGAATTTTGATGATTTTAATTACATTTATTGTGATCAACTATTGAAAATATATATTTACCAAAATAAAAAGTAATCTAATAGTGAATGAATTTTCAACATCGAATCAGTAGGTAGTACCAGAGATTACCCCGAACACCCAGTCTCACAAACTTCAAGTTCAACTTTTAATATTGGAGTTTCATAGATACGAATTCTACCAGTGTCAAGTCAGTCATGGGAGAGTCACTTTATAGGTAGTATTCAATTTTTATTTTTAGTTCTTCAAGATTATGCCATTGAAATACACAAACACAACACTTACAGATATCATGCCTTAAATAATATATTTACACTAGCGGGCCCGGCGGACGTTGTCCTGCCTTAATAATAAAAAAAAATTCTAAAAGTCAACCGCAGCGCCACCTACCGGGTCCAATTGTGAATCTAAACCGTTCTCGGATCCACTGGAACACGCACGTAAAATTTCATCAAAATCGGTACATACACACGTACAGAAGAAATTTATATATTACGGGCGGGGCGGACGTTGTCCGTCCTTGATTATTATTTACACAATAATTTATGTTAGTTATTGTGTTATGTTAAAGTTTGATTTTGTTAAAACACATAAAATTAGCGCGAGTATTGACAAAAGGAGTAAATGAGAACACCTTTGTGCCTTTGTTAAAATCAGACGGACGCAGTATATCGTTAGGTAAAATATAACACAATAAAATACTAAATTGGGGCAATTGAAAAAAATGTATTCTAGAGTGCCTTCATCCAACCCACATTCGCATATCGAGTTGCCCCTGATTCTGAGCTCTGTAAGATGGACTGGTGGAGAGCACACCTCTACAGATAGTAGACGTAGCAAGCTTGTAACAGTCACGAAACTTATAAAGCCACGGCTTACTCAGAATTTTACCCTGAATATATCCCGAAGCATATGATTTGCCTTTAATATGGCTGGATACATTCCACTTTGAGTTCCGTGACAGTAACAAATCAGTCTTGTTTGGGGAGGATAAATCCTGAACATAGGTTTTATAATGATCGAAATATCCTGTCTGGATAGCTTCTTTAGCGATAAGATCAACAGCTTCATTACCCTGGATCACACTATGTCCTCGTGTCCATGCCAAAACTAGATAAATTCCTAAACAATGACATTCATACAAATGGAATTGATTGTAATAACTGATGTTTATATATATGAGGGCGTACAGGAGAATAGCTGAGCACTTTAATTGTTCTGTGAAGAAAGTTTTTAATGCAATTGATCATTATAAAACACGTGGAACTGTTGGATATGTTCTTAGAAAGGCTCGGCCAAGAAAGACCTCTCCCAGAGAAGATACGCTAGTCGTTCATGTTGCTAAAAAAGACCCAATTAAAGGCTCCAACCAGATTAAAAAGGAAGTTTTTTCGTCTGATGACCCGAGAAACATCTCGTCAAGACTGATACGCCGAAGATTACTGGAAGCTAAATTGTTTGGAAGAATCTCTCGAAAGGTACCGCTTCTTACCAAGCGACACCGAGAGAAGCGATTATTATTCGCTAAAAATATGTTAATTCGACGGTACGAGAATGGAAAATAGTGTTATTTTTAGATGATACAAAAATAAATATGGTAAATTCCGATGGAAAGCACTATGTTATACGTCCTGTAAACAATGCTTTTAATTATAAATACACTAGGAGTATAGTAAAGCATGGTGGCGGTAACATTAAAGTTTGGAGGTGTTTTTCCGGATGTGGAGTTGGACCCGTTCGGAAGATTGAATGGATCAATGGCAATACAAAAATATCTTAGAGTACACAATGATTCCCTACTCGGACGATCATTAGCCTGTAACCTGAATCTTTCAGCATGACGATGACCCTAAACACACGGCCTATAGCGTCAAATGTTTCCTTAGCGAACAGCGTTTTAGACTGGCCAGCAAATAGTCCGGATTTAAAACTGATAGAAAATCTCTGGTATATTGTTAAAAAAAAAGTCTCAAAGAAACGTAACACCAGTCAAAACGAACTATATGAAGTATTTGTTTAAGCATGGAATTCAATCCCCCTAGAAAAATGTATGAAATTGATTGAATCAATGCCACGTCGTTGCAGTGGTGTTATTGAAAATAAGGGATACGGCACTAAATATTAATTATGACTATTGGTAGGCTGTGGATAGTAGTAAAAAAATATTGTTTTATATACTTTTTTGTTGTTGTTTCTAATTAGTTGACCATTATTGTTCATACCTTAAAACTGATTTAAATATTTGTCCGTAATGTATATATATATTTATATTGTTTTTCTAATAAATGATAAATCGTTGAACATTTTGTTGTCCTATTAATTGTTTAATTTCAAAATTAAAACGATTGAGGTGAAGTATCTTACATAATGTATAGGGCCGTTGGTAGTGTTTCTAATTATACGAGCACCACGTATATATATATATTTGTTTTTAATTTTGTTATTGTTTGTTTTTAATTCAAGTAACATTATAATACTACATTTTATTGTTATGGAGAAGTAGTAGTAGCGGGAATCAGCTAGTTAATAATAGATGGCTCAGGACGGTGTAAAGTGCGAACTAGTATGACAACAAGCAATACATCAGTACGTGAACTGTGTTAGTCTAATTCGTTCTTCAAATATGAACGCAATGTTTTTTGAAAATTTGAACAACAAAACATATCTATGAAAATGTAATAGTCGTGGTGGTCGAATGGTTCGATCGGTGTAATATCAATCCGGTGTCCGGAGGTTCGACCCCGGCATGTACCAACGAATCTTTTGGAACTCACGTACATATACTAATTGAAATTGGTAACACTATCGATTGACGGTGAAGAAAAAGATGGTGAGGAAACCAGAACCTGAGAAATGTTCTTGTAATAGATACCATTGTATCCGGGAAAAGAAAACTATGAATTTGTCACAATTTGATGTCGCCAATACATCTTACAGGTAGGCATAATGATTGTGGCCATAGCTTCCTTCAGGCCTATGGTCCAGCAGTGAGTCTGTTGCTGGCTGTTGATAATTAATCTTTTTTTTTATCTAACTTTATCTTATTAAATATAAAATAAATAATTCGCAACATAATAATGTTGCTAGGCTGAATTGCAAAATAGTCGGTTGTCATACTGGTCCGCTATTGCTCGTCGGAACACGGTGGAAGCGCGTGCGCTGCTCGCGGGACTAAGGGGACATAAATCGCGAATAAAAAGCGCCGCGTTTATCGAGGAGTTTTTGCAGTTTCTTGTTATGCGCATTCCGCTGTTTTTGCTCGTTCATGTTCCCGACAAACGAGCTCGGGCGGTTTTTGCTTTTAAAACAATAGTCGTTTCGCGATGGCAGTGATTGCGCCCGCGCAGGCGGCGCATTGGATTTGCATGCGGTGGCCAATCGCGGGCCGAAGCCACGCCTCTCGGCCCTCCCTCCCTCCCCCGCGCGTCCCCCATCCCCCCGGCGCGGTCTAGCCGAGCGATAGGTAATGCTAATGTGACATGCACACAGCCGAACGTATGGCCGCGAACAGTTTATCCGCAAAGCGTGAGGCAAGCGCGACTGACAAACGACGACCATTGTCCCGCTCGTCTTCATTGCGTTGCAAGATACGAATTGTTGCAGGCATTAACCAGAAGCCCCATCAGTTTCGACGTTGATGGTACGTTGTGTTCGAACGAGTTGCAGCGTAATGCTATCGACGTCTTCACTTCATATTCCGTCTACACTGCACAAATGATAATTTTACAATGTTATTTATTTTAAAGTAAACTATATTATAATATAAACTATACTAGTAAACTATTCATTAAATCGGTTCTTTGCAATTTAGAAAACCGTATGAATATACTTCTTTAAAACCATCTTAATTATAAGTACACAATTATTGCAATGATCGTCTGAAAGTCTGAAATAACTAATATTAGTGTCCTAAGCAAAATCGGTTAAAATAATACTGAATATGTAGAGACCGTTCAGTTTGTAGAACCTCCCACCTCATAAATGCAGGATTGTTAATATCACGTCGCCATTAGCTCCGGACTAGGTTTCGCAACGCGCATGCTAACGAGCTGAGACGTGTTCAATTGTCTCACTTATATTATCCGATACGATATCGTATATCATATCTCAAGCTCTAATAAACTTTGCTCGTGTTCAAGATTTACAAGGTTCCTTTAATGCATAGAGTTAACAACCCTAATGACCACATTGCTAATAATTAAAATAAAAATTATATGTAAATAATTGGAATAGTTAATATTTCGCTATATACGCCTCATAAGCGAATCAATACCGTAGCACGCATTATACATGTTTTAATAGAAAATATTTATGAACTCGCAGGCCCGGCAGACGTTGTCCCGCCCTGATTATAAAAAAATACTGGACAAATTATATACCAAAACGTTCCTCGTGAATCACTTTATCCACTGGTGAAAACCGCATAAAGATCCGTTCAGTAGTTTTTGAATTTATCGCGAACAGACAGACAGATGCGGTAGGGGACTTTGTTTTACACTATGTAATGAAATATAAAAACTCAATAAAAGTAAAACCGTGAAATAAATTCTAGAATAACAATTTACAAAGTTACGTTAACAGTTTTACATTATATCAAGGGTACCTATAGTCACATCAAACTTAACTGTAGGTACCTAAACATATAAGACATGCAAATGAATTTAACACAGTATAGAGTTTGTGACCTGGATAGTTTTAAACATTTCCTTTTGTTTCCTGCAATTTTAATTAATTTGGCTAAAAGTCTATATATTAATACGCGAAGAAAAACTCATTAAAAGAATCTTAATACATAATGTTTAAGGTAAAAAAATTGATTTGATCTAATTCCTAATAATGGACTACCACCAGGGCTTATTCTGGTGCAACACGCGGGGGCACGCTGTACCCTTAAAGAGAAATTCTAAAATTCCGAAAAATTGCCATAAGTAGATTTTAGTTCCGAAAATTTTAGAACAGTATCTTACTGTTGTATATGCCACAAGTATCCAAAATAACAAGGTGTACATTTTTGCACTTTTTAAGATACAAAAAACGATGGACCTACAAATTTCCAAAATTGGCGTGCCCCAAAAAGGTATTGACAAAAATAGGCCTGACTGTACTATAACATATTACTATGCAATTCGTATGTATGGGCTATAATATTATTCTGTTTATTTGATGAATCGTCTGAAGGTATAAAATCTAATCACAAATAATGGTTTTGCATAGAGCACGCATTAGCGGGCCGAGCGCGCTGGGACGTTGCACAACTGCGACATAACTATTGAAATAATTAGGATTCTACCAGTCGTTCTGTAATCTTACATGTAAACTCTGTATAACACTAATGTATATTTATGTTTTATACAGCTTCTCTCCACATTTATATTACCTTTATAATATAAATAAGTACATAGCCATAAAGTTACTAGATCTTGCTAAAACACGGTCAAGGTCTCGAGCTAAATCGGTTATAATAAAAAAGCTTGTTTTTATAATCAATTGCGGAGAGAGAATACATATGTCAAGTGAACTAGCCATGTTATCGTAATACACACGGCGTTAGTGTTTTGATATGCAACACTGAAAAAAACATGTTCTCATTTTGACCTATGTGATACTCAGTATGTAACTTCCTACAATTCTTACATTTATGACATATTAATAAGCAGATTGTACCACCTTAATCAAGAAGCCAGTCTGTACTCACAAAATGTTGTGTGCTCCCAGTCTCTAAACGATTGCGTTAGAGCTTATTTATGAAATAAAACAAATTATTTGATCATATTTAAAAGTATATAAGAACATATTTCAAACAGTTCAGAGGTGGTAACTGTTTTAAGACCGTTTCATTAACATACAAATAACTGCGCATCATGTCACTTAAAAAAATCTTATTGCATCTATAACTTCCATACTTAGTTTTACATCTACTAATGCAGGTGAAATAATAAGGACTTTTAAACAACAACTAAACTAAACATACTGAAGACATATGGGGAATGTCGCTCATTGTAGTACTTCTACTAATCCTTATTAATTGTTAATGTTTCGCCATATCATTACATAGTATAAAACAAAGTCCCATACCGCGTCTGTCTGTCTGTCTGTTCGCGATAAACTCAAAAACTACTGAACGGATTTTCTTGCGGTTTTCACCACTAGATAAAGTGATTCATAAGGAAGGTTTTAGTAATTTGCCAAGGATTTTTTTATAGTCAGGGCGGGACAACGTCTGCCGGGCCCGCTAGTTTGGCTAATATATTTAATCGGTGTAAGGCAAAAGGATCCTTCTTTAATATACTGAAAATAAGTTGAGTGGTTCCTTTGTTTAAATCAGGATGTAATAGCAGTTATGGAAATTACAGACCAAAATCTGTACTTCCATCGTTAAGTAAAATTTTTGAAATGATTGGCTTAAGCTATTATTAGGATATTTCAACGCGCAAGAGATTTCGAATAGTCGACAGTTTGGATTCATAAAATCCAAATCCACTATTGCGAGCCTGGGAGGAGTCGCAGGATGCGATTGGCATGGTTTTGATCAGTCCAAAGACTTGGACTGCATTGATCAGAGTTGTACGCTTATTCTCATATTAAAACAATCGTTCCACATGTGAACGATAGATACATCTGGAAATATCGTACTGTAACAAAATATGTATTTACGATATAAATATAAACTAGATTGATTTTCTTGCCGGTTCTTCTCGATGACTACGTTGTTTTCCGAACCGGTACTAACTTTGATGTTCATAAGCGCTTTCGCAGAGCCTAAATTGAAATAGACAGTTTTTACACGTATTGCGCAATAAAATTAATAAAAAATTGTATTAAAAATCTAGATATCCTTCAGAAAATTCTAATTTTTTACGCAAAGGATTATTACACTTCCTTTTTGTTATATGTTTATTTGCATCAGTAAAATAATTGATCTGATGGTCGAGATGCTGACTTAAATAACTTTTTACATTTTTAAAAACGTCTCAAAAGTCAATATAACTTCGCCAAATCAGCTTGGGAATAGGTATTAAATTTGTGTTTCTTGTTCTTGTGACTGTAGTAACACATAATTAACCATGAATAGTAGTCATTACTACGTTAATACTTTAGTAAAATCTTTTTGACAATCATGAAGTATGCTAGAGTGTAAATCGTTGCACTAGTTGACGTACGTCGAGTACATTATTAGGTAAAGGTGATCGGTATCAAGAGCTTATGAACACGTTACGCGATAGGATCACCCGCACGCACCGACTACGAGCGACCTTGCGACCTGCGCCCGCGCACTTATCTTCAACCACTACTTCTGCTATCCATTTTAAATTTATTCCAAATATTATCAAATCCATTTGAAAACAGCGTTTAAATTAGTCACTAGCTGACCCGTGCAACTTCCTCTGCACCAAATCGGTTACCTATTACTGGTTTCAATTGTAAGTATTTTTAAACGCAAATAATTTAAAAAAACCTAGAAACCGATTACAGCGACATCTAGCACTTCCAATTGTGAATCCAAACTATCCCTCACTGACTTACTCAAACATATGCCCAGTTGGGAAATATGTGAAAAATCTTTTAAAATAAGCCTAGAACCCGTTCGCAGCATTACCTAAAGGGTCCAATTAGATAAAGACTAACCTACATACTCGTATATTGCCGATAAATATCTTCCCAGTACCCCTTATAACTTCATCACTTAACTTACTGTAAAAAGTAAACTATATCTACATTAAATTTCCATTTTGATTTAGTTGTTTGTTTGTTTTATAAGAATTTGTAAAGTATACGTGAAATCTGCATACAAACTTAATTTTATCAATTTTATTTTACTTTTGACATATAAACCACCTTTTTGGCTGAGATACTGAACTTGGGATGATATACCTTTCTAACAGTGAAAGAATTTTCAAAATCGGATCAGTAGTACCACGGATTAGTAAAAATATAACATAGTATGGTAACTGCGAACAACTCAACCAATTATTTTAATCATAGATTCACAAACCTGAACCCAACTACTTCAAGACTCAACAATATTTAGAAAACTAATTTTATCAAATATAGAAACAACACACGTACTGACAGAATTCTAAATGAGATACCTCTTCTACAACGCAATGTAACTGTTATCTAGGTTTGTGTTTTAGGAAAAAATCTTGTCACCTTTGTTTAGCAAACATTTTTTATACAATAAAATAAATGTAACAACATATAAGTGACTGTTTCGTTTACACATATTATTCATATGTGGTTGATAATTACGCATAGAAATGTCATGTAGCCGTAGCTCAATTATAACGTACTGCGCATTATACGGACCGACGAAAGCGTCGGTTCGGAACCCAACGATAATTTTTTTTATTTATTTGTTTTTTTTTTTAAATAAGCATAGGGAGATGAAATATAGCTTAAAATTTTAGCTAATCTATCTGCTATATATAGCACAAAGAAAATTTATCGAAATCCGTCAAGAATTTCATGAACTACAAGTTTTTGACTTTCGTCCGTTGTCCTGGAGAACCCCTTGCATTTTGTAGCCTTTATAGGCTAAAAAGTATCCTATATGTAATCTTGTAATATTAGTTATGACTGTGTCAAGTTTCGTCAAAATTGATTCAGTACTTTCACAGTACTGTTCACAGGGATAGACAGACAAAAATTGTAAAAGGATTATTTTTGGCCTCTATATCGAAAACAAACTCTGACCCGATTATAATTTTCAAAAAATATTTAATGTACAGATTTGGTATCATTACAGTTTTATTATCTTCTTCTTCTATATCTTCTATACTATAATAAAACTGTAACAAAGCCAAATCTGTACATTAAATATTTTTTGAAAATTTTGATCGGGGTAGACTTTGTTATCGATATAGAGGCCAAAAACAATCCTTTTACAATTTTTGTCTGTCTGTCTTTCTGTCCGTGTGGACACGTATCACTCTGTTTTCAGAGTACTGAACCAATTTTGACGATACTTGACACAGTGATACCTAATAATAAGTAATAAATGTAATATTACAAGGTTACATCTAGAATACTTTTTGTCCCATAAAATGCAGGGTGTTCTCCAGGATAACGAAAAATGTCTGGCAATAATAATTTCATGTTTTAGTAGCATTTCAAAGTTAGTGAAAAACAAAACATTCTAAAATTATATAAAAATCAATAGTTTTGCCCGTAAAGATGCGATATGCACTAATAAACGCAACGTTTACCGGCAATCAGGTAGCTCGCACGCTGTTCGGAAAACATAAAGATATATAAAAAACTGGCTTATTACAAATTCGCTGTCGAAACCGTTGCTAGCTCTTAGACGAATAGTTACAGGCAAGTGACAGTTGACGCGTCGTGCTCATATCTTTTTAATATTTATATTTTTCTTCAATACAATGAAGTGTAAAAAAGTTTTAATACAAGTTGAAAATAGTTATGATATCATTAATTTATCATTATTTATTTTATGAATATATTTTATCGTTTAATTTACAATTTAACTCATCAACTTGATATTTTATAATGTAAACTCTACTGACTGTATAGTAAACGTCTACAAAAAAGGGAAAGGAACTTTGTTCCAACTGGGGGTCCATAGACCTCTCAAGCTTTATTTTACATTACCGCCAATATATGTATGTTAGTTTTTATTTTAATTGAACCCGGTAAATGATGCTACGAACGGGTTGTAGGCTTATTTTAAAAGATTTCTCACATACCATCTGGGTATATGTTTGAGTGAGTCCCTTGATAGTTTGGATTCACAGTTGGAAACCGTAGGAGTGGCTGCAAGCGGATTTTAGGTTAATTAAAAAATTTCGCGTTTAAAAATACAATTGAAACAGGTAATAACCGACTTGGTGCAGACGAAGTTGCACAGGCCAGCTATTATGTATATAGATTGTTATACGAATAGCATATAAATTTTGGAACAAAATAATAACTCGATTTATAAATGTCATTACAATTTGTTTGTAAATTTATATATATTTTTTTCATTTCCAAATGACATATATATAGTGTCTACATAAAATATTTCATTGAAATTGTATTAAAATAAATAGAATTTACTATCTGAATGTATTGTTGAATTTTATAGAATATCAATTGAGAAATGACATATACCTTCCGTCTACAACATTTTATTAAAATCGTTTAGACTTTTTTTATATCACGATATATAAACACACAGACAAAAGATGTTTAACGTCATATCCATAAACGCCGTTCGTCATTATAGACGTTTAAGACAAAATTTGGGAAAAAAATATATTACAGACAGAATTACAGTATTATTAATGTACTAGCTGTGCCTGCGACATCGTCTGCGAGGAAGCTTGTGTAAAAAACAGTGATTAATAAAGTCATCTTAATGTATTAAGTCCACTTACTTGTCTACTTTTCTCTCGTACTTACGCCGCGTCGTCATTAAATTTACAATAACTTTTGATAGAGTGGACTGATTTTAATGAAAAAACACTAAGTTACTCCCGAGGATATGCTTTACCATTTTTAGGGTTTATTTCTGAGGGTTTATTGTGAACCCAGTACTTTAGCAGTGATGCGTATTCATACAAACATATAGACAGACAGACAGACATTTCTAAAAATGATTGAAATGTATTCTATTACTTATTCCTAGACACCTGCAATAATTTTTTCACGAGAATCGAAAAAGTACAGTCACGTTATATTTACATTCTTATTATATGTATAGATATTGTTTTTCCAAATAATCTGTTAATATTAGTATGATTTTTTTAAATTCCTTTTCTATTTTCTTATTTTATAGACTTTTAGCGTTTGACTACAATTTCATTTAGTGTTTAATGACGATATAACCTAATATAGTAACATGCTAAATCTAAACGTAAACTGACTCTTAAGTTCCGCTGTCAGAGACGAGAAGCAAGTAGGTGCTAGGCGACAAATTTTCAAAAAATTAATACAACCATGTTATGCTTCCATCAACATGTTATCATTTATTAAAAACTCCGATTCATTGCAGAGTTTGAACCGTAGGTCGATGAATGTCGCGTCCGATAACTCTACCATTGATTTCTTATCGCTTGTATTCTTTTATCTCTATTATCTTTTGACATAACAATTATAAATTAGTGAAAACCTTAGTGAGTAAACAGTGGTAGGGGACACGAAATGCGCGAGCTTGCTGCAGTTGAACCCTCGATAGTTGCCTCATTACAATTATATTGGCGCCGCGCGATCGAACTGTTACCTCACTGTAATTAAGTTATCAAGTTGAATGAAGCTGTCGGCGTCTGCTACAAATTATAGATTTAAATAAAGGGTGCGCATGACTAGAGTTTGCTCCTCAGAAACGATTGTCTAGGGTTATATATGTGTATCTACTTTTGTTCATATGTAAAATATATACATAAATTTATCGTCCCGTAAAAATTACGTGAGAAATGGTTCAGCTGTATCAGAGACTGGCCTAGTTACTTTGGATTAACGGTAACACGCAGCGGAACTCTCAAGAGTTCTTCTCTTCTCTTCTCTCAAATTCTTCATCGGTGCTCCGCTCCTATTGGTCTTCGTGTGATGATATATAGCGTATAACCTTCCTCGATAAATGAACTATATAATACTGAACGATTTTTTCAAATCGGACGAGTAGTTCCTGAGATTATACCCTGCAACGTTACAAACTCACATACTTTACGTGTTTATAACTTTAATAATAATGCCATTATTATAAATTATAATTCTATTATATTTGTATAGATTATAGCTCGAACAAATAGCAAGCTAACAATATGGAATTTAATAACAACGAAATATAGTTGAGCGCCATCTGGTGACTAGTGTAACGTATAACATGAAAAGCTCAAAGTGTTCTCATTTCAGTACGATTTTTTTAACATATTCTTTCATAGAAACCTTAGACTAAAAGAATTAACTAAATAAGTACAGTCCATCTGAAGTGATATCCGGCAATTGCTTTTTATTTATACAGATTCATCTTTTAGAAACACAAACTACAATATAAATCTTCTAAGCGACAAATACTCATTACAGCGATGTTGTTTTAATGGTAATTTTTGTCCACATAAAGCTTCCTCACAACACGAAAAAAATTTTTATAAAGAATTTAACGTGGCCTATTTGGATTACCTTCGACAAATTAAAATTAATTTCAGATATAGCTTCGAGCCATTTTAATTTCTGAGATTAATGCGTTCAAAAATAATACAAAGTTGTTAAAAATAATCTTATCGTATTCTGTTACTTCTTTACATCGCCAATAATCAGCTTTCGGCAAAAATTTTCTATGTCTAGATAACGACGACGAACCATAGACTTGTTGGTCAACGCTAACAAATTGCGGCTCAAACGTTGTCGGATCATTTTCTGAAATAAAAACCTTAACTGATTCGATTCTTAAGAAATAAATTTGAATAAACTCCAAAAGGCATATATTTTTCGTCGAGCTTTCAAATCCAACATATATGCATTTTAATTCATATTAGCGGGCACGGCAGACATTGTCCCGCCCTGATTATAAAAAAATCCTGGACAAATTATATACCAAAACGTTCCTCGTGACTCTCTTTATCCACTGGTGAAAACCGCATAATGATCCGTTCAGTAGTTTTGAAGTTTATCGCGAACAGACAGACAGACAGACGCGGTAGGGAACTTTGTTTTATACTATACTAATTACTATTTATATATAATATGACAATATAAAGTGCACAGAACACTAACAAGAATGCATGACGACAATCTCTTAAAAATAATTTACTCCATTGATTTACGGTCATGATTTAATAAATATAACAAATATTTTCGATAAGAGTATAGTGTAAACTAAGTAGTGAACATGTAGACCCTACCTTACTTACTTTACTCGACCCGTATAATTATAAATAGTCGTAGTTTTCATTGAGCTAAGTGATAAATACACTACAACTTCTAAGGACCAAGTCGAAAAGGCTGTTTCGCGACATATATATTTTTTTTTATATCATAGGAGGCAAACGAGCAGGTGGGTCACCTGATGTTAAGTGATCACCACGGTCCATAAACACTAGCAACACCAAAGGAGTCTCAAGTGCTTTGCCAGCCTGTGTTGGGGGGGGGGGGAGGGGAAGAGGGGAGACGGGCCTCCGGCGCTCTCACTGACCGATCGAAACACAACAATGCAAGCACTGTTACTTCACGTCGGTTTTCTATGAGAGGGTGGTACTACCCCGGACGAGCCGACCCATTCCTGCTGAAACGAGTTATAGCTTCAGCCTGGCTCTACCACCTACAAGACGATTAGTTGTAAATGATTTTATATCGAAATTGATACTAATATGGGAATATCGATAAATATGCAGATTGATGTATGTACTATATACCTTGTTTCACTTATGTAATATGTTAGGAGCACTAGATTTCGAAATTGTTATATCTCGAGGTATCACATTTTTCTAATTTAGAAAAACATTTTACACATCGAATAGGGAATAGTTTTGGTAATACGTCGGTGTATCACCATTGATATTAATCACTATCAAGATCGGAAACTGATCTATTGATTTAATTACAAATCTATACATACAATGAAATGGTAAATAAGCCGTGTTTGTACAATATATATATATATATATTTTCAAAGAAATGCTTTATACACGTACTTATGTTACCAAGGGAAAAGTAAAGGTATTTAATTTTTTTTCTGTTTGTCTGTGCAATTGTGCACGGTAATCTCAGAAATGGTTTCACCGATTTGAATATCGTTTCCGTAACAATTAGTATTTATTTCAAGTCCAATCCTTTGATAAACAAAAAAGTTAAGAGAAACAATGTTCTAGAAACACGCTGCGGTCGATTTTGCTGAAACTTTTGTTAGATATGGTTTGTAAAGTCGATTCGAAGTTAATATGAACAAATTAAAAATATAATGCTTGGTTTCGGAGATATAGACATATTAAATCGACCATATTAAATAGGGATCAGCTTACAGAGATTTCAAGAAGAAGCAACGCAGGTGATAGAGTGTTTATCCCAGATCCCTGTTATCGCAAACAATTTTCTGTTTAGTTTTAAACGAATGCAGTTTCCATTAACAAAGTTGCAATTGACAAAGCCCAGGGACACCCTGAGTAATGCAGGTGCAACAAAAGCTGTGTTTCGCTCGGTCAGCTTACTATAAACTCTATCGTGTGTTGTAGCTCCAGGAAAATCTATGCTTTAATACCTGATGACTCTGAATGTAATATCGTATACAGAGAAGCATTATTGTGTTAACTGTTACAAAAATAAATTGATGTACAACCAATGTATGATGTACAACGTATGTAACTTCTGATAAAACCTAAACTGACGGCGTGAGCACCAGCAATTACAAATAAAAGGGTATAAAGAGCTTTCTTAAAATGATACTTATTCACATTACATCGAGTTAATGTTCGCTTTTTATTAAGGTCGGAGAAAAGAATTTTAGAATATTTTTACCCTTACCGAACGTACACAGACGGACATATACTTGATATATCTGTAGACTTTAGGAATAGCGCAATAATATTATAAAAATGTAGGAAGCAATGTCGGGACCAACTGATACGATTATAAAAATTCTTTCACTAGTGGGGCTCTACATTATGTCCGAGTACTATATCGTCGTCACACTACTAAAAGAAGATATTTTGTTAGTTTTGAGTAAATGAGGCTTAAAAATTTCAATCTACAATAAAAAAAATACAGAAAAGAAAATATTAAGTAATAGAAAAGTAATAAACACATTTGTTACAAGAAACAGAATATAATTAATTAAAAATGTAATTATTCTTATCACGTAGTAAACGAACAATATAGTTTAATATTTCACCTTTTTTAAATACTGAATTGTAATTAATGCATAGGAAATCGCAGGTGCTTACGAGTACGTTGTAGTTTATTTAGGTAGGTGCGATATACGCGTATATTTATTTGATAAACATATTATTCAAGTTTACGTCAATTTTATTATTTAACGCGTACGAAAATATGAGAAGGGTCTGCGCAAGGTCACAACATGCAATCCATCATAATATACATCGAAGAACATCCTTTCAGATGTAAACACGTTGCCTGTTTAGTATCCCCCGTGGAAATGTTATAAAAACTATTAACTGAGACGTCAACGCGGCAACGCGGCATCGGACCAAACCGGACCCAAGGGTTCCGTCGGAATTTTAAAACATTTTCTATTCATAATGATAATCGCTTACTTATTTTAGTTTTAAGCGATAGAAGGTTTACTAAAAATCACAATTATTATGTTAGTTAGTTAGTTTAGTTAGGTAGTTTAGTTAGTTAGCTATAAATAATGAAAATAAAGCCAAAAATATTGCATATTGAAATTTGTTTGGGAGCGAAATAATGTACTCTTGGTACAGTGATACCATAACAATTCATCCTAATATATTTGCATATGATTATATATGACTAGCTGTACCCGCAGCTCCGCACGCGTTTTTTTTAAATTCTATTAAAGAAGTATAAAATTGTGGGAACATGTACAATTATAGAAATGCTCTTTAAAACAATTGTAAGTACGACACGTACGCCATTTACAGTAACATGTAACGTATACATTAGATATATAAATACTAATAGTGTGTCAAATGAGGTTTATCATCAGCCACATATTTAGAACCTTAACCCACCATATAACTACCTCAGTGCTCACTTACACTGTATAAGGAACGAATGAAAAAATGATTTAAAGATAGATACTGATCTAATATGTCCATATTGTCAATAAGTAACACCTTTATGGTCTAATATCATATTAGAAATACCCCTTCTAGCTTTAAAATACTATTAATAATTTTACTGTTGAATTGTAAACAATGAATGAGCTGACGTCTTGAAATCTTGCATAAATATAAATCACGATATAACACTTTATATCTGTTTAAGCAGTTTTTAATATTTGACAATTTAAATAGTGCTCATTGAATTCGATACAATATTCTTATATGTTACTATGGTAAATAAAATAAAATGGCCGCTAAAATGACCAAAAAGACAATATAATTCTCAATACATACAGACATATAAATTTCAGTTATATTTATTCTTGGAATACAGTACAACGCACGTCTTACGCACATGTTTACAGTGAACAACATATTTTTGCTAAATTTCATGCGGACGAAGTCGCGGGTAACAGCTAATGTAAATTAAAATAGACTAAATTTCTTTTTGTAAGGACAGCTATCTGACAGTGAAAATCTCGTGAAGATCGGTCAAACCGTTTCAGAGATAGCACTGCGGGCAAAGCCACGGTTAACAGCTAGTGTAAACTGAAATTGCTTGAATTACTTTTTATGAGGTCAGATATCTGCCAGTGAAACTTTCGTGAAGATCAGTATAACCGTTTTGGAGGTAGCACTGCAGACGAAGCCGCGGTTAACAGCTAGTCTAAATGAAAGTAGCCTAAGTAATAGGATAAAATAGGATAAAAAGTAATTGAAGTAACTTTAGTTTATACTAGCTATTAACCGTGACTTCGCCAGCAATGCTATCTCCAAAACGGTTCGATCGATCTTCACATAACTTTCACGGGCAGATAGCTGATCTTATAAAAAGTAATTTAAGTAATTTTAGTTTATACTAGCTGTCAACCGTGGTTTCGCCCGCAATTCTATCTCCAAAACGGTTAGACCAGTTTTCACGAGACTTTTACTGGCAGATAGCTGACTTTACAAAAAGTAATTTAGGCAATTTTAGTTTATACTAGCAGTTAACCGTGGCTTCGCACACAGTGCTTTCTCCAAAACAGATAGACCGATTTTCATAGGGCTTTCACTAACAGATAGCGGACCTTATAAAAAGTAATTTAATTTATTTTAATTTAGACTAGCTGTTAACCGTGACTTCGCCCGCTGTGCTATCACCAAACGGTTACATCGATTTTCACGGGACTTTCACTTGTAGATACCGAACCTAATAAAAAGTAATTGAGGTTATTCTATTTTAGACTAGCTGTTACCTGCGACTTTATCTGCATAAAATTTAGCAAGATTTCAACTCATTCTTTATTTTTAATAAGAGAAATAATTATCAGCTTATTGTTTACAATTCGACATTATAATTATTAATATCATTAATGATATAGAGGTCTTCCTAATAAGATCTTAGATTATAAACGTATTACGTAAAGAGTTCCATAATATAATTTCTTGCGGAACAGACAAGCGTTTATTTTTTGTATAGTCACAAAATCTTAATTATAATAATGACAATGTATATTAAATGTAATGTAGATGTAAATCTTTATAATAATATTTTATGTTATTGTACATGTTACTTTTAGGTGCGTGCGCGTCGTACTTACAATTGTATTTAAAGAGCGTTTCTGTAATTGTACATAGTCTCAGAATTCTATAATTCTTTATTACTATTGTATTTTTTTAACTTTATTAGTACTGGCCATTTCAAATCAAAATAATTTTTGTTTGGCTAAGAATCCTAATTTCAAATTAATTTTATTTTAAAAACATGTAATTCTTTTTCCAAAAGTAGTCATTTGTTTATTGATTAGTGTTACATTTTCATCGCATTTCAATCTTTTTTGTCATCATGGATACGTTAAAAATTCGAGTAATTATGGAATATGAGTACCGTCGTGGCAGCAACGCGGCACAAGCGGCACGCAACATCAACGACGTTTACGGAGCTAACACTACGAACAAACGCACCACCTGTTATTGGTTTGCTCGCTTCTGTTCTGGGAATTTCGACCTGAAAAATGAACCTCGCGGTCGTCCGAAGACTTTGGTCGACAATGACGAATTAAAGGCGATTGTGGAAGCTGATGATACACAATCTACGGCTGAATAAGCAGCAGCTTTCGACGTTAGTGTCAAAACAATATTGGTCCATTTGCGTCAAATTGGCAAGGTAAAAAGCTTGACAAATGGGTGCCCCACGAACTCAATGATCGTCAGTGCGAAGTACGCGTCGAGACGTGCCTTGCACTGCTCAACAGACACACAAATGAAGGATTAGAAAAATAATTCCATGTTTTTAAAATAAAATTAATTTGAAATTAGAATTCTTAGCCAAATAAAAATTATTTTGATTTGCAATGGCCAGTACTGCAGAACGGCAATTTCATAGGTAAAGAACTATTATCTATACAATATATATACTGGTTGCGCCGCTTTATGTATGTTTGAAAATTCCCGCATTATGGATTAAATCGCGTCACTTTGAATTTTGACCAATTAATGCGATCAGGTCACGCCATCTAGTCTTGCCCAATCACACTTCCCTTTAACTATGGCACGTGCTAGTTCGGTATCGCGACGCTCGCGCCGCCAATAGTTTCGATTGCCACCGCCAGTGTTCGACTGGTGCCGCCATTGTGTTGTGCTACTTCGTCCGATATCGTCGTGTAGTTTACGCGGCTCGCAGTGTCCGTGCCGAGCCGCGCCGCATGCCAACATTTTGAGTTTTTGCAAGCTCGAGTGAGAAATAAACGCATCGCTACATACGTGCCGACATATATTATAAACAACAAGTGTTGTGTGAGAGAAGACCCAGTGGAAAGAAACGAGGAACACCTAACCGGCTAGCCACGTGGAGACTGTATCGCCGCAAGGTATGTGCCAGGTTTCCATCCTGCCCTTCTCTCCTTAATCGTAACTGATCGCAATAGTTGAATATCAATATAGCACCCCCGCAAATACAGTCCACTTAAATTGAACATAGTTCACCCCGCACCCGTATGCTCCCCCTCGGTGACGTCGACATCGCCGCGGCGTCACCATATACATATATTTGTTAAATCGACGATTAATTGACGGACACTTATTTCAAATTAACACCAACTGAATGATGTGACACACTACAGAAGTTGAGTTGGGCCAATTAGATAAGAACAACGGCGTTGTTTAGCGAGTTTTAAAAGTTCCGGGGTTCCCCGCGACAAGCGGTGCACTCCGCGGAGAATCCTCGACGAAGTTTACTTGACGACTCTAATTACACAGTTGATATTTGGGTAACGTCTAACGAAATTATACCTAATAATTATTTACAGCATTTTTTTTAAAGAATTTGCCTCATTTGTTAAATTTATCACCGATTTCTAGCATTACATTTAATAACCCAAAGCGAAAGGGTTAAAGTCGTGTCGAGTGCATTTTTAAATTGCCCCCCTTAACTATCAATTTGCCCTCTATGGAACGTGGGTCCCACGTCGGGAAACACTGGTTTAGACATTTCGGAGATTATCTCGAACAAACGACTTTTTCATTTTATTATTATATGCAGTTAATATCACAAATGAAATTGGTAAAAAATATATGATAAAAAACCTTGTGGAACCCTAAAAACTCTGCCCGTGGTCATATTTCAAAAGCAAAAAAGGGGTGAAGCGTGCGACAGTGCCCCGCATCGACACAACCCTAAATTCCTTCCATTAGGTGTTATAAACTGATAACACTGCTTGCAGGGGTATACATAGGCTAGTGGAAGTGAAGGTCGCACATGCGGGTAATGTCTACCCTCATCGATATATGTTTTATACAATAACATGTTCTTAAATATATTATACTATTTTATTCACAATAAATACGATATACAAAAATAAATACGACGCCCTTTTAGGTTCAACAAATCTATACTAATAATAGGTCTTTACCTATGAAATTGCCGTTCTGCAGTACTGGCCATTTCAAATCAAAATAATTTTTGTTTGGCTAAGAATTCTAATTTCAAATTAATTTTATTTTAAAAACATGGAATTCTTTTCCAAAAGTAGTCATTTGTTTATTGATTAGTGTTACATTTTCATCGCATTTCAATCTTTTTTGTCATCATGGATACGTTAAAAATTCGAGTAATTATGGAATATGAGTACCGTCGTGGCAGCAACGCGGCACAAGCGGCACGCAACATCAACGACGTTTACGGAGCTAACACTACAAACCAACGCACCACCTGTTATTGGTATGCTCGCTTCCATTCTGGGAATTTTGACAATGACGAATTAAAGGCGATTGTGGAAGCTGATGATACACAATCTTCGGCTGAATTAGCAGCAGCTTTCGACGTTAGCGTCAAAACAATATTGGTCCATTTGCGTCAAATTGGCAAGGTAAAAAAGCTTGACAAATGGGTGCCCCACGAACTCAATGATCGCCAGCGCGAAGTACGCGCCGAGACGTGCCTTGCACTGCTCAACAGACACACAAATGGAGGAATTTTGAACCGCATTGTTACCTGCGATGAAAAATAGATTCTGTTTGAAACCGCAACCGCTCAGCAAGTTGGTTGGATCCTGGTTCAGCACCTAAACAATGCCCTAAATGAAAACTTACCCCTAGAAAAGTGATGATCACTGTTTGGTGGTCTAGCGCCGGTGTGATTCATCACAGGTTCTTACCAAACGGGGTGAGCATTACTGCAGATGTGTACTGTGAAGAACTGAACACAATGATGGAGAAGCTGGCACATCTCCAGCCAGCATTAGTCAATCGCTCGTCTCCGCTGCTCCTGCACGACAACACGCGACCTCATACTGCACAGCAGACGGTCTCCAAGTTGCAAGAATTGGGGTTGGAAGTTCTCCGTCATCTACCCTACTCACCAGACCTTGCGCCTACAGACTACTACTTTTTCCAGAATTTGGATAACTCTTTGGCGGGAAAAAAATTCAATACCCGAGAGGCAGTACAAAATGCCTTTGAAGAATTTGTTGCCTCCCGTCCAGCTGATTTCTTTAAGAAGGGTATCAATAAACTGCCACTGCGTTGGCAAAGATGCATTGATTGCATGGGTGATTACTTCGATTAATACAAATAAAAAATACATGAAAAAAATTTGTTTAAATTTTTTCATACAAAACGGCAATTTCATAGGTAAATACCTAATCTATACTAATATTATAAAGAGGTAAAGTTTGTGACAATGTGATTTTGTGGGTTTATGAGTTTGTGACGTTGTGGCGTTGTAAGGGGTAATCTCAGGAACTACTGATCCGATTTGAATAATTCCTTCAGTTTTATATAGCCCATTCATCGAGAATGGTTATAGGCTATATATCTTCACGCTAAGGCCAATAAGAGCGGAGCACAGACGAAAAATGTTTCAAAATCGAGATGTTTTTTTTTTGTTTTTGAGAGCTTCTGCTGTGTGTCAACGTTAGCCCAGAGTAGTAACTATTACTACGCGGACGAAGTCGCGGGCAGGGGCTATAATCTATATACTAATATTATAAAGAGGTAAAGTTTGTGAGTTTGTGACGTTGTAGGGGGTAATCTCAGGAACTACTAAACCGATTTTGAAAATTATTTTACTATAAAGCCACGTTATTTGTGAGTGTTATAAGCTATATATCATTACGCTAAGACCAATAGGAGCGGAGCAACAATGAAAAATGTTTTAAAATCGGGGTATTTTTTCCTTTTGAGAGCTTCCGCTGCGTCTTAGCCCAAAATAACTATTCCACGCGTGCAAAGTCGCGGGCAGAAGCTATTAACTAATTATATTATCTATAATCTATACTAATATTATAAAGAGGTAAATTTTGTGAGGTTGTACGGGGTAATATCTGGGGAGTCGGAGAAAAATGGTCGAACGAAAACGTTTCTTACGAACGCTGCCTTAATTATGAGATATATATGATTGAGTTCTAGAGAAAAGTTGTACCTTGATAATGCCTATTACCGCCCAACGAAGTGGGCACAGGTCGGTTAGTATTTAAATAAGATAATATTACAGTCTTATTAAAGATAAAAAATATTACCCTTGATATACGGTGTTTGAATTACATACGACCATCATAATTCAAGGAAGGATCATACGACATCTATATCGTATAATAATCTTGGAATTATATTGACATTTCTCAATAAAAACTCTTTTTTATGTTCATTGGAGTATTAATCCTTGCTTAATTAAATACTTTTTAGTTACGTTGAGCATTTAATATATCATTATTATAATAGAAGAAAGTTTACTTTATAGTTTTAAGCGTAAAAAATAACAAGTTTTTTGTATGAAGATACTCACCTAGCTTCTATAATTTTGATAAGCCGTAAATAGCAAAACCTGAAAAAATAAATCGTCTACATACTTGTGATGCCACATTAGTACACTGCACTCAACCGAAGCTCTATGTAATTCTGATGTACTCGTATAGATAAATTAGGTTATTGTAAAATTCCATCAAAATACGTCGAATAGTTATTGCATGAAAAAAAAACAATATATATCCATCTTTCCAAAAAAATGAGTTTATAATATGAATAGGATTGTTACAAACAGAAGAGAAAGATCTGTAGCCAATATCGTAATTCGTTTTTTATTGTTTTTTAATGATTATTTTGACGGAATAGAATAAGCGATAACATGATGTGTGGAATTCGTATTAGCTCAGAAACTAGTATAGGTAGTCTTGTTATAATAAAATGTAATGCATTATTTCTGGTCAAACACATAGATACTAATTATAAATTTATAGGTATATTATATTTTCGATAATTATATGAAATCTAATTTGAGCTGTGATTTTCGAAGTATATGTTTTTTTATTAATCTTATGTGTGTATAACAAATCAATTCTCACTCTTTTTTTCGAAAACTGTTAGATCTAATTTTCACATTTTGAGAAAAAAAAGTTGGGAACTTCTGGTTTAAAAGCTAAATTTACTATTAACACTAACACTGTAGACACTAGGCTCACTCAGTACACAATCAACTCTGTACATTTGTTATTAGTCTACTAATAAACTATTACATCAACTTCGTTTCCTTTGAACTTTGGACAAAAATATGGATTTAGCTTAATCCTTAGTTACACGTTTAACTTTTAAATAATATATACACTATTCTCACAGCAAAGGAATTAACAGCTAGTACACTCATACAGTTAACAGAAGTCGCACTTATTTGTACTCATTTGTATTAATAAATAATCTGTAGCCATTGATGACTATCTGCACTGATGTTAATGAATTGTATGTTCGAGATTAATGACAAAGCATTAACAGAATAAAGAGCACATTTAAAAACATTGACACGTCTTCCTTGACCTTTAAAACTTGCGAGTAGTATCCAGAGTGATAAGAACTATAAGATGCCGTATCACAATATTTTTCATGCATCATTGGGATATGAAACCCAGTTATTGCACAACTCGGACGTAATTAGTTCTCTTCAAGTTCATGACGTATAAAGTAGGGAAATGAATGTGCCTACAATATCTCCTTGATCCAGCAGAGTTCCCATCTAGTTGTAACGCTGTCCGCGCTGCTTCAATAAAAGGCATAAAGGCGTGACTCTTTATTGTTGTCGTTACTGGGAAATTGTAATGTAATAAAGTAATTTTTATTTGTAACCGCGGCTATCCCACGGACGGAGATGGAGGTTAAAAATTAAAAGTGGCAATAAAGCGGTAATGTGCGAGCGCGAGCCAATCGCACCATTAGTTACGCGGCGGATGGATTCGTCAGGCGTCTTGTGCGAGCTGCGACGAGACCCACGCGACCGACACGGCACGGACTGCATCTTATACATGTTTATTTTTACTTTAAGCTTTATCATATAATAACTCATTAATTTAAGTACTAAGGCTACACACATAATATCTATATGAATCAGAGTAAATATTATCTGTTGCAGTTTCTTTACACATCTGTATTGTATATGTTGTTAAGCTCTTACTATAGATTTAATTTAGTATCGTTAAAACAATAGTTATGAAATAGAACAGGGTTTGTTCATCATGTTAATGCTGTAAAAACTTGACAGAATAATTATAGGAACTTTAAGAGAACTATAAAATAATTTTTGAATTTTGTAAAACTATACTTGAGGCAAGAAACCATGATTTCACATAACATATAATTAAGACTAAAAACTGCTGCTGTGACTAAAACAATGACTTATTTGATATTAAATTTTGATATCTTATTTTAAAACAATTAAAAATAAACAGGTTTTAGCCTATCCGATGACCTTCAGATTGATTTATAAGCGAATTTCAATCCAGAATACATGAATTGCAAGCTAGTCAAATCCTTTATCGGATTGCTTAGTATGGAAGTTTACGTAAATTAATCTTCAGATTAATTGCATGGAATGTACGAAAGTAAACATGCCACAATATGCAGCAATGCGCCAGATTTGAAATGGAAACTCATGCGCAGCGACCAGTAGCAATACGACTCACGCGCACCGCCCATTATAAACAAATCAGCCGACACCACCAGACATAGTGTTATTGTTTACGCTTCATTATCGTATTTGAATAATTAAGATGGATGACCACAATCATTATGATTTATATTAAATTCTTGTACTCATGGGCTTAAATAAATCCTTATGTAATGTTATAAATGCAAATGTCAATTTGTTTGTTTGTTACGCTTTTACGACATAACTACTCGGTAGTTAGAGTTACAGAAAAGGACAGAGTACCTGTCATCCAGATAAAAATGTATTGTTGGAACAAGTCAAATCTACTTTAATAGGAACGAATCCGCGAGCAAAAGCTAATGAATAATATAAAACAAAGTTGCTCTGTTCGTATATCTGTGAGTTTTTCTACACTGTGCAACGGATTTTTATTGGGTTGTTAGTATCATTTAAATATTAGCATGTGTCTAGATTATGTCAACTTTATTCACCATATAATTATGTAGCTATACACGTCGACATCAAATACTTAGTATACCGGCATCTCGTACTCTAGCACATCTCAACTCACCCCTCATTCCAATACTTCGACATCTTAACAATATCCTGGTGTAGTTACCGCTAGTCGACTTCTTTGCTGTTAATTGTAAAGACTTATGTGCCACTTTCAAAATATTGTGAGGAAGCTGGAATTACTTTGGAGTCATATTGTTTACTAATTTTAAATATATATATAATATCTTTGTCTTATTTTGTATTTAAAATGTTTGATCTATAAAACTATCTATAGGTGTACCTGTACATAATTTTTTTTTAATCCGGTGAGTTTGTATGTATACTATAATATAGAGGACCAATAGTCGTTTAAAGAAATTAGAGAAAACTTAATGTACCGTAATGAAGTAGCAAAAAATATATTTAACGTATTTACATTAGTAACTCTATAGGATATATCAAAATAATGTACTAAGGAATGATATATGTTCAAACCCCTACAGAAAAGTCCACGGCGATATATGATATTATCTCTTGCATATTATTGAAAAATAATGTGTTATTTGTGAAGCTAGTGTAATATATAATCATCCTTATAAAATTAAATGTTACTTGTCTCGAAAATTTGATGTAAATCATGACTGGCCCTTATAGAGTTTCCTTCGAGAAGAGGCCTATGGCCCTGCAGTCTCCTGCAGGCCCTGCAAGGGTCTCTTAGAGGCTGATGATGATGTATCTACATCACTGAGACACTTATGTCGTCACATTAAAAAATTGACATTTTAATTCCCTTTAATTCACATTGACATTGACATTAAAAAGTCGGGTCAGGTCGCTAATACAATATTAAGTACAGTGAAAAGAAGTGTGACAGTGCATTTTAATGTTAAGGTATAGATCGGTGCGTCTTGAAATCCTTTTAATTATCCTTAATACTACGTGTTACTGAATACACCCTTGACAATAAATTATCATTGCTACTTTGTTTATGGCATGGATGCGGTATTGCTTCTGCAAGCATTGTAAGTTATGCTTAATTTCTAATACTAGGTACTGATGTTACTCTCTCTAATACTAATTTAATATGTAGATACCTGGTTTGAAATAAATCAGATATTTCCAAATTTTATCTTCGTTTTGGACCTGAACTAAAGCTGTTGTTCGTCGCCTGTCGCTAAACACTTACAATTTACTATATATCTATATTGTGTCGTCAATACACTTTGTTAATAAGCTATATGTTTTTTTTTTATCTGAGCTTGTGGATGTGGTTATTACTATATGATAATCGAAGTAATCACCCATGCAATCAATGCATCTTTGCCAGTTTATTGATGCCCTTCTTAAAGAAATCAGCTGGACGGGAGGCAACAAATTCTTCAAAGGCATTTTGTACTGCCTCTCGGGTATTGAATTTTTTTTCCGCCAAGGATTTATCCAAATTCTGGAAAAAGTAGTAGTCTGTAGGCGCAAGGTCTTGTGAGTAGGGCGGATGACGGAGAACTTCCAACCCCAGTTCTTGCAACTTGGAGACCGTCTGCTGTGCAGTATGAGGTCGCGCGTTGTCGTACAGGATCAGCGGAGACGAGCGATTGACCAATGCTGGTTGGATATGTGCCAGCTTCTCCATCATTGTGTTCAGTTCTTCACAGTACACATCTGCAGTAATGCTCACCCCGTTTGGAAAGAAGCTGTGATGAATCACACCGGCGCTAGAGCACCAAACAGTGACCATCACTTTTCTAGGGGTAAGTTTTCGTTTAGGGCATTGTTTAGGTACTGAACCAGGATCCAACCAACTTCTGAGCGCTTGCGGTTATCAAACAGAATCCATTTTTCATCGCAGCTAACAATGCTGTTCAAAATTCCTTCATTTGTGTGTCTGTTGAGCAGTGCAAGGCACGTCCAGGCGCGTACTTCGCGCTGGCGATCATTGAGTTCGTGGGGCACCCATTTGTCAAGCTTTTTTACCTTGCCAATTTGACGCAAATGGACCAATATTGTTTTGACGCTAACGTCGAAAGCTGCTGTTAATTCAGCTGTAGATTGTGTATCATGAGCTTCCACAATCGCCTTTAATTCGTCATTGTCGACCAAAGTCTTCGTGCGACCGCGAGGTTCATTTTTCAGGTCGAAATTCCCAGAACGGAAGCGAGCAAACCAATAACAGGTGGTGCGTTGGTTTGTAGTGTTAGCTCCGTAAACGTCGTTGATGTTGCGTGCCGCTTGTGCCGCGTTGCTGCCACGACGGTACTCATATTCCATAATTACTCGAATTTTTAACGTATCCATGATGACAAAAAAGATTGAAATGCGATGAAAATGTAACACTAATCAATAAACAAATGACTACTTTTGGAAAAAGAATTCCATGTTTTTAAAATAAAATTAATTTGAAATTAGAATTCTTAGCCAAACAAAAAATATTTTGATTTGAAATGGCCAGTACTGCAGAACGGCAATTTCATAGGTAAAGACCTATTATGTTGTGTAAAATTCAAGCAGCAGTGTGAGTAATGTATATTTTAATTAATTTAATATGCTAGTAATGCATTTTATATAAAAAAAATAGCATTGTGCACTTCTCTGCCATATAAACTTTAACTATGCTAAATTTCAAGTTCATCCGTTCGCGCTATTCGCTTAAAAAGGGGAACAAAGTTTTGACTTCACGTATTAATATATAAGATATGTTATAATATCATTGTTGAATGTAGAATAAAAAAAGGTAATTGGAACGTAAGAGTAAAAGAAATACATACAGTCCAGCATAGCAACCTTCTTTGAAATCCGTTATTGACGGATGTCAAAATGTCTTTTTTATTTACATGTGTGTATATGTTGTGTAAAATTGAAGCAGTAGTGTGAGTAATGCATATTTTAATTAATTTAATGTACTTCTAATGCATTTTATATGAAATAAATAGCTTTATGCACTTCTCCTGCATATAATGCCAAATTTCACGTTCATCCGTTCACGCAATTCTCGTAAAAAGGGGTACAAAGTTTTGGCTTCACGTATTAATATATATGATGATTACGAACTCAACTACTTTTATTTTGATTTATTTCCCCTATACAATATATTAAACGGTTTATGTATATATTTTGTTTTTTATAAACCGTGACTTACGTTACTTACTCTTATACAGGTTTCAGCTGAAAATCAGCACTGAGTAGGGATGGCGATCTGAGATCGATTAATCTAATGATCGATCTCTGAGACTTTAAAATCGTGATTCGATTTTTTTCCATGTAGATAAAAATAAAACCATAGGTACAATAATTTGTAATTTAAAAACGAATCTACGAAAAGCTCATCAAAAAGAAAAATATTAAGACATCGATTGTTGCATAATCGATTCTCTAGACCTCGATTTTTTGACAACACAGACCACGATTTTTTTTTGCGAGAAATCGCCTAGCAAAATGTGCTTGTTGTGAAACTTTAGCATATGCTGAGCTGGACAACCATTCCAGTTTTTTTTGTCTCTACTTTTATGTATATTTTATTGTATTATACGTTATGAATAAACGATATATTCGTTTGAGTGAACGACCGCACGGCGTACCTTATGGATATTATTTAAAAGGTCCAATCTGCGCGCGCCATTACGATAGGAGATGCGCTATCGAGAATGCGCAGGCGCACCGCGCAAACCACAGAACAATAGACTGTCATCGGTGTTGCCAATTTAAGCGACAGTTACGTATTGTGACGTTTCGTTCTGATATGAAATCTCATGTTATCGATTTCGTTCGGGTATCTTTGCTTATAATTTTTTATGTGGACAGGGACAGCACTATCTTAGGAAGAGTGTTATTATTATGTTACATTGTATCGGAACGACATTATAACATGTTTTTGTGTTTTAATTAAACATATATAGATTTGAAACTGCTTCAGTGATATAATGAAATATTCAATTCTTATAAAGTTTTTTTATTATTTCCATTGTCAAAAATATTTTCTTATATCTTTAGTCTCATTTAACTTACTTAATAATTAAGAATGATCCCAATAGCTTATAATAATAATTTAAATCGTATATTTTCTCTAGTTAATTTTATTGATGAATAAATCACAACAATTCAACGATTTAATTTCAGACTACCTACCTACTATATTAGTATATGAAACTTAGGGGTACAAATAAATAGCACAAACTTGATTTGTTCTCATCCTTTTGTGCTAAAGGATACTAAGTTTTACACTTCATTACTATACACCAGTATTACCTTCTCAATAATATTGATATTTTCCATTTCATAATGACTTGTTCAAGTCGCTCCGTACAGGATTATACAAGAAAGTTAAACCATTCGTGTAACTAACTCAACCATAGAACATATTATATCAAATATTATATTATAAGCACCCACAATATACCGTGTACTTAGTTATTATTAAACAAAGTGCAATATGTATTTCTTGGTATACTGTAAGGTTCTTATACAATAAATTATTCTAATAGAACGACACAAATTACGTGACAGGTTTATAAAAATAATATTTAAAACTGGCGAGATCGTGTGCGCCGGCGCAGCGTGGTGCAGCGCAGCGCAGCTCTGAACTCGTTTAAAGCACGCTTATCGGCGATGAGTTACGATTAGTAAATTGGCGAGCGGAGAGTGCCGATCCCCTTTCTAATAAATTTACTAGGAAATTACAGCGTCTACAGCATCCACTACAGGTATACTCGAATTCTTATCTCCGATCTCTCCCAGACCGTATTCTTATTAGATTTACCTTGATTACAACAACACTGTTCTCCGATAAACTGAATATTATTTGCTATAAAATTTTACAAATAGGAAAATTATGGGAGGCCTTCACTTTCATCAAGCTCTACGCTTATGTGATATTATGAGATCAATATCACAAGTATCAGTAAAGATTAGGATTTATTAAGATAAGCATAATCATTTTGCAAACCACTAATAAAATTGCAAATTATTTCATGCACGGGTTGAATTTTAAAGTCACTCACTGTATGTCAGTCTGGTTTGAATTATAATTACCTATTGTGGATTTTCAAAGAAATGAGAGTATCCACCGATCATTGTGTTTTTGGCATCGCCCCGTATTTCTCACAGATATGCGCATATCCGGCGATTATATTAAAAAAAGTGAACTTTACACATGTGGATCGAATGTGATAAAATTATATTAAAATGCAAATTTACCGTGTTACCATGGCAACGATTACCATAAAATGGTTACTATAGCAACAGTAACGTGTAATGAAAAATTTTCCCTACCGTGAGGTAAGCAGTTTCATTTCAAAAATATTTTGTAGGTTTTTTAGTTGTGGTCAAACACAATCTCATGTGGTGATAATTGACGATGCGGTCTAAGATGGCATACACGCTAACACCAGAGGAGGACTGACTCGCAACTGCAGCTGCCGGAGCACACCGATAGCTACTTGGTAATAGATTTTCAACTTGAGAGCGATAGGTTAAAAAAAGCCCTACCTTCATGATATGGTTTCATAATGTTCCTCTGTTAAAACGTACAAAAATAAATGACATACTGACATAGTCTGACATATTACAAGGATCAAAGCAAACGAAATTTGTCTTAAGGCTCCGGATAATGAACACTTACCATCTGCTTTTGTACAAAACCACTCGTATTCTACACTCGCCCGTTTCCACGATCTTGCTCTAGATAACGAACGCCATATGCAAATACTCAATAAAGATTTGAAAATGAAATGTCTTGTAAGGTTTACGCTAAATTTTGTTGTTCTGACTTCTTGTCATGATTTGGCTTGTTTCTGTTGTTTAACTATGCTTCGTTTTAATTCCAATTTTGTCTAATTTTTTTGCTTTATTTCAATAGGTTTCTGTTTTATGTGGGGTCTTATTGAAGAAATGTGTATTAATATTAGTGAAATCTGCATCAAGGGATGTCTAATGGTCTGATGAAGGAATACCCCTTATCTAGAATAATAATAATATCGTTTATATGGCATTCAACGTTGTCAGAGAAACAGATAAATAAATAACTGTTTTTTATCTTTTTATCTCTGAGCAAAAACCACAAAATTGACTATTAATTAGGTCTTAAGAAATATTTTAAATATAATTAGATTTTTGAAATGAGTTTATATAAAACAGTTTATAAGATTCAACTTTGAAGTAAGTTACCATTTAGTTGAAGGTACTCTGGCGAAACGTTTAAACTTATTGGGATATCGATCTGATGTTTAGAGGTTCGATCTTCAACTTTAATCAGATAAGCGTATAATTACTAATTTGAATTATGTTCGTACTACTATTGGCTGGCGGTTATATATTCTATATTTGCAAGTGGGTATTATTATTACTATAAGTTCTAGCTTACCTATCTATGTCTTAGGTAATATAAACTATAAATAAACGAGAAACTTTGAGCACCATTAATCAAAGTGTGATTGATAAATACAATGTTATCCTCAGATTTCTCCACAAACTTATTAGAATCGTATTTCATGTTTAAAAAAATCATTACTCTTCACTATTGATTAAATTGCAACTCATAGTGTGATATTTGTTCGTCGTATTTGCATTTTAAGACACAGTTACTAAGAGAAATATTCCTCTCGGCTATGGCAATCGGTTTATTCTATAACATCGGGTTTTACATAACTCTTATAAGATAATGCAACCACTTATTCTGACACGGTTTAATCACGCTATGGACAGAAAATATTACCGGTAGATAAACATCACATAACTGGATAATGTATTCCTTCAGAGCAAAGGCATGATGCTGATTACACATCTTACATAATTGATCCAACGTATTCATGTACTCAAATTTGATATGTAAGTAATTGGCGTTACTGAGGATTCAAATTTGTTGACGATGTCTAAATTTAAATAAGACAGATTAAATGCAATTTTGTTAATAATGTGATTATTATTCATGTAATCGAAATATAGAGAAATAAATATAATTTAAAGAAAATATTGCATAAACATAATTTTAACAGAATAAGGCCACGGTGATGACGTGCGTGAGTTCTCACGCCACCGCCAATTGATAACCCGTCAATTATACAATTGTCCACTTTACCCGCAAAGTAGCCAGTTTGTGTGGAACGGTAACTCCGCCCCCCTCTCTCGCCCCTCTGTCAACGAGTTACAATGATTCCTATTAAGTCAATGCAATAGTCGTCTAGATTTAACTTTGAAACTAAGAGTATTTGAGAACTAAATAATTTAATTTTAATGTGAGTTATTTGATGTTCTCTTTTTCAGATCACCAAGTGAATTTAGTGACAACCACGTCGGTCATCTGAACATTTTATACGAGTATTCAGTAAACGGTTGTTAGTACGTTGTCCCATTTAACACAAATCATGCCAGGTCTGCAGTTATCAATCATGAACTAGGTATTTCTACATGTTTATTCACTTCACACTTTATACATACTCTAAATTCAACAAATAGGTCTAGTTATTTGTCGTCAAAAACTAAAGGTAATTTGTACAGATTAGTTGGGTAGTGCTTAGCTGTTCTATCCAAGCTATTATTTATTTCCAAATGTAAATTTATTCTATCCTACAAAAAAAACCTTGGGCTATTATTAACGTGTTTTCTCAAATAATAGCTTGAATTCTAATGTTTTTTTTTGCAAAATATCTGTGATTAACCGCTTTTTCGGAGGCCACAAATCAACGCATCCGCTCGGGTCCCATACCCGCCGCGCCTCGTCTTGGCGTAGGCAAATTGTTTAATTGTGAGACGCTGGGCTCTATGGTTAGCCATCGTAAATCAACCGACTCATCGGTCACGTCGTCCGCGAATCATTCCTTCAAACGCACCGACCGCTCCGTGTGCGCCTGCGTACTTGTATCGTCGCTCTCACAGTTGCCTTATGACTCGTTTATTTTCATTACCATGTCCGTGTTTAACTATGGAAAATAAAAATGTAACTTCTACTCGATTTCTTTAAAAAAAGTCTCCTAATACGTCGCGCCGTGATTCTACAGGTGTTTAACAAATCGCTAATAAATTCTGCTAAGCCATAAACAAAATAAAGAACATATCACGCCAACAACGATCTCGTGACACAGTAATAGAAAACCAGAAATGAAGGAATAAATCGCGAGTTTGACACTTTTTATGACTAACTTTTATATGATAAGCATCATTGGCAGTTTCAAGTTTGGGTGCTAGAAGCTATAGCAGTTAAGTTTGCATATGACTCGAATAGCGATTTGCGAGATTATCCCATGATATTAAAAAATAAATTGAAGGCAAAAAGGTTGTCACGATTATTTGCAAATGACTAGATGACGTTTTGAGGCACTATTAGCATCATCATGACTCCTGAGCACTGCGCCGCGTCGTTTCGTGTATGAGGGTTGAAACTTTATATATCACGTGGCCTCAGGCATTCAGCTATAACATCCGGCAGTAGGTAATTGGCGATAACAGTGCAAGTGTCTAGGGGTATCTACTGCCTGCATTGGTTCGACACGAGCTGTTGTATTGTTGTGCAACAAAAGCGTGTGTACGCGATGCCCGGCCGGAGTATCATTGTTAACTTGATTCATAGCTTCTGTTTGTTTCCTAGAGTGTGTCAGGCGACGCGACGGGACGATATCGCCAGAGCTCGCACAATCGCCTCTCTATCGCGCCATCTGCATGAAATATTCCACAGCCCATTCTCGAAACTACGTTTTATATTTTACCAGCTTTAGACTTTCAGTGTTATAAAATAAGTACCATTTTAACATTATCTACATGAAAATGCTTTTTTGTCGTATAATAACGACCTGCGCCCGCGTAATTCACGCCACCGCGTTCATCATGCAAAGTGGTTGTGAGTAAAGTGCTTCGCGATATGTGACTCTATTTTTATGGTTTTAAAGCTGTTATTATATTGTTTCACAAATATTTACGTCCTAGTAAAGCGTTTCGGTTTTGGTATGTCCTACGCGAGAGGTACTAAGCGATACAATAATTATATGAAACTAATATTTGATTTCAGTTTTACTTTAGACAACCAACTTTCTAGCATATTATTAATGCCATTCTCGAGTAGGTAATGATATTATAAGTTTCTTGCGAACATTTAAATGTTCTAACAAGATGGTGGCCCGGTTGGTACAACTTTCCAGGAAGTTATTGTGACAACTCAGACTCCACGCTCCGTGCTATTATTTCCGATCCACTTCACTTGTGTACAATAACAAAACTATATTACGTAAAACACCACCGATACTACAAAATATACACTCAAATAACACGAGATTATTAATAAAATTTAAAGTCCACTACATGATATTCTAAGATCCCACCAAAAACTCAACTAATACTTATGTATATCTAACGAATTATGTAAACAGTAATAACCTAGTATTATAAAGCAAAAGTTAAGTAATGTAGAGAAATGTTCATTGAACTGTATGTAAGTAAATTATAACCCAAGCGACCCAAAACAAGAACCCAAACAAAAATTTGCAAGAAATATTTCTATAAGTCAATCCGTAAATCAGTGTAGATGCAATGGAATGTAACTTTGGGAAGCACCAGCAACTCCAACATCATAACACTACAAAGCACATAATATAAACTGCTTACAACTATAGCTATGGCACCACGGCTAATCACTAACAACGAGATCCATGAAAACCTTTATATGATCACTGTCAAAGAGGACATTCATAGAATAGCATTTAAGTCTCTAAGACGGCATAATGCCCACCCCAATGATTTAGCAGCTGAACTGATCCAACAGAGATATGTGAAATGGTTGAAACGAGAATATATAGGATAAGTCCGGGAGAGTTGGCCATACTTTTTTCATTGATCCCGCAGAATAAAACTACGATTGCTTCTATATTTATTTTTATTCATAATTAAACTTTGAACATTTAACTTTGAGATGACCACCAAAAATACGTGATATTCTAGAGAGTTCACATTCAAAATTATGTAAAAAAAAAAAACTAATGGGCCATCTCTCCCAGGGTATCCGGGTGTGATGGCTATAGGATTACGAGAAAGATGGCTCGTACCTAATTTTTTACTACTAAAGCCAGTCTTCATTTTCTTTTGTTTCATAGTGATTATCTCTTCAACCAATGCAGTTGTCATCTTTTTTGTTCACAGCATCCGATCCATTGCATTTAGTATTTGTTTCTTGATGACTAGAATGAATCTGGTTTCCTTTTTATATTTTATGACGGTTTAAAGTTTTTGCTGCTTTCGATACTTTTTCAGTCTTACCTTTCTGCGTTTCTCTTTTAATTTTATCCGTCATCGAATTTCGGTCTTTCAGATTTTTGGCTTCTTCCTTACATTCCTTAAATTATGGCATGGCCATCATATACCGACTAGGCGTGGCCATCTCACCTAATCGTCCGTGTGACATGGCTACCGCAAAAATAATAATGTACATAAGGAAACCAATAACAATTTTGAGGTTATTACGAAACATAAATCACGTACTGATCGATGAATGCTGTAAAACTTATTATAGTTGCTATATATATAGCTGTAAACATTTAAATTATGGAACAAGTGCACCCTTTCAAAAATTTTACTACTGGACAAAATAATTAACACCGATTTCCGATACTATTTGTTTATTTTTCTCTGGTGTTTTGAATTACATGTGTTATGGTCGCACGGCTCGGACAAAACTAAATGGCAAGTAGTTCCACCTAGGGATAATTCTTTGAAATATTTGCATTGGCCATCTCTCCCTTATGGCCAACTCCCCCGGAATTACCCTACATCAACTACATTTAAAATGGTGTGAACCTGAAATTAGATTTCTTCAATGTAGGACACACTTGATCAGACTTGCTCTTCATTCAACAAATCCGCTTATAAAATATAATTTTACATCAACTGTTACATTTTCGTATTGCGTACTGATATAATGATGTTAAAGGGAGAGCTTTTCTGTCATACGTGTTATATCCCAAAACGAATATTGACTTAACAGTTTCTGTATACTTTTAATATATTTTCGAACAGTTAACAGTAGTATAAAGTGAATGTAGCTTATTGGATATCGCTTGGTTTTATATTAGCATGTGGGGTCAGCAATGTATAATAGTGGTGTGTGTGCGGACGCGGAGGCGGCGGTCGGGCTCGATGCAGCACACTGCACACTGCAGAGTGTAGTGCAGTACAGTGTGGAGCGGTGCAATGCGCAGCGGACGATACGCATCGGCTTGTTAGCGCTATCTGATGGCCGTCGTTGTAATTGGCACCAAGTAGCTCGGTATCGCACGGCGCGGTGCAGCGCATCGTATACTATGAATTTTAATGTATTTTATTGCTAAATTTTTGTATACGGATCGGGGGTGTATCGTGTTTGCGTTGCATATCGCAAGCTCATTTCATAATACGCGACTTGTTGCGGGTTGCGGTACTAACTCGAACACTGAATTGCAAGAGCGTATTAGTGTTAATGAAAAATAATGTCTGGGTGTTAGTTAGGACTCGGCAAGTAGCAAGCAGTAAGTTGCCGAAAGACATTCAGTCCGGAATGAGAGTAACATTATCGTAAGATTGTATGTAGATATTTCGTTGGTGACAGTTTTTTTATTGCACTGTGTTTACAGTATAATCATTTTGTCAGGGTTCTATGTAAAAATGAATACCATATTTTTGTAAATTGTGTTAACATACATGCGTACTAACAAAATATTGATTAAAATAAATCTATCAGTCCAAGAGTCCTACTACCTACATGTTATGAATCTTGAACAAACGTAGAAAGTTTAACACTTTTAGAAACAAAGTGAATCTGATAAATTAAGAAATTATAGACTTGTTTCACTATAACGGAACATTATTGCGAAATTTATGTATACACACACTGATGTGTTACCATTATCAAGAGAGAGAAGCCAATAGTTTTTAGTATATTTTTAACCGACTTCAAAAAAAGGAGGAGGTTCTCAATTCGTCTGTATTTTTTTTTAAGTTTGTTATCTCATAAATTTGGACTGGGTGAACCGATTTTGATGATTCTTTTTTTATTTGAAAGCTGGTGCTTCCCGTGTGGTCCCATTTCTTTCATTCATTTCAATTTGGTCCAGTTCTGACAACGGCATCCAGTGCAAAACCGTCTAAGTGTTAAATTTGCATTAAGTATGTATACGACAAATAGACGAATAAATCAATATCACGCCAACCGATTTCGATGATTCATTTTTTGTTGGATAGGATGTACTTCAAGAGCAGTTTGATGAGAGTTTGGTTAGGTTCTGATTACGGGATCCGTGAAAAAGTAACACAACTTTTAAGAAACAAGCCGTCCATAGGCAGCGGTTATCACTTACAATCAGGTGATCAATTCTTAGGAGCCTATTGTGCTTATGTTCGTTGCTGTATTGCAACATGACGCAAGCATTGTAATTGCATTACTTAAGGTGTATTATGTGTGAAGCGATGGTAGCCGAGTTGGTGGTAGAAACTTTCGCGGATTATTCATAAGCTTGCGTTCGCACCAAACGTTATTTTGTACAACCAATTGAAACCCTATCTATAATATAAAATTGAATCGCTGAATGTGTTGCTAAGCGTAAATCTCGAGAACATCTGAACCGATTTCGCTAATTCTTTTTTTGTTGTGTTATTTATTGTCAGGAGAAGGTTCTTATGTCAAAAAGCGCATATTTTAATATACTTAAGGTGGAACGGAGTTCGCGGGTACTGCTAGTAAAATATATTTATGTACACTGAAAATGGAAAAATAAAGTAAATTTTCAAAAAAAGAATTAACCGACTTCAATATCAACCAAAAACCTAAAAATCAACCGCAAATCATATCATCTACATATGTAGGTACAAAGGCACCGACTTCCAGTACATCTCTAGGTAGCGCACATGAATGTTTTATTTAATTTGGTTAATTTAATAAACTATTTATTTTCCGCTTTTTAGTGCCTTATGGGTTTTTGGTTGATATTGAAGTCGGTTAATTCTTTTTTTGAAAATTTACTTTTCATACAATGATACGGTGAGGACGTTATGTCGCTTCTTGTGGGTTGCGTAATTGCCGAGTACAGTCGTGATCCCTCATCAAAAATATAACCAGTTGACTAATAGCATTCTTTCAGTTTAATGACATACGGGTATAAGCAGGAGTTGTTGGCATCTCGGAATCCACTGCTTGTAAGTAATAAATAATGGATTGTGAGACGAATAGCGCGTCATGAAAAAAACAAATATAACGTCTAATTGCTATCTTGCTTTTAAATGAATTTCTACTTGAAGGTGGCAGCTAGCTAGCCCATTACTAAAGAATTGACGGCCGTCATGATATTGTTGGATTACTATTATAATTCCATCATGAACATTACGATTTGACGAGACGTCTCACCGCCACTGAATTTAAAACTGATGGGCACTATCACTTCCATCCAAGAATATACTCTGATGAACCAAAGCATTCAAATAAAAATTCTGCCTTCGATAGGGCACCGAACCCGAGCTGTCAACACTCAAGCATAGCTCGTGTTCACTGTACCAACAGACTGGTTTATATAATTAACGCGACAATATTATTTAAAATCTTTTAAACTGGGCAGGAAGCAGGCTCTGTCGGTTGGCACTTCGTTATTCGCAACATTATTTTAACATTTACTTCTTATAACAGTATGTTGAGAAATGTCGAAACATTGTAGGTAGGTAAGCACAATAATCATTTTTATGAGTATTTTAATAACAAACAAGCCTATAACGCGTAATTAGGAAGAACCGTTATCCGTATTAGAAGTCCAAGGCAAAGGAAGTGGTGACACATCATGTCTTAGGGTTAACATCATTGGTGTTTGTTAGCTAAAAATAGGCTAAATTATAATGAAGCTCCAAATAACAATGACACAGTTTCAAACGTGCGCCCGAGATATGTACTAATCCAAATTAATTCAACCACTTGCGAAATAAAAGCAATAGGAGTGCGCGGCGTGGCGCGAGACGCGCGGGGACTACGCGCTTTATTGCTGTGCATTTATGAACGGTTTGGTGGTCCAACGTAATCCTAATTCCTAGTTTATTATTTATGACATTACTAGTATAAATTTAAAATAAATTACTTAAAAATCTTACTACAAAACAAAAAGAACACGCATTTATCACAAGTTTTCCATTAAGCACACCCGAAACTATTGATATTAGAATCATTAAATTTGGACGGTGATCTCTTTTTGTACCGTAGAGACAAGCTAAAAAGTGTTTTTTTTAATAAACCCCGAAGGCGCGAAACTTTAAGCTCAAGGCGCTTAAAGAAGTTTTCACTCCAAAAAAAATTATACCAAAGGAAAATAAAAGTACCTACTAGTACTACTTTAAAGTGTAAATAGTATGACTCTTCCAACAGTGAAATAAATTATTGCAGTGTATTAGTAGATTTGTAACTATTGAAAAAATCGAAACAATTTTACAAGTAAATAATGGTATATGAATAACAGCACTACTGTTATCTTGTTGCGCTGTGGGTCGGTGATTAGTGTCGGCGTCCCCTCACTCCTGAGGCGATTGTAAGTCGCCGCCTGGACTGAATTAAAAAAGGCGCCGACAATGAACGCGGGCGCCTCGCTCTATGTGTCCGCGAATAATTAATGAACATACTGTCTTGTTATAGTGACGCGGAGAACGCGTCGCGTACTTGCACGATATGTAACTAGAACAGTTCTGTGTTATTAGCTACAAGCAGTGCCGATCGGACAGTGCAACAATACGAGTTCAATGTCACTTCAAACGTACACAGTACTTACGCAGCGCATATACTATGCTGTGACTACATTTTCATTAATAAACTATACTATATTTGTTTGAATAATTATAATACAAGAAAAAGTACGGGCAAATAATGGTATGAATATTTTCAGTATCTCACTAGTTGTATTTGAAATGAAAAAATGGTTTTCTGACCAAAGGTTCCGCTTAGTTTTGTTTTGTATTTGGTAGTGGAATGTCATGTATGTTAAAAATGATCTAAGTGACACTGAAAGCACTTCTTAAACAGTAACAGTAATACAGATGAAATATTTCTCGTAACATTTGCGTTATCGTAGCGACAGATGGGCGTGAAATCGCCGATAATGGCCGCGTGCGACGCACATCCCGATACAACAAACACAGCTTATAAAGTAATTCAGATGGTCAGTTGGTCAATTTATATGGTCAATTTATATTAAGTACATACTTGTTGTAAACAAACACAAATAATAAGTCGCGCTAGTTGTAGAAAATAAATGAAACACATATTTACGCTTTTCTAAAAAAAAATTGTATAAATTAGTGAATGTAAGCATCTACGCAAATCACTTAAGAAAAGCTGCACTTATTAAGCTCACTGTTTTATGTTGTGTTTCTAATTGTGAAGACAAACTTTGTATGGGCAAAGGTGTTTGAAAAATCGTCAGTTGGCCTTTATTTAATACAAGGTCGTAAAAAAATCTTTATAAAGTAAAGATTTGGTTCGTTCGATCTTTTCCTTAGTTAATACGCTCGTGGGAAGCTGAGGCGGATAGCTACTTAATAATATCAACGAAAGCTACATACTACTAATTAAAATAGAAACTGTAATTCATGGAACCAAGTCCACAGTTAAAATATACACAAAATCATGTTTGATTCTCAAAGCATACATTTAAACTTATTTGTGAAATTCTAATTTATTATCCGGTCGGGTACTCTGACCTAATCTGAAGGATAGATCTGCAACCATTCGTAAAAGGATCTCTTATGCATAAGGAGGCAAAATGATGTCCAAATAATGTCACACAAAGGGATTAAACCTTTCAAGTCAATTACACAATTTAGAATTCTCTTTAAACTTATATTGTTTACTCTTGTGGTAGTGTAATAATAGAAAACGTTCATTAATTTAATATTTAAATAGATTTAGTTAATTATGAAAATATTCTCACTATATTTGTGATCGTTGGAGTAGAAATCTGTCGTGTAACTAAATGAATATTCTGTAGACAGTGTGCGCTGTGGCGGGCGGTCCCGTTGCGCTGCAGAAGGTCATAAATAAGAGCGGTGTGCCCCCGGTGCGGCGCGGCGCGGCTTGGCTCGTCGGTCCCGCCAGCTAATTAAACGACCCGACGATCTATTGATTACCAGTTTTTTTGTTATTGACCATTATTAATTTGTTTATGTTAGTGTAAATAAGCAGTCAACGACTCGACCGCATCCGGGTTGCGCTATAACACAGCGAGTACCGCACCGCCTACTCTTAATTCCATACGAAAATTGTTGTTGTACCTATTATGTGAGGTACCTTTATGCCTTTATAATTTTTATTATTCCTTTATTGAGATACAGAACAAGTTTGTTAGAGTTTTCCACGTCAAAGGTCTCTGGTCTGATTAAAATTATACATATAAAACATTGATTTTCGGAATATTTTGTGATGTTCAGCAATTTATTATATTAATGATCTTTAAGAGTCTTTGAAGTGGAGGTGCGCACTATATATAGCAACGTACGCGGACAGAAGATGGACATTAAATACAACTACACGAGAAGGACTAAGAGGGAAAAAGAGACGAGGGTGTCTCAGAAAAAGGTAGATAAAAGCGATAAGAAGAAACAAATGAACAAGGAAAGTTAAAGACAAGATGCAGGAGGAGGCCCTTACCTGAGAAGGGGTTTCGATCCACGGTACCGAAGACGAACTTTTATAAATTACTATTATTTTTTATATTATTTGTAACATGTATAGATACAAATTGAGGTTGTTTAACCTTTAAATGCACGATTTTTTGTTTTGAATTCTAAAACATATTGATAGGAATGTAGTTTTTTTTTCGATTATATAAATCTATAATTTATGTAATATAGTGAACTCAAAAATAAAAATATATCACTCCAAATAACACACTGAACGTTATCAGCCACCACATTCAAATTACAAAAAAATACATAACTTACTTGCCAAAAGTAATATCAACCTTTTCTTTCACACGTAAGGTATCTTCTATGGCTTTAACGTGTTTTCGGAAACGCACACACTTAAGTTTTGAATAAAACTAAGTGGAGGAGGTATGTAGACAATTGGCAAACTGGTGACGCCGCGGCGATGTCGACGTCACCGTGGGGGCGGTGCATGCGGGGTTTTTTATACTAAATTAAGTGGACTGTATTTGCGGGGGTGCTATATTTGATATTCAACTATTGCGATCAGCTACAAAAAAGGGAGACAAGGGTAGGAAGGAAACTTGGCACATACCTCGCGGCGATGCAGTCTCCACGTGGCTAGCCGGCTAGGTGATTCTCGTTTCTTTTCCACTGGGTTTTCTCCCTCACAACACTTATTGTTTATAATATATGTCGGCACGTATGTAGCGATGCGTTTATTTCTCACTCGACCATGCGAAAACTCAAAATGTTAGCATGCGGCGCGGTACGACACAACAACACTGTGCGGCGCGCAAACTACTCGACGATAGCAGTCGAACTAGCACAATGGCGGCAACAGTCGAACACTGGCGGCCGCAATCGAAACTAACGGCACGGGCGTCGCGCTCGCGGCGAATAAGCATGTGCCATAGTTAAAGGGAAATGTGATTGGGCAAGGCTAGAAAGGTGGCGTGACCTGATCGCAATTAATTGGTCGAGCTTCAAAGTGGCATAATTTAATCCATAATGCGGGAATTTTCAAACATACATAAAGCGGCGCAACCACAAACATATGCATTTAAGAGTTAACAATGCATGTTATACCAAAGACTTGAGATCAGAAATAAATGAGCTTTAATATTATTATGACCTTTAACAAAAAACAGAAAGCAAAAAATAACTGTCTTCGAAGAAAGAAGCTCTGCTAAAAATTCTCTTAGTTTCTAAGTTGATATAGTTATTTTATATTATGATACATTTTCGTTCACTTATAAAGTATTCCAAAAGTCAAATGCTGCGGGCGAGAACTCTCCTGCGCACGCGCATCTACCACATGTCGCGTTGCACCGCGCTCTCGCCTTATTCGCTCATCCGCACGTGCTGCATCATGTCTGATTGTTTTTATCATGAATCCAAAAGATTCATTGATGAGCACCATTTATGGAATAAGTGTAAGGTTTAATTGTGGTCACGTTACAGCTACCGTATATTGTGCAGGCGATAAACAGTATCATGTTGGGTGCAGGAACATGACAGTCTTGTCTGACTGCGACGACCATACACCAGCTATAACATCTGGTATCAAGTCGATGTATCTAGTGTCATGCGAAGTGGTAGAAATCTGTATCGACTGATCTTTCACCTGATATCGTGATCAGTCAGAATATATGCAGGATCAGAGAGGCTTGCAGGCCGGCATGACGGCGACGATCGATGGCGGATCGTCGTTTTTTCGGTCGTCGCCGTTGTATTTGTATTACACTGCTACTATAACAAATAATCATAGTCATAACTAGTTGATGCGTTTAAAATTAATACGGTTTTTTTTACTAAAAACGAAACACGTAAAAGACAAGTGCGAACTTTCGCCGCATACGCACGTATTATTTATCTCTTGGTATGAATATTCATTTTAAGGCACTGGTTGAGAGCGCGGCCGCTGCTGTTACCGGCTGCTACGTGCCGGGATGCTGCGTCTCGTGGGAATATCGTCTGTATCTCCTGATAACATATCAACGTTTCTTTATTCCACATTACTGACAAACTTTTATTTCACTTGAAAGTTTGTAGATCTGTGTATTTGTCTGTTGTAATATTTATGTTGTTGATTAGTTTTATCCCGTCCCTCTGTTTACACTTGTACTGCTTGTTAAAGTTTTCCTAAATAAATGTCACTCTCGTAGTCTTAAAATCTTTTTGAGTATTTATAACAAGACTGGCAAGCTCTTCTAAAGATCTCATTCGAAGAAGTTTTTCTAAAGCGTATCTCATATCAAATCAAAAAATAATACTTTATTTAATTTAGGCCCTAGGAAGGCACTTATGAACGTCAAAACTACCACCGGTTCGAAGAACAACTCAGTCATCTAGAAGAACCGTTTTAATTTGTTTGTAACTCGTAATTCAAATATTGTTTAATTTATGACAGATTCTGCTTGTCACTCATGATACGAGTTGCGCACAGTTGCGACGGTATCTCTGCCCATTTGCGTGTGAGAGGAAAGCATGGTGTGTTTATGATTTGCGTGCGATAGTTGCGGTTGAGTTGTGTCGTGACTCGTGTTTACTTCGACACTAACACGTGCATAATCAATCTTTCGTCACTAGATAATTTCCATATTCACTTCGGAGCGTCAGAGCCATTTGCAGGCGCACTGATTACACATAGTCAATTTATCATCTATACTTACTAATATACTAATACTAATAATATTATAAAGAGGTAAAGTTTGTGAGTTTGTGACGTTGTAGGGGGTAATCTCAGGAACTACTAAACCGATTTTGTAAATTCTTTTACCAATAAAAAGCCACGTTATTTATGAGTGTCATAGGCTATATATCATCACGCTAAGACCAAAAGAAGCGGAGCAACAATGCAAAATATTTTAAAATCGGGGCTTTTTTTCCTTTTGAGAGATTCCGCTGCGTCTTAGCCCAAAATAACTCTGCCACGCATACGAAGTCGCGGGCAGATGCTATTAACTAATTATCTATACTAATATTATAAAGAGGTAAAGTTTGTGAGGTTGTAGGGTGTAATATCTGAGGAGTCAGAGAAAAAATGGTCGAACGAAAACGTTTCTTACGAACGCTGCCTTCACTATGAAAAATATATGTTTGAGTTCTAGAGAAAAGTTACAGCCTGATAATGCCTATTACCGCCCAACGAAGTGGGCACGGGTCGGCTAGTACATTATAATTTCACTACGCATAAATCCAACATTATTCTTATTATGTATTAATTCATATTATCATTATCATTACATAGTATAAAACAAAGTCCCCTACCGCGTCTGTCTGTCTGTTCGCGATAAACTCAAAAACTACTGAACGGATCTTTATGCGGTTTTCACCAGTGGATAAAGTGATTCACGAGGAACGTTTTGGTATATAATTTGTCCAGGATTTTTTTTTATAATCAGAGCGGGACAACGTCTGCCGGGCTCGCTAGTGTATTAATATAGATTAAATAAATATTGTTATGAGATCGAAACTGTGCAATTTTTCAAGTTTCCGTCCATTGTTCTTATTTTTCTTTTATTCGTTAATTAAAAACAAAATATGAGTACTTTATGCAAACTACATAAAAATATTTCTTCGTTACCTACACTTGAAATCTAAAGCATATGTATCAAATTACACATCACGTGTAATCAATTCATATGCTCTCATTGTACGAGCGAACAAAAATAGCTATACTATTCTTTTTTGGATACTCACTGGTACAATCAACTGTTCGGAGTTACTGTGTAAGATTAACTTGCACGTTCCAGTCGTATTTAGTACAAACTTTAACGTACTCTATAACCCGGTTGTTAAGGCAACCTACAGACAAATTTATCACCTAATTAGAGTAAGCAACAGTATAAATAAATTGGTTAGTAATCAGAAGTAGATCTATTCAATATAAGCTTGCAGAAGTACCAATGTCTTCTAAATTCCATTTTTTTTATCACGCTTTTATTAGCTTCACCTGTATGTATGTATGTAACCGACTCCTTTGAGCTCGATTTTGTCCTACTTTGAAGGATCAGATTTAATTCAAACTTTGCACACCTGTCTGCCTGTGAGTTGCATATATATATATATTTTTGTCACACCTGCAATTGCTTCTCTTGTATGTTGTTTTATGTATCCTACTTTTTTATTTTATTAATTTCCCCTATATATATTATGTACCGTATTATTTTTGTACATTACTTACTATCCCTATATATATTATATCTTATAATTTTAATTCATATTTTTTATTTTTTACGCACCGTGCCTTGCATTGGGTTCCAGCTGAAAGTCAGCGCTAAGTGTTTCTCATAACGCTAGCATATGCTGAGCTGGACACCATTTCATAATGCACAGATATGCATATTTTGTCCATTCTTGTATACTTGTATTTTATGTTATGCTTTATGAATAAAAATATTTCTTTTTTCTTTCTTTCTTTCTTTCTGTCAAAGGTCGATGACAATGCATTAATCCGCAAAAAAAAGTTAAAAAAATTTAACTAAAAAATGAAAAATAAATAATAGTTTAAAAAAACTAAAAAAACACGCTTTCATAAAAAATCCAACTAAAAAACCGAAAATCAAATTTAATAAATTTGGATTAAGAATAGTGTAAATTAGAAATAAATGTATATTTTTGTAAAAAGTGACAAAAAAATGATAAAAATGCTGATATCTGGAGGTGCTGATATTAACAGTGACGCATCGCATGTTTTTATGAAAGCGTGTTTTTTTAGTTTTTTTAAACTATTATTTATTTTTCATTTTTTATTTATTTGCTTCTTTGTGTCTATATTTTCTTATAGCTAGATGGGGGAACTTATAACTGGTCTTCAATCATGTATGAATATGTAATGTACATTTTTGTTTAGTTATAAGTTTTCCTAAGAGTTTAAAATAAAATACCTAAAAAGCTGAAACAGAATTGTAACTCAAATTACATTAAAAGGAAAAACCTTCAATATGAACTCGCTGTTTCCCATTATACAGTCACCGAAGCGCTTGGAAAAAAGTACTTAGAAAGTGTTAGATTTAGAATGAACTTGGGTACAACCGAAACTTTTAGTTGTCGACTGTCGTCCTCCTGTATGTTTGCACGAAAACTAGTCCACTACGAATAATGTCGTTCAACGTGAAAGTATAGAAAGAAAAGAAAGAGGCATATCGGAGAATCAACAACCGTTCCCATAGAACGTGCGAAGAGTATCGTTCTGAGCAAACATTGCATAAAATACTTTAAAACTAACCTAATGTAATAGCTGGCAGCTGGAAATAAACGAATGCGTAAAGCAGTGATGTAGCTTGTTTCAAAGGTGTACGGTATCAAAATGTATCTTCTCACTGTTACAATATATCGAGCTTTCTACGACGTGTGACCTACAAAACAATAAGAAATAAAGCCCTACAATTATTTTCATATTTATTGCTATTAACAAGAGTTTCACATACGTCGGAATCCGAATCACAACTACACTCGTGGCGTGAACATAAAAATATCTGTGTTTGTATTGGCAATAGGTATAATGTTTAAAAATCAAATCATATTGAGTTTTCTATCTACTAACAAACACAAAGAGAAGTATTTCTTATATTGTTTATTTATATAACTAGTATTAACATCTCAACTAATATTATTAATGCGAATAGGAGTTTTTATTATTTTGTTACGCTTTCATGCCTTAACTGCTCAACCGAATATCATGAATTTTTACATACATGTGGTCAGGGTACAAAAAGGATATGGCGCACCTTTTATCTAGTTATAAAGTACAGTTCTCGGCGGAGTGGTTACATCTACATTAACACAAGCGGCAAAAGCTAGTCGTTGATATATTTCAAACCTTGTCTTGAATGTGTTATGTTTCAGTAATGAGCCTCAATGTGCTTCTCAATTTAAACTGAAGGCACTATTATGTTTAGATAAATGTTTACAAGTGAATATTAGTAGCAGTGAAGAAATGATTACATCGATTTCAGATGCATTGCGGTTATTCTGTTTTAGTTTGAAGCAACTTATTGCCATATGTTTGGCAAGAGTTTGTGATTAAGAACAGGACGCAACGATCAGACTGTAAATGTAAATATAAAACTAGATGTCCATTAGTACAATTTTTTCAAACGAATATTATTATATACTAGCGGACCGGGCGGACGTTGTCCTGCCTTGAAAACAAAAAAAATCCTAAAAGTCGATCGCAGCGCCACCTGCCGGGTCCAATTGTGAATCTAAACCATTCTCGAATCTCCACGAACACACACAAAAAATTTCATCAAAATCGGTCCAGTCGTTTAGGAGGAGTTCAGTCACATACACACGCACACAAGAAATATATATATTAAGATTGGTAAGTACAAGTGGTTTTTGGCATGAGATATGACTTTACAAGTTTACGGTTGGCTTCGCCCTGTACATGCGATCGTCTTATTTATCACGTATGTGCTGCACAATCATCGAGAAGCTTTCGACGTGCCTGTCTGCCTCTATCATGACATAACGATGGCAACTCTCAAAAGGTTTCAGAGTATATTGTTTAGGCCAAATTTGAAAAAGAGGCTATTAATAACTTGCTATCGACAATCGTTTCCAACAGTTTATACCCATAATCTATATACTTAGTGTGCAAGTTTATCAGCTTGAGGAACAATTGTGTGTGCGTGCTGGTGCTGCAGGTGGTGTGTCAAGATGCAGAGCTCTCGATATAGTGTAATTAAAACGATGGACGGCGCACGAGCTCGTTGATTATTACCATACGCAACGCACACGTTACCATAATAAACATGTTTTGCATTTAACCACATTTTGTGCTCACGCCAACATTATCTATTATATCTTGTAATATTTATAAATTCAATAAAGCGACCAAAATATGCTAATATGCACGTACCTTGTACATTTCATTTTTAACTTTAGCGTTATTTGAATTGAACTTCTGGTTTGTGAGGCGTTATGCGTAATAACAGTGATTGTCTATTTAGAGCCGGATGCAAAACCTTCTGTCACTTTTCCGTGTCACTACGGTCTAGTGTCCAACAGGTATGATCTATGTTTTCTTAGTGAAATACAGTTACTCTACTGTGAGAACATTTTAGGCAGTCTGCGTCATAATTATGTATTTCGAAATTAAAAAATCATAAATATTAAATTCCGACTTCAAAATAGTAAATTCAGATTATTTATCAGTCATAATGTAAACAAAGCGTGCATTATTCTCAATAGACCTTTACGTGGAAAGGCTTTGGTGTTTTGTATACAGAAGTAGCACTGCCTATAACTTGATTATGATTCTTATGTATTTATAGGATTGTTTTCCTCCAGATATTTTTCTTCAGCGTCACTTGACTGTATTACCTATACATTCAAATTAAATTATTGAATGTACTCGGAAATATTATCTGGTGCTTGCTTGCTGCTCTCTTACACCTACATACATTAATAAAAAATACTTTCGTGTTAAAAAATGCTAAGAAATCCGCAAAATGCTATGTCCTTAGTTAAGATTCTCTGACTCAAGGCTTATGCACCATTTACAAGTAATGATTACGTTATCAAGCCCTTTCCTGAGTTCCACTTGTTTATTTCGTTCTTGTTTGTTCCCGAAAATTAATTGTAATGTATGGCAAATGGTTCAATGTACATTATTATTATGTGTATTATGATGTAGTAATTGCTATCTCTGCGCAAAGAAAGATCTAACAAGTTACAACGCTAGACAAGTTTGTCCGGGTCCGCAGAGTCAACGTCTTTGCGACAGTACTCTAACTAAACTCTCAATTTATAAAAAAAGGAACATTTGTATTTATGGATTATCAGTTACGGCCAGCTATAAACCTTTTAAACTGATAGTTAAATTCAACCACAGGAAATTAGAACTAGAAAATAATTAAACATTTAAATAATTACCCCAGTTTTTATTATCTCTTTATCGAGAACAAATATATAGACATTTTATCTACGCCTTAAATAATCGTAGGTATATATTATATATCATGATTATGAAAGGCTATTCATATACCTACCACTTCATATACCTAATAGCAGGTTTTAAGTGAAAGGAACTACCTCTACAGCAGTGTAGCTAATATTAAGATCTTAAAATAGTCGTTTTTTTTTTCATATCAATAAATTTTATGTGCCTGTGTTTTAACTATTGTCCGCTTTAATCTTTAGAACAACTGAATGAATTGTAACGAAACTTTTGCTAAGAGATGGACGACTTTTTAGAGTATTATAAATAATTAGAACTAAATTATAAATAACTTAGAAGTGGCATATCATTTCACTTTTCCGTAGAGAGTTAAGTTAGAAATATAAAATCGAGAAGGGGTAATATACAATCGGCAATACGGTTAAGTAGTAAAAACTAAGTCACTTTAAAAAAATATGATAATATTTTAGACCATAATTAATTAAGACAAACACATGGAAGTACAAAACTATTATCTTGCGGAACTTATATAGGAACCCGCGGGCACCAGCTAGTTAAAGAATAAGATACGGTTATATTGAAAAGTTTACATTTTGTATATCCTAAAGCATCTGAACTTAAGAGTAATTACTTAATTGTACAGTTTGTATTTGCTTATAGTTTGTCCAATCTACATATAAAAGTTAAAGTAATTCTTGCACGTAATTATCTTGCAGCGACGAGTTGATAATTAAAATAGCTCCTCGTATTGTAATAAATCCGTTTATTCTCAAGTTAATGACACCTAATTACATGCAATTTCATTAATTATTGTTCATCGGGTAACTTGATGATATCGTTCAATTCGTGTCTACCATCTGTTTGCGCGCGGGTTCACTCGCAATGCAATATTTACATTTATATCTTTTATAATTTGAGTTTATTTTTCTCCGAAATAGCGTCACAGATTCTGATGAGACTTTTCAGATACAGAACTTTAGTACTAGTAACAAAATTACCATTAAAAACGTAAAATATAGGCTGCTAATAGAATAACAGTTAGTTACCAATATCAACAAAACCTATCTATCTATACATATAATAAGGATGTAAATCTAACGTGTCTGTACATTTAGATTTTTGTGAAAAAAAATGTTGCAGGTGTCTTGGAATAAGTAATAAAATACATTTCAAATATTTTTAGAAATGTCTGTCCTTTTATCTGTTTTTTTGTTTGAACACACATCGCTGCTAAAGTACTGCTTTCACAATAAAACCTCATCAAGAAAATCATAAAACATATCCTCGAGTAACATTTGGTCTTAGTTTCATTAAATTTGGTTCAGTTTATCAAAAGTTATTGTAATTTTAATGACGACGCGACATAAGTAAGAGAGAAAAGGAGATAAGTAAATGGACTACATTCGGATATATTAGAATAGAGTTTATATTTGGATTAGAATAGAAATTAGCATAGATCTATTAGAATTCATTGGAATGATTTTATTAGTCACTGTTTTTTTACAATATGTTCAACGCGGACGGAGTCGCGGGCGCTGCTAGTAATAAATATATTACTACAATGTTCGTATACACTACACTAGTACGAATATAACTAAAAATAAGTAAAAAGTCTACGCCTTGATCGAGATTAGTTTATATAATTCTTTTTAGTAGATACTAGCGGGCCCGGCAGACGTCCCGCCCTGATTATAAAAAAATCCTGGACAAATTATATACCAAAACGTTCCTCGCGAATCACTTTATCCACTGGTGAAAACCGCATAAAGATCCGTTCAGTAGTTTTTGAGTTTATTGCGAACAGACAGACAGACAGATAGACGCGATAGGGGACTTTGTTTTATACTATGTAATGATATATATGTTAATAATTTCATCAATTGATCTCTTCAGTATTCATTAGTTGAATGATGTAATGTTTATAACCTTCAGTGGCTAATTAATTCCATTGATTTAAATAGGATTAAACCCAAGGTTTACAACATTACTTGCGTCAGAACTGGGCATTTACATCGTCCAACTCAATAACTTGGTACCACTACATTTAAATTTTTAGAATAAATAATGGCATTACTTATAAATGATATATTAAAGATTGTATGAACAAACTATATAATGATAAATAAGAAATGAGGCGCTCTTTAAATACTGCACACATTACAATGTGTATACAATTAACTGATGCGATTTGTATGATCGAACGATAACAATTCCTATAAAAATCAATTATTATACGTGTAGGGAATGAGCGGGCGGGTACGGGTACGAGACTCATTCAAATTCATACTGAAAAAAAGTCGTTCAGTTAAAAAATATCTATTGTGGGATGCAACACAATCGCACATTTGAATTACGTTTACATTAATCGGCCGCGACGAACTTGTATTCAACACCTCGGACGTAAAAAGTGGTATGTAAAATCAGTGGTGAGTACCATCAGGCTGTGTGGAAACAAGGTTATGTGATGCGGCCGGCACCGTCGGCAGGTAACGCTGCGTAGAGGTTACACTGCTATGAACGGAGTGTCGCTAGGGCACGGCGAGGGGTGAGCAGCGCGACCAGGGCTGGGCAAGGCTGGGCAGGTCCGTTGGGTTTGTGTATTCAGCGCATGCGCAGCACACCTGCGCCCCACGTGACGAGTGTACGCGCCGAACCTTACCAAACACTCATTTACATTATAGCCGATTAAAATGCTGATTACGAATTAAATAAAATAATGAATTGATTTTTATAACTGTCGCACAATGAATGCGATCGATTATTTCGTTTTTACTTAATAATAAACTACATGTATAAATTACTAGTTGCTACCCGCGGCTCCGCACGCGCTTTCTTAAAATGTATTAAAGAAAGATAACATTGTGAGTGGGAGTGTACATCACAGAAATGCTTTTTTAAAACATTTGTAACTACGACACGCACACCATCTAGTGTAACGTGTACATTAGATATATGAATACTAAAAGTATATCGAATGGGATGGTATTTATCATCAGCAACATACCTGGAACTTCAACCTACTACATACCACACTCAGTGCTCACTAACACTATATAAGAAAGTAATGAAAATTTTAAGCTATACATTATCGAACAATATGTCTTAAATCTTTTATTATATAGATATAATATGCCCATATTGTCGATATACTTAAGTTATTCTTATACGTTGCTTTAATCACTGAGTTATGTAGACACAAACGCGGTAAATAAAACAATATGGCCGCCAAATTGACCAAAAATATGATATAATTAATATTACATACAAATATATGACTTTCAATTATGTAATATTCTTGGAGTCCAGTAAAGCACACGTCTTACGCGGTTGTAACATATTTTTGATCAGTTTCACACGGACGAATGCACAGGTAGCAGTTCATCACTACATAGTGTACCAATTCAAATAAAAAAATAATCATTAAAATCTATATCAATAAACATACATAAAAAAAACGTACAACCGAACATAGTAACCTCCTCCTTTTTCAAAGTCGGTTGAAACAAAGTCCTCTGGTTTGTCTGTCTATCTGTTCGCGATAAAGTCAAAAACTACATATCGGATTTTCATGCTGTTTTCACAAGTAGATAGAATGATTCATGGGGAAGGTTTAGGTATATTTTGTTTAGGTTTTCTTTTTATTATCGGGGCGGGACAACGTATTCCGATCTCGCTAGTTATCTGCCCGTAAAAGTCCCGAGAAAGCCGGTCCAACCGATTAGGAGATAGTAGAATATTGCGGACGAAGTCTTGAGTAACAAAATACAATAGTCTAAGTTACTTCTTATAAGGTGAGTTATCTGCCAATGAAAGCCCCGTGATAATCAGTTTAAGCATTACGGATATTGCACTGCGGCCGAAGGCGAATAAAAAAACCTAAATTACTTTTTTGAGGTCTGCTATCTACCAGTGAACACCCCGTGAAAATCGGTCCAACCATTTTCGAAATAGCAATGTGGACGAAGCCGCGGACAAATAAAGTACAATATGTCAACCGCTATACTTTCGGCTATCTGCCAGTAAAATTCCCGTTAAAATAGGTCCAGTCGTTTTGGAGATTACCCGGAACAAACAAACAGACAAAATATAATAATATAAAAATATAGACAATATATAAAAAAAAATTTATGCTCATTTGTAGCCATATACATTCATCAAAAAGTTGTTATTTTAATTGTACATACACAAACTTTATATTTATAATACGTAATAGATAACAAATTTTGAATAGGAAAACAAAATAAACTTTGACAATGTTTACGATAGAAACTTACCACGTTACCATGGCAACGTATATTATAATATTAACGCTAACGATATCTCTCAAGAGGAAAAAAGTGCCCGATTTTGAAACATTCTTCATTGGTGCTCCGCTCCTATTGATCTTTGCGTGATGATATATATATATTTTATTTATTTATTTATTTATTCCAAAGAAATCTACAGCTATACATTTAGGAGTAAAAAAGTAAAAATAAAATGTTAGTTTCGCCAACAATGATTTCTGTATATAAATACTTATTTTTTTTACTATTACATGGCTAACCCAAACTATTGTATATTTAGTAAAATATCAATAATCGAATGAATTACATAACTCTTAAGTGAAAAAAGATACATTGGAATCAAATTTTAAAATAAAATAAATACTACCAACAAACACAACTACTTATAATATACAAAGTATGAAAAAAAGAAAAGAGAAAGAAAAAAAAAAAAAATGCCATTATCCCACTAAAACAAATACTACTTATATGTAATGTGTGTAAATGTGAGAATGAATATGCAAATATTTTAGAAATCTGTAGGATCTTTAGGATTCAAGTGTGGTCGATAATACCTTTTTTAACCATTGCTTTAAAAGATCTACTACACTCATGAAAAATATCTATATGAGGTATTTTTTCATTATATAAGTGGGCGCATCTTATCATTATTGAATTAGACCCATAGTTAGTGTTAGTTCTAGGTTCACTAACTAATAAACAAACAAACTCTTCAGCTTTATATAGTAGTATAGATAGATTAACGAAACTTATTGTACATTTTGTATTACTATCTACATGTTCATATATTTACGAAAATGGATATAAACAAAAGAAAATAATATGTTTATAAATATTTTGGGACGAAATATTTACTATTCTTGTTATTGGAATTTCCTAAGAAGATATCGATTAAAAGTTGTAAATGAAAATCTAATATACATTAGTAACAGGAGCCATTCATAAATTTTTTTTTTTTTTTTTTTTTTTTTTCGAACTGACTACGCTATTGACCAAGCAAGGTCTTAACAGCTTCACCGGACTACTAAGGCGAGCGCTTAAGGCACTCAGCCGATTTTATTTTGACAACTAGCTCAAGGATGCACGGCACACCTCGGCTTTGGCTGTTGCCTGATACATGCAATTCGCGACCTATCTGAGCTAACCTAAGCTAAGCTAACTATTCATACATATATGAGTTGTTGAAACATATATGTGTACCAAGCATACATACCTCAACAACTCTTATATATATTTCGTATCGGATAATATTCTAAACTATTTCAGTTTGATAAGGGAAAAAAATAAAACCCTTCCACTTGCATGTGTAAGCGTGTATGCGTGCACGTGCGTGGAGGTGATATGTGTAATGTTGTCGCAGTGATGTAAGATTTTGTGTCACTGTATCGCGCGAGCAGCGTACTCAAGGGCTCCACGCCGAGGGATCGGACCTAGGCTTGAGCCGCTGCCGAGGGGGGCCTAGTCTGGTGTGCGGGAGCGAAATTTACCCCCAGACCACGGCGGCGTGATCTGTGGTTACGCGGGCGTGGGCGTGAGCACGCTCTGTTTGGAGAGACAGGCTGGTACTGATCGTTCACTGCCGTTATTTCATCGGGAGGGTCGGTAAAAATATGTCGCGGACGTCTTTTACAGCGCGCAGCGTTTGGTACGGGTTCGTATTTTGTGGCGGATACCACTAACGGACTGGGATGATTCGCGGCTTTTTCAAAATAACTAATCGTAAGTGATTTTACGTATGCCCAGATAGAAGGCATCTCTAGGTCCCTATGTAGATCAACTCTCCGGACGTACCACGAAGCACCGGTTACTTTACGTAAAACGCGGTTTTGAAGAACCTGCAACTTATGAAAATTATCTTTCGACATATGCGCAAAAACGGGACTGCTATATGTCATCACGGGACGGATACACGTCTTATACAAAGTGAGCTTGTGTCTGAGGGACATCTTACTCCTATGACAAAGCAACGGATGGAGGCGACCCAAGACCATAGCGGCTTTGTTTCGCACTCTATCTATATGTGACTCGAAATTTAAATGTTTATCTAATGTAACACCGAGATATTTGACCTCGTCGGCCCAAGGTATATCGGTTCCGTATAGCCTGATGGGCTCGAGGTTATTACTACGTCGTAAAGCATCGAAGAGTATCGCGACGCTCTTATCAGGATTAACTTCTATGCGCCATCGACGAAACCATTCACCGAGTGTGCAAACGGCCTTTTCGATGCGCTTCCTAAGAAAATCCGACCGCAAGCTGGAAGTGTAGATAACTGTATCGTCAGCATAGCAACCTACCTCGACCCGTTTAGACCGAGGTAGGTCACTGATGAATAGATTGAAGAGCGAGGGCGCGAGTATGGAGCCTTGTGGAACACCTGAGCGTATCGGGTGGGGCAGGGATAGTTCCCCATCCACTCTAAAGCGGAAAGTCCTATCAGTGAGATAATCGTGGATAATATGAATTAACTTATCGGGTACGTGAGATTTATATAATTTATGGATGAGCCCTCCGTGCCAGACCTTATCGAAGGCTTTGGCGACATCGAAAAAGACTGCAATTGTGCGTTTCGGTTTACGTTTCGGGTCGGCATTAAAATTAGAGAAAATGTACTCCGTGAGGCGGTGTACTTGATTCGTGCAAGAGTGTTCGGCACGAAATCCGAACTGCTCAGGTGGTATTAATTTTAAATCTGTAATCGAGACCTGGAGACGGTTCAGAAGGAGCCGCTCGTATAATTTACCTAATGTATCTAACAGGCTAATCGGGCGATATCTATCGGGAAGCGTAGCTTTTTTGCCGGGCTTGTGTATGCCTATCACTACAGCCTTCTTCCAGGCGGCTGGAAAGTGGCCCTGGGACATGGCCGCATTGAAGATGCAGACCAATAGAGCTATGATGTGATCGGGAAGGAGTCTCAGTACCTCGTTCCTGATCCCATCGGGACCTGGGGACTTCCTAAGCTTGAGACGATGGATGGCGGTCGAAACTTCATCGAAAGTTATTGAGGTTAGCGTATCCACGGGAGGGGACGCTAGTGCATGCTCTACCGACAATTCGATCGACCCAATATGGATAGGGTCAGTGTTAACAGTGTTCGGTGAACACTGTGTTTCTAAACTCGCGGCAAGACATTCCGCTTTATCTATGCTATCGAACGCAGGAGGCAATCCGGAACCTCTATCGAGAGGAGGCATCGGAGTAGTGAGATCCGACTTTAAAGTTCGCGAGAGTTTCCAGTACGACAGGTGGGACGGCCGGAGATCCTCCAGAAGTCTGTCCCACCTGTCGCCCCGAATTTCAGAGATACGAGATTTGACTATTTTACGTAACAAGCGTAAACGGTCGCGATTTTCTGTAGACGGGTAAGCGTCGTGAGCTCGAGTCGCGGCGTTCTTTTCCGTAATCAACGCTCTCACGTCGTCAGGGAGTATAAAACGGCGATCATTCGCCGCTTGTACCTCTTTCGAGGTCTCTCTGACGGCGGTCTGGAGATAGTCGACCAGGGAATCGATAGCCGAATCCGCGTCGGCTTTAGACACCAACACGTCCGGAATCCTGTCTAAATTGCTAGACGAAGGATTTTCTTTAAAATAACGAGCGAGTTTCGCGTAATCAGCCACCCTAACCGACGGAGGGGTGAAGTCTGAGTTAAAACCTAACTGTAATACGACCGGGCGATGGTCCGAGTCAAGTTCGTGTACGACTTGTATGAGTCGTACCCGAAGCGTGATATTTTTTAACAAAGCTATGTCTAAAACTGACGGACGGCAGTTATCCTGATAATGGGTGGGTTCCGGAGGGGCTATGACGTCAAACGCGAGAACCCTACCTAGTTCGTCGAGTATCCTCCCGTTACGAGAGGTTCTCGGACTATTCCAGATAACGTTCCCGCTGTTGAGGTCCCCCGCTATAATGACTGAGTCTCCTAAATTAAGCAACGCTTGCAAATCGGTTTTTAACAACTGCTTATTCGGTGAGAGGTACGCGGACACTAATATAATGGACGGATGACCAGTCATACCTAATTTACACACTGACACTTCCATATTAGTCAGAGCGGGCGGATCTACCGGCATGCAATATAATGAACGCCTATAATAAATTAAGGTGCCACCCCCGCGGGCGACACGGTCGTTTCTGATTATATTATAATTCGCGATTCTAGGATTTCGCATTTTAGGTTTTAGAAGCGTTTCCTGGACGAGGAAAACGTCTATCTGTCTATCGCGCAAGAAGGCAGCAACTAGATCGCGCTGTGTCCTAAGAGATCTCGCGTTAAAAAACGAAAGAGATAGACCGCGCGGTTTTATCCTATTCATAGCCGCGAATTTTATTTACATGAAATTGGATCTTGTGAGCGGGCGATGCGATGTAATGTCGCAGCAATACTCGGGTATTGCGCGAGCACGTTGAGCTTACCCAAGTCCTCCTCCGCCTGGAAAGCTGCGTTGAAGTTTAGGACTTCCTGCAAATCGTGCTCCCGGAATAACTGGAAAATCCAGTTCACTTCAGAGAGCCCCATAGAGAAGGCTGGCGCGGCGCATGCCGGCCGTGCCTGTGGGATGGGAGCCTGAGGCTTGGGAGCCTGGGGCTGGGGAGCCCAGGGGGCCAGAGGGGCCCGCCCGGGTTGTGGTGCGCGCGGCACAGAGAGTGGCACGCGCGGAGTGGATGCGGGCACTACCGGGGCGCGAGAGGCACCCGGCAGGCCAGGGAAGGCCTCCACGGACATGAGAGGGGGAGGCGGAGGGCGGGCGGCGACCACAGACGCCCTAGGCACCTGTCGCGCCTGGCGGGGGCGTTGTGTGCGCGGTGCGCGGGGACAGCCGCGATAGTTCGCGGGGTGACCCGCGTTGCCGCACAACACGCAGCTGGGGGGCTCGGTGGTGTCGGGTGTGCGCCTGCACTCCTTTGTGCAGTGATCACCCAGGCACTTGACGCACCTAGGGCGGAGATGACAGTTGCGTGCCGAGTGGCCGTAACTCTGGCAGTTGTGACACTGCGACGGGGTATGGGTCTTCCGGGGGGACTCAACGGTGATGCCGCTGAGGTTGCACACAGAGGTCAGGCTGAAAATAGCCTTACCCTCCACGGAACGATCTAAAATAACTAATACCATGTTATATGGCCTGCGGGTGCGCGGATGGTACATCCGATGTACCTCTCTAACGGGGAAATTCTTCTCTTTAAGGGATGCGATCACGTCTTCGACCGAGATCTCGGCCGGAACGCGACGAAGCACTACTCGGAGGAGGCGTTCCTCCTCAAGGGTAAAAGTAAAAAAGGCTAACTTAGCTTCCCGAAGGAATTTTGTTAGCTGGCGGAAGTCGTTAACGGATGGGACCTTAACCTGGATACCCGCTGGGGTATTTAGGGCGGACGTATAGTTAATTTTGAGTACTTTTAGTCTATTTGAGATGGACATCCACTGGGACTTGTCCTGAATGGTAATCGGAGGCGGTGGGCGGGGCTTCTTAGTCACCGCTACGGAATTCGTAGCGTCGACTTGCGAGAGCGAGTTAGCTCTGCTCGAGCGCGGTTTATCGGCTGCCGATGTAGCCGTGGCAGGCGCTCGAGCGCCATCTACATTCCAAACTAGTTTCTCGGCCGGGCGTCCGGTACCCGAGTCCGAGTCCGACGAGCGCGACTCGGGGCGAGAGCGTTGTTTACGCTTTTGATGTGACACGACTTTAAAATTCTCGCTGTCATTGTCTTTGTCTAGCGCGGAAGGCGCGGTAGACGCGGACGTGGAAATCGCGGGCGTAAGTGACGCGGCGGGTGCGACTGTGTCTAGTTCCATCTGGGAGCCGGCCTCCGAGCTGGAGCTCGACAACTGACCTCTATTCGCCTGGTTCAGCGGTGACTCAAGCGAATCGAGGGGCGCGAACATATTAGTTGTTGCCACGCGGGGTACATATTGCACGTCCTCCGAGGACGGGGAATAATGACGCGCGAGAATTGCGTCGACGGCGTTTTCGTCGAATCCATTCGCGAGAAAATCGTTCCGTAGTCCTAACATCCAATTATTAGTGAGGGCCATTCCGTGGCCTGAGGGGGGCGCGCACCAACCTCCCTGCCTTAAGGGCAGGGGGGCACGCCAAACGAAAAACTACGGGACTATCCCGAGTTCGGACCAAGAGAGCTGTTTAAAACTAAATAAAATAGGAAAACAATGCAAATAAGTACCTGAGCGAGATAGGGGAAAAATAACATAAGACTACTTAAATAAACAGACAATAAAAAGTAAATAAATTTAGAAATAAATGACTGAAGAATTAAGGAAAATACGTAAATAAATAGATAAATAAATGAGTAAACAAATGAATATACCAAGAAATAAATAAAGCAATAAATAAATACAAAGGAAAGGTCTCACTCAGTTCTAGGAAACAGAACGCAGGTGTGTAGCACAGGTGTGCGGCGCAGGTGTGCCGAATCGGAACAATGAGAACGAGCACTCACGAAGTAATAACTGACGTCACTAAATCACGAGTATCGAAATCGGAGAGGGCAACGAGCGCGACGTCCGTCTCCCACCGTGGTCGGATCGGAACTCTCCATTCATAAAATACATTTGCAGTTATAAAGGCAAGGGATATCTCATACTGTGACAAGGGAGGTTGGGTGGTTAAACGAATCATGATGTTCGCAGCTCATCAATTTTGCAAATATTTTCTAGATTTTTTTTAAATTTAATTTTATGCTACTATAGAAGTTATTCGTTTCATATTTGTAAAAATGTATATATATGTACAAGGGGAAAAAGTATCAAAAGGTAAAACGTATTTTATGAGTTATTTATTAATAGATCAAAAGAAGCAGCACGGAGCTTTCTCGATTCATGCATAAGCGCCAACAACTGTGCGACGAACACGCCTCGACAGCTGTTGCATTCAATAAAGATATAATATAAATAATGCTGTGAACACATATGTAAATTAGTCATTACGATAATTTAACGAAAGAAGAAGACGGTGTTCTTTGTATTCATTAATAAGGTTATATACTATATTAATTTTTATTACTTTTAATCTGAAAACTAGTCCCGGTCGAATAACCGGATATAAAACTAGTGCCGGCCGAATAACCGGATATAAAACTATGAGTATTCATAAGAATATTATGTGGCTATTACTTTTATTCTTATTTAATCTATAAAAGAAAACGTTATCGTACAAAGCATTATATTAAGTAAGTGAAATCAATTCATATCACAGACTTGTAGCGTCTCGAACCTTAAATGTTTTGTTTAGATTGATTTCAACGAATTATTGATTTGAGGAAATCATAAAGGATTTGTTTGGGCCATCGAATATTCATGAATAAATACATTACAGGGAAGCCGTGAATATGTATATAGATCGCAGTCCATTGTCTGTTAAATGTTAAATTACAGGACGCGTCACACATACTAAATACTTCTATAATGATAAGTTGTAATGAAGGTATTTCACACACTGCTTAGTATGGGTACTATTTTTTAAAACATACATACTAGCCATGCTCGCGGTTTTGCCCATTTTCTAACCGTATATATTTATAAAAGTTAATAATACTTAAATTAATTACTTATAAGATAAAATAATTTGTTTTGATCAGGTTAAACACAACCTAAACACTTTTAATTGTATTTGTAACGTATTTTGATTTAAAGTTATATATAAAAATTCAGATAAGGAAGCGAAAAATCAGAAAAACAGGCACAAATGTGGAATTGAAGTTTAGTGGAATATAGAATGCATATCTAACACAAAATTCGCTGAAAAAGAGCTTGTACAGAAGTTACAAATTTATTCATATAGATAGAGTAGAAGAAGTTAACAAATTGCAATAAATTGATAAACTAATTATTTACTATTGAAATAATTCGATTTTTAAGAACTGCTATTAGTATAGAATCTAAAAATATTATCTTCACTAATACTTAATCCTAAAAGGGCTCTCTCTCTCACAATATCGCCACAGGTTTCTCCTACTATAACAACTTATAGGTCATATCGATGATAGCACTGAACAATGACTTATCACTACCACAGACAGAGGAATATTCAGATCTTACTTAATTTATTTATCATCAAATGTATGAAGACAATACATATAAAAAAAAACCCTTAGGAATTAAAAGAACAAACAATGTAAGATTCAGTAAAATTAAGTAACTAACAAAATTTTAAAATACTGTAACAATCTATAAAAAGATTGACAGGATATGCGATAATGCATGAAAATAACTAAATAAAAGAACAAAAGAGAAAATAAAAGAAGCCGAGGTAGAGATAATAAAATATAGGAGGACGATAAGAAAGGTGGCCCAGCATTGATCCATATAGCAAGAGATAGAGATATATGAAAATATTTGGAGACGTCCATTGTCAAACAATACGTATAGAGACAACACATTGAATATTTATAGTTTAGTATTAAACAAATGATAAAATACTTAAGTTGATCTTTTGGCAAGTGGACTTAGTAGAGGCGTGTGAGATGCGTCATGCGCAGGCGCAGGTGGCCGGTTCCGAGAGACGCTTCCTTCCTGGAACATGTGCTTGGTATGCGTCGCGACGCGCGCACTATTGTAACAGACGCACGCGCACCTCATGAGGACTCCACTAATGTATTGTAATAGCCCTTACAATCCACTGATCATATCGGTTTGAATAACTTGTACGTTCCGGTCTCAACTAGCCGTTCAACGAATATCATATTTGCTTCACAGGTCACCCAAACCTCAACCATACCGCATACTCAATCTTAGACACCCACACCCGCCACTTACTCTGCCTTGTTTATTATCTAAACAATATAATTTCTGTAGAGAGAAAAAAATCCACAGTAAGAAAACGCAAAAATTTTATCAAACAATTCTATGTTTAATAACTTTATATTAAGTGAAGCTACTGTTGTAATTTCTTTTAGATAAGGATCTAGTGTCAAAACATTAAAATGAAGACAAAATTAATCTAAATGTGTCCAGCACTGTTTGAGTGATGCGCGCACAACGGCAAACCTCTCTCATTATATTTATTCACAGTCTATGGAAAGACAAGGCTCCACTGGGAGTCCATCGTATACTTGGGAAGCTACAGTTAAATTCTAAAACAAATCTTTGACAACTATTGAGACTAAAAATAAATATATTTCAACAAATCGTCAAAAAAATGTGTAACAAATAAATTTCTTACAAAATACTTAACAAAATACTTTGTCACAACATATACATGTCTGCCGCAAAGTATCAATTGTGTATTACAACTGAAAATCGTTAAAAATGACCATGAATGATGTCACGGGTACACATGTGAATAGAATATTATTGTTTGGACTTCACTTATTTGTACGTTTTCATTGCAAGTATAAAATAAAAAGAATTGTCAGGTTTTTGAATGAACTCTTAGGATATGCGATGCGATGCGGGGGTGCGGTGAATGCGTTCCCTGCGCGAGCGCACTGTCCCGTTATCCTGACTGACCTTTACTTCGTCGAGCCGTTAATCGGCGTGTCCTTGACTTCGGAACCCGCTCTCGACACTTGTTCATATGCCCTAACGATATCCCAAGGTCTAACTGTTCCGTTGAACAATTTATTTATAAATTATGTGTATATTCCTTACATAATATATCTTACATAATGTAATTTTATGAAGGAATATACTAAATAATGATTTGTTTACGGGACACACGTCAAGATTTGTTAAAGAATCTCAAAGTACATACATAGATATTGACTACAATTTTGTTTGCATGAGTGTAGTTATATCGTGGGAGGTGGGTTGTGGGCTTGTTAAGATTCAGTTGGCGTCTGCGGCCGTCTGGACTTTGGACAAACGCGCGTTACGCTTCTGAGTACCTATATGGAGAAAGCTTTTAGATAAATCAATTATGGTTCTTTACTGATGTTACTTTTAAAGTGCTGTTCTTGGAATTCAATGCTTATGTATGTAAATAATAATATGAGAATTTATAATTCAAATGTATGTATTATTAAATACAACAGTACTATGAAAATAAGAAAACAGAATTGTTTAGCGCAGTGGCTTAAATTGCTGCTGGGCCGAGTACCTACTGTGGGTTCAATTCACATTAAAGATTACACTGGTCTACCACAAAATTCTCCTTGAAAAAATTATGTCATAAATATGAAGATTTTGATGCTCTGAACCTGTTCCCGATAGCTGATTTTTTCTATCACGTCTAGATTTTTCGATATGATTCTTTTTTCAAAATATCATAAATTGAGTTTTTTTTTATTCGTTTTATGCGTTAACATTGTATATACGTACGAAATAGGTTTCAGTTTAATTTTAAAATAGGCAATAAGAGAAGGAAGGAATGTGATTTCTATGGTAGTACATATGCACCTGCGCAGTATTTACTGTGACTTTACAACAGTTAGTTGAAAACTTGTCTTTTAATTGTTTACATTCTATATCAAATACTTTAGTGAGTTTTGCACAAAATTTATAATACATTTATATATATATATATAATATAAATATATGTATATTTTTTTAAAGTATTTTATCTGTAGGTTATCCATTTCTCTATGAACAGACTTAATAAATATAAAATAGATATTTTAATGAATTCCATTCAGTTTTAGGTTATGAAATGCCGCGCACTTGTAAGAATTCTACAGGCTGTTTTTAGAGAGCTATAATGGATAAAGTTTTCAGTTCGAAGTTGAACAAAGCTGATAAAAGCTTGAGTGACTTTTATAAAAGTGTGAGATAATTTTCTTGGTACCTAATACAAAAGCTTACAACTACCGACAAATCATTTGAGAGCTTCTTTCTGTTTATAAAGCTTTAGGAGGAAATATTTCACTTATAAATCATTTTTTGGATCCGCATGTAAATATTTCCGGAAAATATCTCTGTCATATCAGATAAGCATGGTGAAAGGTTTCCTAAGGATATTATGCATATTTAACGACGCTACAGTGGAAAATGGTCAGCAACAATGCTTGATGATTTTTGTTGGTTTATTCGTCGAGAAACTTCGATGGAAACGATGAAAAGAAAAAAAAACTACAAAATAACTTGAACGATAATGAGATAATTATACTGGTATTTCTATAACTTGTGACTATAAAATTTGCATTGTTTGCTGTAAATACTGTACTCTGTACTCTGTAATTTTTTCACTTTTTGTAATTGTTGCTACCTACTTTAATGTTATACTTTGATGTTTGATATGTTTTTTAATGAAATGGACATTGTATTTAAAATCTATGTGCTGTATTTATATACATATTAAATTCTGTATTTAGAGCACCAACTATAATGTAACCATGCGTGAAACCAATCAGGAGGTAATTTTTTTTTTGCAGGCTAGTGTTATTAAGTTTAAAATTATGTGTGATTCACAAATGATGGTTCTAGGTTTTATTGTACTTTGTATCTGTTCATTGTTTGTTTGTAAATTTTTTCGTGAGACAGGACTTGAAAAAATACAATATAAATAAAATAAATCAAAGTGAAATTAATAATAGCTTATAAGTACTGTGTTCCTGGACTAGGGTCATCGTTGGTCGACATATCTTCAAACCCAAGATTAAAACTGAGCTTTCGGTGAATCAGAACATTGAGAAAAAGCTGTAGCATATTGGTGCCGTAAATAATAATGATGGGCACTATATTACAAATACAACACCAACATTACCGCTGGATAACGAACTATAATATGTGTTAGTCATTTTGAACAAACTTTTCAGCCACAATATCACTCTACATCTGATGTGGCCAGGGTTTGTAAAATTTTAACAAGTGTTTTATACTAAAGAGCCTAAGATGCTAAAGACGAACGAGTGATTTTTCAGAATATCTCGTAAAACATAACACGCTTCAAAAACATAGTATTTTATGAGCAGAATAAAAAGACAACGGTAAAATTATTACTCATGTTTTTTTATAAATATAACTAACCATTAAAACAGTAATAACTGACTTAGAAATCAACCTGTGACAGTCAATGTTGGCAACTTGGACCTTCAAAACGGACTAAAATACGACACGACGTATTTATACGATACGACACACGAACCTTGCACAAATTCTGCCACGTGTATTTAATAGCCGACTGATTACCATTTCAGAGAGAGAGGATGAAATTCTTAAAATTTGAACTGTAATTTGATTATACTTGTTCATTACGCAACATATGGTTGGATTTGTCTGCGAGACAGATAGAATTTAAAGCTGTTAGACTAAAGTGATCGCTCTACAAGGGAGGCTTCGTCGGTCCAGCGACCATTTCGATCTGTTACAGTTTTAAATTGGTAATCCGGAGTGGTCGAGGCCAGCACCCGACCGGAACACTACCAGGAGGTTTATCGAGCCGCACACTCGCACCTCCGCCGCACCCGCGTATTCCCCGCGCGCACTTACCATCTCCCTCCCCCCCGGACTGAATAGAATTTCCCCGCGCGAATTTACAATGTACCCGAGCCTTCCCGCCCCCGCCCTCACACCGTACGCGCCCCCCCGCCCGCACACACGCTCGCGCAAACCTCGCGCCGCTCCTCCGACATACAACTCTATCGCTAGAAGATAAAGTCTTCTTTGACACGAGCTGAGCGCGGTTAAGCGTGTGTGTGCGCGAGATTTTCTCGCCTGGAAACTCAAATGCGCCGCGCGACTGCGATAAAAAATGAGCAGCTCGGGAAACTTGAATACATTACCGAGATACGAGAGGCGCCGCCCTCGCCTGCTCGCTCCGCCCGCCCGCCCGTTTTACATTACTTTATATTTTTGATTCCCACTGAAAAAGGGACGGAGCCATCTCGCGCCTCCTCGATTATGTATTAGGCGTTAACCGTGAATATTCAAACCACGTGCTCGTCTCGTCATCCCCTCTCCCTGCCCTGAGTCACAGGACTCGCTGATACTCCTCTTATAAACTGAATACAGACTGCATACTAATCCTTCAGGAAATATGTACTCCTGTACTTGAACACTAATTACTCACACAAGCAGCGCTTCTGTAATATTAAATTGTCAATCATATAAGTAATTTAGATTGTAGAAAGCTCCTGATAACATACAGTTTCTGAACCTGTAATGCCGTTTCGTACTAATTGATCAAAAATGTAATTGGACAAGTATTCATCGTAAACTATGACGTAATAATATTTCAAATTATAATTTATATTTATTCAAATCCGTCGCCATCATATGGAATGAACTGCAAACTTTATACATTTTGTACGTCTATACAATATCGTAACATAACTTACCTCACGTAGAAATAATATGAGTAGATTGTTCGATGTTCGATACAACACTTTACGAATCTATTATCTAATCCTCGACAGCTGACAGCGTTATCGTTACTTTACGCTACGTGCAAACCACCTCTATGGTTAACTATCTAGAATGCCTTAGAAATAAAAAATAAATAAACCAATTTCAGTGTCAACAAAAACTATAAACCAAATAGCTGTGAAAATGCGTATAATAACTAAACTTAAATTACCTAAACTCAAGAAACACAAATTTGCGTGCGAGCTCTACTTATTTAATATTCTTCATGAGGTCACAGTATTAAAATTACTTATTATCTGTTATGCTGTTATTACTTTACTAGTACGGATATTAACGATTATGTGCTCAGTATATCTCCTTTGTTTTATATTATCATTAATTTTCTAATAAATCATATTAAAGTTTACGATTGTCATGTTTTGCTCCCTCCGGATAGGTAATAATTTATGTTTTCAATACGCCCCAGCAATAATTATTTGATTACCTATTACCTAAGCAAACTAATTGATGTGCACATTTTGATATAATTCTGTATAACATTTTATTGTATAACATTCGGTAGGTGGTAGAGCCACGCTGAAGTTACTACTGGTTTCAGCATGAATGGGTCGGCTCGCCCGGGGTAGTACCACTCTCTCACAGAAAATCGACGTGAAGTAACGGTGCTTGCATTGTTGCGTTTCGTTCGGTCAGTGAGAGCGCTGGAGGGCCACCTCTCCTCTTCCCCACTTCCCCTTCTCCCAAATACAGGCTGGCAACGCACTTCTGACTCCTCTGGTGTTGCAAGTGTCTATGGACGATGGTGATCACTTAACATCAGGTGACCCACCTGTTCGTTTGCCTCCTATGATATAAAAAAAAAACATTAATAGGAAAGAGGTATTGACAAGAATTGTGACATTAATTGTATGTAAAGGGATCATAATATTATGTATAGCTTCTGCCCGAAACTTCGTCCGTGTGGAATAGTTACTTTGGGCTAACGCTAACACGCAGCGGAAGCTCTCAAAAGGAAAAAAAAAACGATTTTGAAAAATTCTTTATTGGTGCTCCGCACCTATCGTTCTTAGCGTAATTATATATAGCTACCCTACCTCGACAAATTATCGCATATCGGAGTACCTTAGATTAGCGCCTTCAACCAAACAAACAAACCCTCCAGCTATATTAGTATCCATTAACTACTCTTCTCTCGTACTTAACTCGAGCCGTAATTCAAATTACAATAACTTATGATAGAGTGGACCGAGTTTAATGAAACAAAGACTAAGTTACTCTCGAGGAGATGCTTGATGGTTAGGTTTAATTACAAACTCAGTACTTTAGCAGTGATGCGTGTTCATACAAACAGATATTTCTATAAATTATTGAAATGCATTTTATTACTTATTCTTAGACACCTAAACGATTTTTTTCACGAAAGTCTTAAAAGTACAAGCACGTTACATTTACATTCTTATTATATATATAGATGTAATATGCATAATTAAGTTAATAAGTAATTTTAATACTGTGTCTACATAAAAAATATTAAAAAAATAGTTTTCGCACATTTTTGTCTTTTCAGTTTAAGTAATAATTTAGTAAATTATCATTTTTTAGTGCCTTTTTGTTTTTTATATTCAAGTCAGTTTATTTTTTTATTTGCTATTTTCCATTGATTGTATAATCGAATATTTTCTAAACGTTTTCTATAGGGTAAAATGATCATGTCCGGCGGTTTCACAATCTAAATATATTAGGTCTTTACCAATGAAATTGCCGTTTTGTATGAAAAAATTTAAACGAATTTTTTTCATGTATTTTTTATTTGTTTTAATCGAAGTAATCACCCATGCAATCAATGCATCTTTGCCAACGCAGTGGCAGTTTATTGATGCCCTTCTTAAAGAAATCAGCTGGACGGGAGGCAACAAATTCTTCAAAGGCATTTTGTACTGCCTCTCGGGTATTGAATTTTTTTCCCGCCAAGGAGCTATCCAAATTCTGGAAAAAGTAGTAGTCTGTAGGCGCAAGGTCTGGTGAGTAAGGCGGATGATGGAGAACTTCCAACCCCAGTTCTTGCAACTTGGAGATCATCTGCTGTGCAGTATGAGGTCGCGCGTTGTCGTGCAGGAGCATCGGAGACGAGCGATTCACCAATGTTGGTTGGAGATGTGCCAGCTTCTCCATCATTGTGTTCAGTTCTTCACAGTACACATCTGCAGTAATGCAAACCCCGTTTGGTAAGAAGCTGTGATGAATCACACCGGCGCTAGACCACCAAACAGTGACCATCACTTTTCTAGGGGTAAGTTTTCGTTTAGGGCATTGTTTAGGTGTTGAACCAGGATCCAACCAACTAGCTGAGCGCTTGCGGTTATCAAACAGAATCCATTTTTCATCGCAGGTAACAATGCGGTTCAAAATTCCATCATTTGTGTGTCTGTTGAGCAATGCAAGGCACGTCTCGACGCGTACTTCGCGCTGGCGATCATTGAGTTCGTGGCTTTTTTACCTTGCCAATTTGACGCAAATGGACCAATATTGTTTTGACGCTAACGGCGAAAGCTGCTGCTAATTCAGCCGTAGATTGTGTATAATCAGCTTCCACAATCGCCTTTAATTCGTCATTGTCGACCAAAGTCTTCGGCCGACCGCGAGGTTCATTTTTCAGGTCGAAATTCCCAGAACGGAAGCGAGCAAACCAATAACAGGTGGTGCGTTGGTTTGTAGTGTTAGCTTCGTAAACGTTGTTGATTTTGCGTGCCGCTTGTGCCGCGTTGCTGCCACGACGGTACTCATATTCCATAATTACTCAAATTTTTAATGTATCCATGATGACAAAAAAGATTGAAATGCGATGAAAATGTAACACTAATCAATAAACAAATAACTACTTTTGGAAATAGAATTCCACGTTTTTAAAATAAAATTAATTTGAAATTAGAATTCTTAGCCAAACAAAAATTATTTTGATTTGAAATGACCAGTACTGCAGAACGGCAATTTCATAGGTAAAGACCTATTATTACTTCTTCCGACTCGCTTACATTTCTACTCTGTTAGTGATTTGCGGCCTTTTCGATAACAGTCAAAACCCCATATGCAAGTCCTCATCAAAACGAGTCACATGAGCTTCAACATAAGATACCTACTGACAACCATTGTAAAGTTCCATTCCGTTATCTGACATTTCCGTCATCTCATTAGTTTTGAGGCTCCGATATATTTTATGAGTAAAACATGCAGCCAAACATAAAACTTCCACCTAAGTCGATTAATAAACTGATCATTACTTATTATTATATTTTCCTAGAATAATATGTTTTACAATTCAACGTCAATTTATAGCATCAGGTGGTTATGTTTTTCTAGATCTACGAGAAAGTACCTATAGTATAAATCAGCAGATAATGTATTTCATATATATGTGCAGAGTTCACGAGCTATAATTTCTACATTGAATGTTTAATAACTGTTATAAAAAAGATGATATTCACATGTATATAATCAAAAGCAGTCGTTGTTCAAAGAAGAGCGTAGGCAGTGTACGGAGAGCGCGTGAGAGACGGAGGCACTGCGTCAGATATCTAATAACACGTGATAGAGTCCGCGATATAGGGTTGCGTTTTTGTGCGCACTCGCCGGCGCGTCGCACGTTTTTACGTGTGTATTTTTTTACGTCTAATACCGGAACACCTGTGGAGGAAGGGTTAGAGGCACGTGGCGCGGCGCCACCACCACGCTACCACGTGACACCGCTCCTCCCTGCGTGTGACACATGGTTTTTTATCGCTCTACTGTGAACAGGTGTTAGTTCTGTGATGATACGTTTGTTTAATTTCTTAGTGACATCACCGGTTTATTCTTAGAAGAATCGATAGCATTCTTATAGTATATCAATGTAACGTTTTTGTTTTGGTAATCTATTATTATTGTTGTTCAGAAAGAGATATTATTGTATATTTACCACAAACTTTATAGTTAATAAATTTGATTTAACTTGTAACAGAATTTGAATATCACTGCAGACACTTTTGATTCAAAAATATACTTATTCGCAATGTAATCATTAAAGATTTTTTATCTGTGAATGTGTCAGTCCATGGTTTGAACAGGTTTCATTGGTTTACAGAGGCGACGAGAGCCGACGTCATGGCTGGTTTACCCGGAGTCGAGACTCCAGCGGCTGCTCATGAAGGCATGCCCCACGGAGTCTTCGCAGCGACCTTCCGTTATAACATGTAAGTATACTATTGATCATCAAGTCGAGTGTGTGAATACTTACAAGGTAGTTGTGCGACAGGGTTATGAGTCCGATTTGTTTTGAAGCTCTGTCAGAGCGGGTATTCTTTGGATTAATCTCTGTAATATCTGATGTAAATTAGGAATACTTGCAGAGCGACAGTTACTTTTCCAATTTCGTTGATAATATTTTTTAAACATTTTAAAAATAATCGAGATTACGTTATAAATGTGATTCAGATTATACCCTGTAGGTAATCAGTTAAACATAAGTTTTCTCAGATAAATTCCAAACGGTGCCCGAGTTTTATAATATCGACAATATCGTGTTTAAGTTTTTTACAATCAAATATACCTATTTGTCAAAATATAAATGGAACGCAGATGTCGTATATCATACAAAATAAATAATGCTAAGCGTTTAACGCGTACACAACAAGTATGTGTTATCGACAGATTGCGTCGATAGCCCCACACTAGTTCGATGAATAGAGCGATAAATATCGATATAAGGCTCTCGCCAGTTTTTGAAGCACTCGGTCCGGTCGGTCGGTTGGAGTACTTCCAAAATTGGCTTTTAAACAGCATTTACTTGAGCGGCGCAATACTCGAACAATTCACGTTACTACGCTATTTATATTTTAAAAATAAATTAAATTATTCTCCGCCGATCTCTCTTTTAACTGAAATAAAAATAGTTAAATTACATATTTTCTCATGATTACAATATAAGATTAAAGTTTTACAATTAAAATTAATAAAGTTCATTAGGATATACTAACACGAAATGGAAAAAATAATTTTGTTTAATAGCGATCATGTAAATATGACTAGTGGTATTTTAGAGTTCAAGTTTACGACTTGATTGATATATTGTATGTCGATTAATGGTAGTTCAAAGAACTCAAAGTGACTACATCTAAATGAATATTGCAACAGTTTTCCTTATGGTTTAGCAGATTGATTCCAACGGTGAACAAGTGTGAGAAGTCTAAAAGTGACGCAATCTAATGTACAGAGAGCATAAAAATGAGTGCATGGAACCGTCTCACGCTATTAAAGTACAACTTCGATAATAATTAAACATAACCAAAACTTATATTAAATTATAATTAATTTAATTCGTTACTTATCATAGTAATCTGTTCGTACTTTTCTATATTTTGTTTACTTTATACCAAAGAGTTAATATTTCCTGTGTTATTTAAGTTCCGAATTACTGATAAATGGCACTACACATAATGAAGCTTTGATTTAATTTTTTACTTACTTACATTGAAACAAGATGGTAGCACGGTCGCGCGCCTATATTTCATAATTAATTCTATTGTATGATTTTTGTTTATTATTCAATTTCATATTTTTGTATCGTTATTTTTTTCAAAAATGTTTGATTGATTTGTTTATAAGCTATTTATTGACAAAATTAAAAATATTTAAAAACCGGATGGTACAGTAACGTGACGCCATTTTGCCGTAACGGACTTCCGTTGCATTGTCGTCCAGTTACCTCGTAGTCGCGCCTAAAGAAGTTTTACTTCAAAATTCTAAAATAACCTCAACAAAAGTCAAATCAATTCGCTTAGTTTAAATAGAACGGGTTATAATGTTATCATGCGTTTATACAGATATTGTATAGTTTGAAATTGTATCTCCCCTGGTCTCCATGTCTCCATCTGCGCGATGAAGCTATTAAGCCCGGTTGTTGGTCGACGGACACTAAACATTTGCACCTCGCCCGCACCGACACGACGTGTGTACCGCACAATTGATTACTACCACGCATCTGACACTAACATAGATGTATGTCCGACGGATATATCTACTGGATGTGCTTTTGACACTCCTGTCAGCACAATCTATCAATGTTCGTACGCTTCTACAACTAAAAATAGTTGACAACTATCAGTGAATATCAAGTACTTACCCGAGTGACAGCTGGTCTGTATTTCCAAGCACTTTAATGTAAAGGACCTAGTTAGTATATAAAATATACACATTGCATTTTTACGATTTTACTAATTCGTATATTAAAAGTAACTTTACTGTAAAATACGAGTCTTAGTTAAATTTGATGTATTTTAATGTAAAATAACATTGATCACGCGAGCACAAAGCGGAACAGTATTACCGTTTCTAAATCATAATTATATGAACTTGTTATAAAAATCGTTTAACAAGGGATTTATTCTAGTGATGCGGTATATATTTCACTTTGTTTTTTTTATGAGATGGATAGACACATTTTGATATTATGTAGTATTTATATATTTCAGAATGCGTATTTGCTCGTTGCAGTTTTATTTGCTTCGAAGTAATATCTTTTACTGGGGTAACAGGATGCACAATAAATTAACTATCACGGTTTCTTAATGTGTTCTTAACATTGTCTTACATTCAGATATAACATTTATTAATTTTGTTCGTAACTCTACCACAATGCCGTATTATAAATATCTATATCTTTGAAACATTTGCAATTCGGTTGGGACATAAATCTGCATGCGTACTAGGGTAGCGCGACGTGAAGACGGAGCCCGGGGAGGGTGAAATATGGTCCAGGTGCGGGGGCGGCAGATGTTGCCGAAAACAATGACGTCATCGTTTTTATGACCCATATTTCGGTTTAATACGACACACTAATCGCAACTCTACGCGTTCGCGAATAAAGCGTAAGGTGTGTTTGTAAGTTTGTTGTAGGGTAGAGGTTTAGCACGCGTCGAGCCGCTTCGAACCGGGTCAAACGATACTCCAGACACAATAGAGCCGGCGAACAACCAGGATTTATATTCAATTGCTGTGACTTGATATAGTTACAAATACCATTTATAATTTAAACCTGTGATAATATACGTACAACATTAACCTAAAGTAGATTTAGACAGATTATAGCGTACCTATTAGAGGTGATATTATAATAAATTCAGAATCTGTTTATGCTGTACGAGGTGGTGATAAATATCACCAATAAATTTATGTGTCCTGTCGTATTTAGAAAGACGCTTATGTTGTAAAGACTGACAGTTTTAACAACTGATAATAATATGCGAGTTCGTAAATCAGTAAAGGTCAAGGTTCAAGAGTTTAGATACATCCCTGGTTTGAGGCCCAGTGAAACCGTTAAAGGTTTTTTAAGTGATAAAGTTCAGTTGTATAATAAAGTCTCAAAGAACGTTACTAAAATCCTTGATAATAAGTTTAAATACTATTTAAGACAAGTTTTGTAAACATGGATTTTATTTTTATAAGATAATATCTGCGTGTACGTGAACTGTAGTCGACACCGTCACCTGCCTGTAAGAGATAAAAAGAATAATAAAATAACTCAATTATTAATTAGTTTTTCAAAGCTAGTAACATCAGTGAAAAAATAATAACGCACTTCTATTTTGCAAAAAATATTTGCTATATTTTTGTCTTGAATTCTTGAATTCAAAATCAGAAATAACATTCTCAAATGAAACATCCTTTAATAAATATGCTTCTATGTACAACACTGAAAGATTATTTAGTTTATGTTAATTTTAATATTGCTTTACTCTTATAACAACATGAAGCAAAGTGACATAAAGTGAAAGCAGTCCTGTCACCTAAAAATTTTGACATTCAATAAGACCAAAGAGAATAATAATTATTTCAGTGGTTCCGTAAATTTAAAGATAAATTATTTATCAATTAATTGTTAAAGTATATTATGAATTTACATATTATATTATTATAAAATTAACTTACAACTTAACCAGATTTCAAAGGGCATGTAAGGCACGCAACGTCAGTCATGTAAAAAATATTGAAAATGTAATTGGAACGTAAGAGTAAAATGACCAATGTCAAAATGTCTTTTTCATTTACATGTGTGTATATGTTGTGTAAAATTCAAGCAGTAGTGAAGTAATGTATATTTTAATTAATTTAATATGCTTGCAATACATTTTATATTAAAAAATAGCTTTCTGCACTTCTCCTCCATATAAACTTTAACTATGCAAAATTTCAAGTTCATCCATTCGCGCAATTCGCTTAAAAAGGGGTACAAAGTTTTGGCTTCACTTATTAATATATAAGATATATTATCCCCGAGTGTGTGTAAGTACTTGGGGATTTGGGAATCATGAATTAGTGCTTGACGTTATGCAATCGTTAACAAATGTAATGGTATGTGTGCTTGGCACACATATATGTTTCAATAACTCATATAAATATGAATATGTAGCTTAGCTTAAGTTAGCTCAGATAGGTCGCGAATTGCGTGAATCAATCAACAGTCAATAGCGTAGTCAGTTCGAAAAAAAAAAAAATACGTGTGTGCGGAAGTGGGCCGAGCGTTTCATTTATTTAATGAGTTTTTGCGATAGATTCAGTTTAGTTAAATTAAATATATATTAATATGGTATCGTATGAGAATGTTTACTTTAACGTTTCAAAGCTGTCGGTACAACGACGCTAAGAGACAGAGGACGTTCATTTGCGTCGAGTATTCGTTAGAGGGTTCAAGTTCATGCGGGGCGTCTGAGAGTAGAGAGGGGTCGTCGACCTCTCGCCACCACCGACGAAATCTCACTGCTGACGTAACCACGCACCACACGACACCCACACCCACCGCCGAGAGAGTAAACACGAACCTTCAGTCACTGTGACGGCTGCAGAACTAATCGCTGCCCTGGACTCGATGCACCACAACCTGCGAAATACTCTACCTCATGAATGGGCTATTCGATTCTCTTTTTGTAAATTACAGTCTGAAACCGAAAGTGACACCTCCAAGCGCCGCTCATCGTCGCAACCTGAAAAATCGAGACCGCCCCGTATGTAAAACACGATACCGCCGAGGAAAATCCATAACGGCACGCGGAAAACCCTTTTAATATATGGCACGTAAATAAGAGCGGGCGGGTGAGTGCGCGCGAGGGGGGTGGGGGGTGGGCGGATCGCCGCTATTGGCCGGCCCCCGGCCCGCCCCCGCCCGCGCTTAAAAAAACCTTCGGAAAAAAGCGGGTGTCGCACGGCAGTGTCTCACGGACGCGCTTAGTGGGCGGACGCTCGCATCGGAGAGACGGCGCGACCCAGGACCGGCGGCCGCGGCCGCGCCATGCCCGCGCTGGCTCTGCGCGACCAGCCGCTCGACTGCTCCATGCGCCTGCGCGACCTGCCCGCCTGGCCGCCGCCGCGAGCCCAGCGCGACCACCACGGCCACGGTCAGTAGTGCAACCAACCAACAGTGACGATATCGATTCCAACACCGTGACTTTTCCGTGCACCGGCCGGTGACTCTTCCACCGCGTCTCCTAGTGTCGTATTCGGAATCCTTTTACCATCATTCGACTCCCTCGAAGCGCGCGCCACTCTCTGGGGTTGAACTTGGCGACCCCATTATCATCCCCTCAGAATTCGCCGTGAGTTATACAAATTTGAATGATATCAAGCGAACTGACAACAGTTCCTTTAATACCACGGTTATTGAGAGAATTCAGTGTTGTGTTCTGTAGTGTATGTAGTGTAGGCGCATTTGTGTCGGTGCTTCTCTTATAAATACTCATATATATGATTCATCAGATTAACCACAATCAAAAGGAATATTTTTGCTAAACACTAGATATAATTTTAGATTAGGTATCATTTATTAAACAGATGATTCCTCTACATACAAGTTAATTTGTTCCGACATCAATTAATTAAAATTTTAAAAGCATAATGAGTTTTGTGTAATTTGCTACAATGTTCATAAAGATGTGACGATCAACCGGAGGATGTGGATGCACAGATAAAAAGTTATAACATAAAAACATATATAGGTAACGATAAAAAATTTGACTCTGCGGTGTTGTCTGACGAATCATTTTGAAGAGTTATTGTTGTGTCTATAACAAGTAGGTTAAACTGTGGGTTTATTATCGTGAAATTACTTTTCTTTAATAATATTTTAATTGGGTATTACGTTGAAATGTAAAGGTAAGAGTGCACCGCGATACAGTAGGGCCTCACTCGTTTGGTAATCCCTTATCGGAAGTTATGTTAGGGTCAGGTGTAGTCGGTGCGGCGCGTATTGTGATTAAGCGCGGGGTCACAATGAGACCTGCCGGCAAGGGTTAACCCTCGTCTCCCTCGGGCCGTCTCAGGACACCCTCCGCAAATAATATTAACTCTCTTTATAGGCTCCTTTTGTCACGTCGGCAACTCATGTGCAAAATGATTCCTTTGATGCGGCCAGAACGCACTTCACCACTTTATTGTGTCCCGGGGCGATTTCTATTTTGTAATTTATTTCATTTTAGAACTTTTACATCACTCTCTATAAATTATCTGATGTTTTCTTAATCTCAACCAAATGGAGGCATTGATTATATACAATTCTGTAGTTTGGAGAGGCGCGTAACCGCTAATCATTGATGGATACGACAGCAATCATCGCAGGTGTCTTTACATCTCGCAGACAATGCTCCGGTGATAGTATTATTATCACGTTCCCATCTTATTACAGTTAAATTACAATTGAATTGGCATCCGAGTTAAATTCAAGTGTTCTTGTGTAGATAATGCGTGTATAATAATGTCATCTAGTAAGTGAATTAGCTGTTGATAGAGTGGCGCCGTCACGCCTTGTTTACGTCTCTAATATTAATATGCTTTACGTTATGTTGATGGCAGCGGGCAGCCGGTTTGTCCGTCTGTGAGAGCGACATGAACTTTGTCTGTGGTGCAGGGTTTGCTTGCGGCGCACCTGTCATACGTAATTATACACCCCCAAAACCGCGATTCGATAACGTATTAAATATTTTGGCGGTATTTGTTACCGATGTCGGTTTCCATTACTTTTTAATGTAAAGTACACGATAATGATTTAGAATTCCTAATGACACCCACTAATCTGATGTTTTAATATTAATTGAAAGCTATTTAGATTATATGTGATAAATAATAAACATAAACGTTCTAATTATTTCAAAAGATAATCCATACATATGTATAACAACAAAATTATTTTAATTAATTGATAATAAGTATGCTATCAGTCACTAATTTTCAGAATTCACTTGCTCATTTGCTTGTTATCATGTGCTTGTAGAAATACTTGTACAATATCCGCACTGATATCGAATATCGACAGTCATCTACATATTTAGATAATGTGTAATTATACAATTTCAATAATTTTAGTTCCCCTTGTCATCTGACCATGCAAAATAAATTCAGTATAAAATCAAAACTTTGATAAGTGTTTCGTGTATTTAAAAAAAAACGGAATAAATAATAAACACAGATATACAATATTAATAATCACGGAGCCCCATAGTAACTCAACTCCTTCCACTCAAAATAATTTTCTTATTCCGTTACTTGACGCAACAAACATATTTTCGATTAAAAATTTAAATGTATTACAAAAAAATATTTTATCTAGTTCTAAGTATGTGTTACCCGTTTATGGTTATGATAAACTTCTCTCAAGGAATATAATCTTAAACTATGGTATATGATCACACCTGTTCTGGAAAACAAATAATTTTTGTTTCATTAATTTTTAAAGATTTTTTTGTCGAGAAGGAATCTTCAGAATATAAAATATTGTTTGTGTCTTGGAATTATATATGTAATTGTTATATTTAATGTTACCTTTTATAATATACTAGCGGGCCCGACAGACGTTGTCCCGCCCTGATTATAAAACAATCCTTGACAAATTATATACCAAAATGTTCCTCATGAATCACTTTATGCACTGGTGAAAACCGCATGAAATCCGTTCAGTAGTTTTTGAGTTTATCGCGAACAGACAGACAGACAGACGCGGTAGAGGACTTTGTTTTATACTATGCAATGATAATGATATATATCGAAAGTTATCTCGTCGTTAGTTCGATTTAATCAACCACTTAACCAACCACTATAACTAGTTTACTTATAACATTATTATAAAATAAAAATATAAAATTTGGAAGAGATTATGTTAATATTGGTTTATCACATATATGGTTTAGTTAAGTTGCATTTTACAGTTTTATTTATTGATGATAAAACGTTAGTTGGGGTTCATTATTTTAGAGAATCAAACTATGGCGAAGTATGTATAAGTTTAAATTATTGTGCACTAAAACGTCGAGTATTCAGCGCGTTTTGTTGTTAGTTGGCGTTTGCTCGCATTCTCAGCTGATGTTAAGTGACGATGTGATAAGTTATGATGTGTGCAGTTTGAATTCACGTCTCTCAGATCGATATCCAATGACACCACCACTGGAGACACTTTCGCAAATACTACAATTAATTTGGACAATAAAACAGATGAATAAAGATGTTACTATAGTTGTAAATATTGTTTTTACTTAGGAACTGATTATTTAGTAATATAATCTTATTATCATTACTTCCTGAGTAGTGCTTACTTATATTGTAAATGCGAATGTGAGTTTGTTTGTTTGTTACGCTTTCACTACTCAACTGATTGGTGAATTAGGCACAGAAGAATACTTATAGTAATAAGAATACTGTTCCCGCGAAATAGCTCATCTATATCATAATCTTCATAAATGCGAACGAAACCGTGAGCAAAAGCTAGTTCAGTTATATTTTTTTAAACATTATTTTAATCATGTGATTGTGTAACGAACTATATTATAAAAATAACTTATCTAAGGAAATTATATTAAATTTTGTATTAATGTACCGAACAGATTGAACGTGGCACTCGGAGTAGTAATAATACATTTTAAAATATCATTTATAGTAGGTCTATCGAATAACATTAGTGTTTGTCCACCAATTAAGTAATACTTATGCGATCTACGAACATATTCAACAATAATGTTTTGAAAATATAAAATGTAATTTGGCATTTATTTCAAATAAGTTATTTTTTACTTTGTTCAGAGTGCAACACGCTTTTGAAATGTATATAAAGGTTTTCTTATCTTGTATATAGGTACTTGTATATAGGTACTTTAAGAATATCATTATCTGTCTTCGCTTGACATTTCAACTTTATAAATAATTATGATTTATAAGAAATGTTACTAAACAGAGTAATGTAGGGTTATTATTATAAGGTGACTCGTCTCACTAGACACGTGCGCCGTGACTATGCGGTGTGATTACGGTTATATTTCTGCACCGGTAATATGCTACAATATACAAGTTCAACTTCATGTAATTGTAACGCTACTGGTTTGTTCACCGACCGCGAAAACTCAAATATATTTTAATGAACATTCCCGCCTGCGACAACACATTCGCATTCGCTTTCTATAAATTAGTTCAAATTACCGTTCTCTTTATAAACAGAGATCTAATGAGGCAGTCACGTCAGCTGATATTAACGGGATAGTCGACAAATTTTGGTTCAATTAATTAAAGTCACAGAATAATTCTGTTGTTACATTTAAAAATGAGTCAAGTCCAATGTCCACCGTTTTTAAGTTATTTTAAAGATTTTCAAATTTTGCGTGTATATAAAAAAGAACAAAAAATCTCATGTAGGGGAAAATTTGGACTTCGTAAGCAGTGCATACAGCACGAAAATCTTTAAAAAAATAAAGATCTATGAACGATTAAAATTGGAATGGATAATCAAATTTGTATGAATTTAAACAAAAATTAGATTATAACAGATTAACATGATTTTATAATGACTTAAGTGGTTATTGCTGTAAACAGAAATGTAGGTAGAATAGGAAGAAAGGTCCGGACAGGAAAATCATATCATATCGGAAACGTGTCAAAAGTGCAGCAAAGCATAAGCGGCGCGGCGGCGGCCCTCTCACTGTGGATTCATTATAATATGGACAGTTGCTCTATTTCGATATTCGCCTTATTTGAAATTTTTTAATTAAAATTATTTAAAATAATCTATAGTTCCTATACAAATTAATACGTGAAATAACTTTAAATATCGGTATCGAGATTTGTCTGCTTCAATCACGGATTTGGGAGTGAACAGTGACGTCGCTTGTTTGAAGATAATGTGAACTAAACACATTTTTATAAAATGTCATATAATTAATTTGGAATTAATTCAGTATAATGTTATCATAACACAGAAGGCGCACTAAACGTTTCCGGAACGGGTCATTAAAAACTAACTATATTTGAAAATAGAGCTATTTTACTTTAAAATGCATTTTGTTTCATCTATTTGTCATTTGTTTTTACATTTTGGCCCCATTTTGAATATTGTTTGTCTACGTTACCTAACCTATTTTAAGTATAGTTTGACGCTTCAGCTGAGTATGATCTGCCTTCAATCTGCTGTTGGAAATGAAACACCATGCAAGTTGACTGTTTACAACTGGTTTACAGATTTTCATTTTGGTCGTCTCTCTAACACTGAATAACGAAAACATCGATGCTATAGGCCGCATGATCGAAACAGATGGGCATGAGTCAGATACAATTAATTCTACAAAAACATCTAGTGTGAAAGAAGTCTGTTCCCAATGGATCCCTCCTAATTTCACGAAGGCTCAAAAAAATGCACTTCGTCACTTGGTGTAATACTATATTTCCCAGATTAAAACGAGGCGACGTCAAATTCGTTGTGGGGCATAGTGACAGGTGACGAAACATATATTAACAGCTACGGTCCCAAAATTAAACTTCCAGGTGAGCCGAAGTCAATTAAAGTGGAGAGTGTGCATTCTGCCCCGAAACGGCTGATTGCTATTTATTTAAATAAAACTAGATACGTGGTTACTGTCTCTGTAGAGGATCGTCATATAATGAATAGTGATTGGTAAAGTCAGTGAGAGTGGCCAGAAGTTATTGACGAACTCAGTAAAAATTACCAAAAATCCCGTATCGAGTAGCATCATGACAATGTTAGCTCTGATACGACCAGACAGACAAACGGATTGTTGAAAGAGAAAAACCTAGATATTATGGGTTATCCTTTATACAATCTTTTTCAATTCAAACAAGGATCCAACAAACATAAAATCAAATAAGTACTTTCAACATCAGAAGAGGTTGTTGAAGAGTAAAAAAGAAATGTTTCCGAGGTCACCACAGGGGAGCGGAATAAATATTTTCAAAATTGATTTATTCGTATGAAAAAGTGCATTGATACTAAGGGAGAGTATTTTGAAAAATATTTTGTTGGGAGTTCTTTAGTGTGCCCCAAAAATAACCAGTCACGATACGAATTTGTTTCTCGAGTGTTAAGAACCTACATAGAAACCTTTTCAAATAATATAATATACACGTGAATCCCTGTCTTTAGGTAAGCGGTGCGTATAGTTCCTTAACATTGATCAATAATCGAACGACAAATTTCTGTGCTGTAAGCAGTATTGCTAATATATCTTAGATAATATATGCTAAACTGTTAATACAGGTCTCTTATTGTAACTGGATAAAGTGATACCTAGTACAATCTTTCGGCAGAGTTTGCTGTTGTGCTCACAAATCTGGCAGGAGCTGTATGTACAATATAGGTCAATCCTGTAAACGCGACAATCTGAGAAATACTTATTATGAGAAATTTATCACCCCGTTTAGTTTCTAGGCATACACCGTGCCGTTTGATCCTGGAACATGAACCGCCTTAAGCGTGTTCTTCCTGGTGTATGGTGGTCGCAGTCCAGTCCGACACAGTTACCTCACCTGATAAATATAACATTTAATAATATTATATGTTCATGACTAAAAGTTGTACTCGAGTTGTAATTATTTAGTCGTGTCAAATATTGGTGTCTTTCAGTGTGTCAGTCAGTAAAGCTGCAGAGATGTACACGTTCGAGATATAATAAATATTATTGTAGGCTCGCGTCAACGCAATTACCGAGTCATAAGTTTTGACACAAGCGAGGGGAACACACATTTGTGTGTTGTTACAATAATAACTTGTTACCGGTAACGAAAGTTAATGTTCCGTCAAGTTGCGATCGCGAGCGCCAAAAGTGAATTTTGTTTAACGAGAGTAAACTATGTGATCCGTGTATTATATATAGCTGTGAATAATGAAAATACATTACTTATATTATAAATTAAATGTTCAAACTTTTAATGCATTACTTGGTATAGTTATCTCAAGACGGAATCGTTACTGCTAATGCAACAACTTTTTAACACAATCGTTAAATAATTAATTTATTTGAAAGTGCACTTTGTATGAATGTATTTTAATATGTATTTTCACCATTATAGTAATTATCTTTATAAAAACATTTTTTGAATTGTAAGAGTAAGTACGTACATTCCACATAAGTAATAGCCGGTAAACAAATGCTTTATTGTGATTAACTTAATTAAAATAATATGTATTATTTTATGTAAACGCATCCGGCGAGTTTCTTTCCAATTTCTGTAGATGGCGGTAGCGGGGATGTTTTATAAACCGTCGGTAGATAGTCGTGACTTTCCTAAATGCCGTTAAATTGAATTAAATTTGTTTTTGACGTTGGTTTAGTGAGTTTTCACGTGAATTCTTTTTTTACTGAGAATAAAAATACTATAGTGTATTTGATGTCAATGTCAATTACAATATAATCGAAGGAGAAACAGTGTCCGTCACGATGTTATTGCGTACTACAACAAAACATTTGTTATACGCATATCGTTTGTAAGGTTACACGCATTGAATCCCGCAGATGAGTTCTTCACTGTATTTACGGCCAACAATAGGCGAATGCGTTTTAGGTCTCATGTAGATCAAATTGGTTTGCTTGCCTCAGATGTCTTTTGAATATTAACTCTGTTTGTGATAACCGAGTGTCGTTACATTGTACAAGTCGTACAATGATATTAAACAAATATTTAGATTGCATTTTTATAGAAATACGATTTTATTTGAGCAGTATACATGATTCGTACTCCACCACGCTGCAAGACACGTCAGACTTTTGTCTGTTGAGTGTCATCACCAAAACAGTTCAAACAAAAGTCATATTCATTCTCTTGTTCCATAAATTCTGGTAGCTCTTCACCTGATGAAGATGTAAACTGTAGTGCAGTAGTGAAACACGTGCGCGTGACACAGATCTGGAAGGAGGATAGTTTGTTTACTTACAACCGATACGTATTTAGTAATCACATGTGCCATGAACTTGTGCCCGTTTGTCCATCGATTTTCGTATATAGGGCAAGTCTTTTTCCCCGAAGGTCCACCCGAGACGAGACTACGACGTCGGGAGGGGTACGGGGTGCGGGCGGGGGCGAGAGGGGGGGAGACTGGTCGGTGGAGACTCGCGGGAGTTTTGCCGACAGGAACGAGGGGGGGTGAGGAAAGGGGTGTGCAATTAACCACCCGCGGTCGATGACCCCTACGAAACGTCGCACATTACTCTGTTACAATAGACACACACGTGTGTCGGGGTAAATATCTGTTACGTCTTTAACTTGCCACAACACCCGCGGCCCGCGGCCCGCGACCACCGCAACACTTCTCAAGCTGAGTCACGGCCTATTGTCATATAACATAACATCAGTCGAAGAATCTGATCGACATTGTTTAGCAATACATCTCGTTAACAACATTACGAATTATATTAATAGTCGTATTTTATCCTTCGATAATGAGGTACCCAATTAGTTAAATTTAATAGTAACTTTAAAAGACACGTAAATGATGCTATTTGTATTTTTTTATCAAAGTCACGTCTCCAGTTTGTTACATCGGAAACACGTTGAAACTTTCTGTTTTGTACCTTACGATTTGTATTATAGGCGTTGCCAGAAAAGAAGTGTCCAGTACGTACGTTTGCGACTACAATCATATCTCGTAATTCTTCACTCGACTTTAGTTCTTCATTCTTTTATGAAACATTCTTATCTGGAGTTCACATACATACATACATATTTTTTTGATATTAATACATCATGTAAGTGTTATAATTTATTTATTTGCGGACTAACTTACAAAATTAACATCTTGAAATTGTTCAGAGCTCGTTGGAACCGTGGACAAAGGACGTCAATTCTTTTTTTATTGTAGCATGGGAAAATTATAAATGGGTCTCTGAGAGCTCTAAAAGCACTTGGCGATCGCCGTTGTTATGCCGGCTTGCAAATTTATGCAAGCTCTGGCTGATCCCGAAATGCGACAACACAACACAAGTGACTCTGATGACCTTATCGTCATGGTCAGGGGGATCGCGACCCAATCGAGTACAGACAACCGTGATGAATTATAGCAAGTGTTACACGTTGTGTGTCGTGATTGCGATTCACTCCAACACGACCTTCTTATACTTTATAGATTTTAGCATTTGATCACGATCCCATCTGGTGTTAAATGGTGAGTTGCTCTAAGATGGTAAATACGCTAAACATAGAGGGGGACGAGCTCTCGCGCGCGCCGGAACACACCAACAGGTGCTTCACGACAGATTTTCAACTAGACAGTGTTAGCTAGCCAGGTGGCCTTAGAGAAAGTTCTCCCATCATGATGTTTTCCTTCACGGAAAGCTCCGACTTAGCCGCGAAGATTCGAACCACGTCGATGGACGAATATAACACGCTATCAACTGAGCCGTCATAGCTTCAAATCTCCCTTCGTCAAGAGAAATGTTTAAGCACGCGTTACGAGTTATAATATTTAATTCTAACTTAGATTACTTTGCACGAGCATATATCCTTAGGTTTCAGGCATTGAGCAATAGATAACAAGATAGGGTAATATAAAAAACGTCGGACATCACGAATGCGAGCAATGATCTCAGTGCTGGTTTCGTTAGTTTTGGTATAACGCGTTCGCGTTTTAAATGTGTTTGTTACACTCATTATTTTAATTACACGTTAATTAGACTTTGTTTTACGGTCTTCTGATACGTGCACAGAACAGTTTTGCAAAGATAATTAACGTATTCTTATATATTATGTTTACGACAGCTTGTTTATATCTGCAAACTGACTAATAATAAAATAGTTGATACGTATTGGTTTATGTTATAAACGCTTACATTATTTCTCACAATATAACCGTCGCTCTCAATATAACCTCTTTATAATTAACTTTAATTTATTCATATTAAAATTATACTTCATCGAATGCGTTACGCGGTTAACAATAGTCAAACAGATAAAAAAACTTATTATGGTGTGTATATTGTCTAAATTAGTATGTTCCCATTAAAAAATAATCGCTTAGTGTCCGTAAAATTAAAGTTAGAGCCTATAGTTTATTGGTGTGGCACTCATACGCCGGACACTACTTATAGTGGAATCAGTGTACATTTTATGTCAGTTTTACATACAGTCAATCAGTGTATTATGATTTTATGTCTGGACTATGTGTTGGTGTCACGTCACCTTTGCATTTCTTCATATAGGTGTTGATACTCAATAGTGATAATATTTTTTACAAGATATTGTTAAAATAAACCAGTACACGAAGCCGGTTTCTTTAAAATTTTAAAATAGCTACTATTATCTTAATAAAAAAATATTTGTGCCAATTTCTTCATTGTTATATTTTTTATAATAGGTCTTTACCTCTGAAATTGCCGTTCTGCAGTACTGGCCATTTCAAATCAAAATAATTTTTATTTGGCTAAGAATTCTAATTTCAAATTAATTTTATTTAAAAAATATGGAATTCTTTTTCCAAAAGTAGTCATTTGTTTATTGATTAGTGTTACATTTTTATCGCATTTCAATCTTTTTTGTCATCATGGATACGTTAAAAATTCGAGTAATTATGGAATATGAGTACCGTCGTGGCAGCAACGCGGCACAAGCGGCACGCAACATCAACGACGTTTACGGAGCTAACACTACAAACCAACGCACCACCTGTTATTGGTTTGCTCGCTTCCGTTCTGGGAATTTCGACCTGAAAAATGAACCTCGCCGTCGTCCGAAGACTTTGGTCGACAATGACGAATTAAAGGCGATTGTGGAAGCTAATGATACACAATCTATGGCTGAATTAGCAGCATCTTTCGACGTTAGCGTCAAAACAATATTAGTCCATTTGCGTCAAATTGGCAAAGTAAAAAAGCTTGACAAATGGGTGCCCCACGAACTCAATGATCGCCAGTGCGAAGTACGCGTCGAGACGTGCCTTACACTGATCAACAGACACACAAATGAAGGAATTTTAAACCGTATTGTTACCTGCGATGAAAAATGGATTCTGTTTGATAACCACAAGCGCTCAGCAAGTTGGTTGGATCCTGGTTCAGCACCTAAACAATGCCTTAAACGAAAACTTACCCCTAGAAAAGTGATGGTCACTGTTTGGTGATCTAGCGCCGGTGTGATTCATCACAGCTTCTTACCAAACGGGGTGAACATTACTGCAGATGTATACTGTGAAGAACTGAAAACAATGATGGAGAAGCTGGCACATCTCCAACCAGCATTGGTCAATCGCTCGTCTCCGCTGCTTCTGCACGACAACGCGTGACCTCATACTGCACAACAGACGGTCTCCAAGTTGCAAGAACTGGGGTTGGAAGTTCTCCGTCATCCGCCCTACTCACCAGACCTTGCACCTACAGACTACTACTTTTTCCAGAATTTGGATAACTCTTTGGCGGGAAAAGATTCAATACCCGAGAGGCAGTACAAAATGCCTTTGAAGAATTTGTTGCCTCCCGTCCAGCTGATTTCTTTAAGAAGGGCATCAATAAACTGCCACTGCGTTGGCAAAGATGCATTGATTACATGGGTGATTACTTCGATTAATACAAATAAAACATACATGAAAAAAATTCGTTTCAATTTTTTCATACAAAACGGCAATTTCATAGGTAAAGACTTACTATACAGTATACACATGGTATTGGTAAGTAAAACCAATTGTTTTGTCAATATAGGAACCGGACATTTGCCTGTTTGTGATCATCTAAATACGTTTTTACTCAATAAATGTATTGTATGTAAAATGGGCACGATTTAGCTTTGCTTTATTTACATATCGCTTTTAGAAATAAAACAGTTTTATCTAACTTTTCACTTTTCATTTGCCAATGATACGTGTGAATCAGCAGAACGTAAGCTTGAAACACGTGGATGTATCCACTATACCATGCTGTTAAGTAACATTGTGTCGACCCGAAAACGCTCCTCAAAATAAAAATCTGCCAGCAAGCGCGAAGCGTACGGTACCTACTTACTCTCCTCTTTTTGTGTTACTTTCCAACACGTTAAAACGTCGTCACCTTTATCCAGAATAAATTGTGGTCAGACGCTAACATCTAATTCAATAAAAAGTATATAATAAGATGCTTAATAGTTGTAAACTAATAAACAAAAATGTAATGGCGTTTATATGATAAATGCGGCGAGTTAGCCAACTGTTTCTGAATAACTATCTATCGCATGTTGTATTTATCAAAATAATTTCTTAATTGTCAACACAGAAAACAATATAACATTATGCAATACATAGATATAACTAGCGGGCCCGGTGGACGTTGTCCAGCCTTGATAATAATAAAAAAAATCCTAATAGTCAACCGCAGCGCCACCTACCGGGTCCAATTGTGAATTTAAATTCTCGGATCCACTCGAACATTCACACAAAATTTCATCAAAATCGGTCTAGCCGTTTAGGAGGAGTTTAGTGACATACACACGTACAGAAGAAATTATATAAATAAAGATAAGAATGTAAATCTAACTTGTCTGTACTTTGTTGCAGGTGTCTAGGAATAAGTAATAAAATACATTTCAATCTATTTTAGAAATGTCTGTCTGTCTGTCTGTTTGCACGAACACGCATCACTGTTAAAATACTGCGTTCATGATAAAACCTCTTAAAGAAAATTATAAAGAATATCTTCAAGTAACATTTAGTCTACGTTTCATTAAATTGAAACATTAAATGGACTTATTACATTCAGATGACTTTATTAATCGCTATTTTTTATATGATGTTTCACGCGGACGAAGTCGCGGGCACAGCTAGTATAGCAATTAAATGTAAAATGTAAATATAAGTAATAAAAAGGACACGATTATTTAAATACGACCTAAATATAGTTTTATATGATAGCCAAACAGTGGATATAAATTGTCGGTCGTCCCCGCTACCTCTCTACTTACTATTAGTATTTACAATGAGAAGGACACTTACTATCCAGAAATGTTGTGTTGAGTTATTAAATAGGCCTTTTAGAAGTGAAAACAAACAGTTGTAACGATACATATCCCGGTTACAAGATAATGATGGTGCTGCGTTATGTAGAGTGCAGTGATGCGACTCATGCAGCGCACGGTACAGTCTCGCGATCCCGGGGTCAAAGCAATGCGTTTTTTTACACACCTTTATGACAATATTTACTGCGCATTTGCGTGTCTCCTGGCGATAACCTTTCATTCGTTATATATGCGATTACCTTTTCTGATTGAAATTTATATAGATTAAACGTTGCTACTGGTGTTTTTATAAATATAAACCGACGCCGTGCATCGTGTGTCCTGCACCGATACTGTTTTCTGCACACAAGTTTAAAATATTATGTTAAATTGTATAATGTTAGGAAGAGAATTAACCAAACAATAACTTGTTGAGTCGTTATGACGAGGCGGCACGAGCCGAAAAACATTTATATATTTAAATACATGCCTCGGGAATATTGCAATCCCATATGCACTTCTAGGTATATTCTATATTTTCTAAATAAATCGTTTATCTGTTTATAAGTATTAAGATAATGGCTAATTGTTACATACTGTCTTCTAACATGGGATCAAAATATTATTACGTTTATAGTTGAAAATAATAATATAACGTTGGCATAATAATAAATAGTCTGGCTTTACGGGTCAGCTGCGAGGGCCGCGTGGGGCTTTCTCTATAAATTGGATTTAAACATTGTAAATTACCATTGTTTGATTCGCGGGTTGGTCAAACGGGGACGATTTATGGAGTGTCCGAGTCCCTCCCGTGGGGCTGCTGGGATGACGGGAGACGTACGGACGGACGGACGGACTCTTTCACGGGACCGCGATTTACTGTGCGCCCTCTCTCACCGATAGCGCTTTATTAGGGTTGCCTTATTGAAATTCGTATAATGTATAATATTTTTTCAGCTTTTTTTATTTAATAAAATACCAGAATCTGCATTTATATGTATATAAATTCATAATTAAGAAATCCTTAAATTACTTGAGACTACTTTTTCCATTTAGAAGCTGACATGTTTGTTTATAATTCCATGAGATGACAATTTTTGATTTGCGAATTTCCCGCACTGGCTTCGCGTATATATTTTCATACTTGTCTAATAAATCTTATTTACTCGTCGCTACCTGCTCCCAGGTTTCTGCTTGATGTACTGACAACAATCATTTAATTTCATACCTAATCAACTAACTTATTCTCAGAACGCTTTACATTATATAATCTACCTGTATTTAAGTGCTTACTCCTCGTGCTCATAAATTTTGTTTTACATTCTAAATTGTAATAAAACTATTCTATGCGCTTTTAATTTAGAACTGACAATTTATGGCAGTTATAATTTTTGGTTTATGAATTTTAAACTTTTACTACATTTGCAATTAACAATTTAAAGGTATTTTTTGTATGTTTTTAAATCACCCGTAAAAAACATTAAGCGCGGAACTGTAAATCACACAATATCCTACGATACTTGTGATTCATATATTAGAATTCGATTATATGAAATATACAATTGCAATATAATATATAAATTAAACAGTGAGTAAGCGGTTCCGGCTACGACGTGACATCCCATACTGGTAACAGTCCGCGCGGTGCGTCGCGTCGCCTCGTAGCTACGTAGGGCACCTGACCCCTCTTTAAATACAAACTAACCCCGTTTATACCCCATCCAAATAATGCGATGCTATCTTTTACAAGGTTGATAAGAATGGATTCCATTTGGAGACCGTCCCCTCAGCGAGTGAGCGCTCGCGACCAATCGTATCGGACTCCCGCACTCCAATTTCACTTCTTATGCTGATTGATTTTTAAAAACGACCTATACTTGTAATCTGACCTGACTGTATCCGGGTAATACTGTGCAGTGACGTTGCTACAATTAATATTTTACGATTGTATAATATAAATAAATGTTTATGTCCGTTCGTTGTCCCACTTCACCGATTATGATGTGGTTATTTGGTTAATTAGTGTTGCAGAAACATTTGCCACTGTCAGTATTTGATTGCCATTCAACAAATGAATATAATGTAATATGATACGATACCCTAATCATACTCAATATGATTCTTGTATATTATATACTAGCTTCCGCCCGCGACTTCGTCCGCATGGAACAGTTACTTTGGGCTAACGCTAACACGCAGCGGGAGCTCTCAAGAAACACCGATTTTGAAACATGTTTCATTATTGCTCTGCTCCAAGGTCTTAGCGTGATGATATATGGCCTATATGCCTTTCTTGCTAAATAAGCTATCTAACACTGAACCGATCTGAATTTTTCAAATCGGACCAGTAGTTCCTGAGCTTAGCGCGTTCAACCAAACAAACCTTCCAGCTTTATAATACTATAAATTAGTACTCTTTTCTCGGCCTTACCTCGAGCCGTAATTCAAATTACAATAACTTTTGATAGAGTGAACCGATTTTAATGAAACAAAGACTACGTTACTCTCGAGGAATTGCTTTAAGATTATATGCTTTACGTAAGGTTTTTCTGTGACCCCAGTACTTTAGCAATGATACGTGTTCATGCAAACAGACAGACAGACATTTCTAAAAATGATTGAAATGTGTTCTATTATTTATTCCTAGACACCTGCAACAATTTTTTTACAAAAATCAAAAAAGTTCAGATAAGTCATTCAATTTTTAAACATCTGACCTTAGGTGTAGTAAATTACTGAAGAGTTACTTTATTCTTTTTTATTCTAATTACAAATACTTTAGAAGTTCAAAAACTGTCGACAGTATCACTTGATATTAAATGAAGATGTGGCCTATAGTTAGTAACAAGTTTAATATAGAGGCTCTCGAGTACAGTTTTCGGAACACACCTGCAGGTGCTCGGTGAGAGACAAAATTCATGATATGCTTCTTTGCTCATTATTGGGTTCGAAACCGTATTAGTTCATGACTTGTCTGAACTCTATTAATGACTCGTCTTAGCCTCGATAGAATTGTCATTGCTTATAATATTAAATTGCAAACCTGCGGACATAAATTATTCTTACGTCTTGATCATTTGATAACCGCAATTTTTTATTAATTGATTACATTTAAGTAAACGGTTAAACGTATATTAATAATACCGAAAACACGATACAATACGTGAATGGTTAATTAAATTGTAAAGCGAACAATTTTTTTTTTCGAACTGACTACGCTATTGCCCTAGCAAGGTCTTAACAGCTTCACCGGACTACCCCAACAAACACCAACAAAAGAGACACGGTATGACTTTACAACATTTTGGAGAAATTTAACTCCATTGATCACAAACAATCCTTTAAGAATAATATACTCGTAGAAATGAACTCGAGGCCATGCAACAAAACATTAATAAACACCTGTATTAGGAATGAAAGTTGAAAAAATTGGAAGATACTGTGCGTTTCGTGTCTTGCGTCGAGGCGTCTCGTCGTGCCCTTGCAACTGATTTATTATTAGTACCTGTCTCATGACGGGTCAGTGACCTGGTCTCGATAATCTTTTATTATCGTGCAGTAGTGGTTTCATTCAAGTGGACGCGGAGGCTGCGGCGGCTGCTGTGACGGAATATCTTAAATCGCTCTCGAGTAAAGCTGTTCCGATTAAATTATCTTTATATCACATTTGTATGGCCGTCTGATTTAACGTATCGATCCTCTTGTCTAAAGAAATTAACCGTGAATATGTTAATAATAATAAATGATAAGTAACTAATATACGGTTGTCAGTTTACATATAAACAATTTTAATTAAGCGGCTTAATATTCCGTAATTATAAGACAATTACCCAATATAGATAGTTCAATATAACTGTAGAGGATCTGTAGAAAAAAAACTTTTGAAATCGCAAATGGTTTTCAATATTTCATAATTCAACAAATTTAGAAAGTGTTGATTTATTTTAATGGGCAAATATGGTATGCATTATTAGGCGATACATGAATCGAGTTGAACGACTGTGAGATTATATTAGTGTATGGTAAGTGGCAGTGAAATCTCGTGTAATTCACTCGAATACGAAATAACTTAGTCAATGTTTAGAGGCAATTGGAGTGATTGCGTACGCGCGGTACGTGTGCTCTCAAACCGCAGCTTCCGAAGGCTATTCCGATAGATTCCTATGAAATTACTTTGGTGCTACTCTGACAGAGAGTGCAACGCGCTGCGGCACGTTCTCTGGGCGTTATGTGGAGGTTGTCGTTCACTTGTTTTGAATAATGTCATATAAATTCATTCTAAGTGTAATCTACTCGAGATTGTTTTTTTAACTATAAAGTCATTCATATTTACTTACATTGTGTTGCCGGGTTGTTGTATTGTGTTTGTGTAGTTTTAGTTTAAAATAATAAGCCTGTATATATTCCACTGGTTAAAAGCTTTTCCCAGGGAAAAGTACGGCCTTACAGTAGAGAACAGTTACAGTCGTAGTTTTTTGAAAAGTAAATTTTAAATTGTCATACTCATGAGTGAATGAATAATTTATTGTTTTTCTTAGTTTATACACTGGCCAGCTTAATTTCACAAGACATTTTCTTACAGCTATCCAGTGGTTTTGTTATCACGAATAAAAGTTATCGTAGGAAGTGCAAATTTAAATTAGTGAAGAAAATGAATAAACTACTACATTATACTACTATTTTATTGTATTAAATTCGTTATATCATAAAAGTAGAGCAAAAGTCCACGAGATTCAAAGCTGACTGCTGAAGGATCCCTAAAATATTTTATTTCACAACGGTCACTTGACAATGCTTTCAACAGACAATAATAGTGGACAGCTGTGTTCGTGTTAAATTTCCAGCCTCGCAGATTTATCATGACCTCTAGACCCATTCGCTACCTGAATGTTACGGGTATTTAGATATATTTGTCAAATGTTATAAGGTATTGCAACTCATTTATAGATTTTTGTACAGTCCGGCTGATTTGTGGAGACACCTGGCTCGTGTCACCCCATACTGTAGGGAAACCTTTGCAAAATTGACAGGTTATGTGGATAACGTGAAATGTAGGTGTGATTTTATTAAAAGTTGATGCGGTGCATTGTGCGGCCCTGGGGTTTTTTTTTATAAGCACAGTCTTATGGGTCGCGTGGCCTTCAGGAACTCGGATGGTTAGCGGATCCGCCTCGACACGTCAGGCTCTATTTTCAGGCACTAATGCGTTAATAGTTGGGCGTACTTTCCGGACAGTTGTGTAAACGTGACTGTAGTCGCCGAATTACTTAAAAATCGTAATTAGAGATAGTTTTTTTTATACAGTTTTTTTTATAGTAGATACAGCTGCGTGTTTTTCGAATAATGGATTTTATTTAAAAAATAACTTGAGAGTTACATATTTCACGACATACTGACATCATCATTGCTGTGAGTCAGTATATTTTATTTCATTTCTTAATAAATTGATTGACATTCATTAACTGATTTTAATTAGTATTAAATCCGTAGTCCCACAAATAATCTGCTAGAAGCAAACAACTTTACTTATTTATAAGAATAACATAGATTATTGACAAATTATTACTTACACAGTTACTCAGCTTGCGGGTGCAGGCGGCAAAATATATCTTATCATCCATCAAAGGTTGTGTATAATTTCTTGAAATGGACGATTTTATGTCCATTAAAGGTTTTCGTTGGGTCTATAGATCCCGTAATAAATTGAATCGAAAAACTATAACCATAGCGGTAAAGTCTACTCAGACGAACAAAGATAGCCAACTGACATATTTTCTTTGGACACAATTGCTATTCCCTTAGTACTTATCAAATGTGAATACGTATATAAACTTATGTGTATTATGTTAAGAATGAACTAATTTTACTAGTTAAGATTGTTGAAAAAACCGAACTGTGATTACATGAGATGTTGTTGTTGCAGTGACCGGCCGCGCTGACGTCACCAGCTTCTTCAACACGCAGATGGTGCTCGACCTAAACGGTGAGTAAATAAGGTGCAGATCCGCTTGCATTGCCCTCTCATTTGAATATTACGGAAGGCGATCTTGGAATACCCAAATTATATAATTATGTTTTTGTGCGGCGGCCGCTGCGGCCGGACCTTCGCGCTCTGAGTGACGTATGACTCCCGACAAACGGTACTACACTACTGCATCTATACGAAGCGCAAAGTAAGGCGGAAGTACGAGCTCCGCGGTGCACCGAAACAAAACGACTTAATTAAATTAATATAGATTCACGGGCGACGCAAGTTTTTGTCGTCCGTTCCTCGGAACCGAAACATTTCTAATTTTCGTCAAAGTTCATTTTTTACTCGCGTTAATTACGCCATGAATGGGTCAACTCGAGTAAAAAGCGTCGCGCGGCGGAGGCGGCGATGGCGGTCGGCTTTTGTGTCGCGCGTGTTTCACGGAACTCAACACCGTCGCTACTATTTTATTCAAATCGGGGGAAAAAATGACGCCAATATCTCGGTCTGTGCCCGTAACTCGTCTGTCATCGTGAGGTGACCGTACGTACTACGGCTGTTGCCAGATTAATCATCGCTTAAACAACCCGTAACCGGGAATTGATATTCTCTCGTGGTAGCCAAAAGTACCTACATATTATAACCTGTGTTTATTATATTTGTCAGTGAGTCTACACATTTACTTATTCCTATAAAATACATTTATGATAGTTTCACTAAGCACATTACTGTACCGTAGTGTTCATTGCTGACACAAGAGAGAGCGGACGATTGCTCTATAAGCTTTTTAATCGGCATAATGAGCATTTTCCACGCAGTTCATGTGAATTCCTTCTTTGGTTATCTACATATATTATATCTGAAGATTCTGCTGTGTTGCGTAGTAGCGCGCCTGAGCATACATCATTAATATAAATTAATCAAATATATATATTTCTAAATGAATGATAGGTTTCAGCGTTTGTCTATAACCTCATCTGATTTCAAATGACGATGCACTTTAATATGGTAAACACGCTAAACCCAGAAGGAGACTGGATCTTAAATGCAGCTGCCGGTACACACCAACAGGTGCTTGGCAACAGATTCTCAACTTGGGGATGGTAGCTAGCCCCACCACCACCACCATGCTATGTTTGATCACGATGTTTTCCTTCACCTAAAGCTTCGCCTCCAGCGCAAGGTTCCGAACCTAAGTTAATCGACGCATTATAAGAATACTAAAGGGTATATATATATACCTAGTCTTGCCATAAATACTGAAACAAAGAAAAAAAATATTTTCTATTGCAAATAACATTTATTACTTTTACAGTGTGTTGGTTTAATACATAAATATAAAACAATTTAAAATATAAAAAGCTTATTCGAAGTGGTCTCCATTGGCTGCAATACAGTCCTTTAAACGTTGAGGCCAGTTATCAATAGAAGCACGCACTCTTTCCATGGGAAAATTCTTCACTTCAATACGTAAAGTTTTAGGGACTTCAAATTATCATGGCGTTTAGAGCAAGCCGTACTCTCTAAAACTGGCCATAAATCATAATCTAGTGGATTAAGATTGGGACTAGACGACGGCCAGTCTTCAGCTCTGATGAAGTCCGAAACGTTCGTTTCCAACCAAGACCGCGTAGACCAAGCTTTATGACCCGGCGCCGAGTCTTGCTTGAAGGAAAATTCTTGGTTATTGAACAAGGTGTTGTTAAGGGGCTTCACTACCTTCTCAAGAATGGTATCTTGATACACTTATGCCGATATTTTGATACCTTTTTCACAAAAGTATGGCTCAGTCACTCCTTCATAGCTAATACCCCACCAAACCATCACTGAAGATGGATAGTGCCCACGTTGCACTCTGTCGACTAATTAGGAGGCTTCCTTAGAGCTTTGAGCATAAATACGGTCACAAAGTGAAAGTTTGTTAAAATGTTGCTCAACTGTAAATATTTTCTCATCCATAAACAAAATTTTTCTGTGACCTCCGTTTGCGTACCGCTTCAGTAGTTGTTTCGATTTTACCACCCTATTCTTTTTAAAATTATCAGTTAAGAAATGACCAGTACGTGTCTTATAGGCTGCAAGCCTTAAGTCATCTTTTAAAATACGCGATATGGGTCTAGGTACTATCTTCATCTCCCGAGATAAAATCTTTTGCTTTCGGACAGGATTTCTTCGAATTCTTTTCCTTACTGCTTTGACTACCTTTTTCGTACGAATACTACGTGAACGGCCAGATCTTTTTCTGTTACAGTTTACAACATTTTACTAATACCAAGCGTACGGAGAGTTTTAAATATTGCATTTGGTTCCATACCTACTTTGTGTAATGCAATCACAGCGATTCGGTTCTCTTTATCATCCCACTCCATTTTAATATCGCAAAATATTGTAGAATATATTGGCACCAAAATGAGAAAACTCAACGAATAATCATATAAAAATGACAGATTCCAAATGTAATAATTTGTTTGTTTTCAATTGTAACAGTATTTATGACCACACTAAGTGCATATTATATACTACAGATATATTCGGCATTTTTTTATTAAATATCACTTCAGAAATTAGCACGCATGTTTCCAATGAGAGCTGCCTGAAGGCACCAAATGTATTAATTTAAAAAATGTTGAGGGCTTTTCTTGTAGAAAGTTATAAATAATAAAACAACTGTTATTCAACATCAGTTATTCGCGAAACGGTGCTTTTTTAATTTTTAGAACCATATACTTGCGCCCGCCGTTTCGCCCGCGTATTTTAGTAATTGTTATATTCTCCGCGACCAGATATCTATGCATATCAATTTTCATAACGACCTGTTGAGGGGTCTCACAATTGATTTGCTGTAGCTCCATCTATTGGCGAGTTATAGCAAACCTTGTCCATAAATAACACTCCAGTGTGCCAACTCTCATGGTGGACGGTCAAGCGCTTTAATAGTTTATCCAAATATACCAATATTAATTTTTCAATATATACGTATACGTGAGATGTTTAAAGTCATTTGTTAACTGAATGTATATTATTCGCGCGACGTCTAGTGCGTGTCTGTCGCAACTGTCTCATCCGTATATTGAGAAAATGGCTCAGAGATCTGCAGAAACGTGATGCGAGACCAAGGAATTCAGCCAGGGCGACAATGTATTACGTTAATGAAAGTTTTTAATAAATATTTGTTCGAAACGATTAGACTACTCACGAAACGATACCGATTACCGCAAACGATTAACCTAATTCCATAAACAGTTAATTATAGTAATTAATTGTAGTTATTATATACTGTACAGTGTTTCTAAGTCACGAAATCATTTTATGTATTCTGCTAAGAACTTTCAATATGCAACTTTATAAAATAATCTAAATGCGATATGATTATCTATCTGAAATATCTATCAAATTAAACAATTGGCAAGCAAATTAAGTTCTGCTGCATTTGCAGTACGTAAGATTCGCCAGCTAACTGATATTGCCACTGCTAGGTTAGTCTACTTCGCCTACTTCCATAGCCTAATGTCTTATGGCATTCTGTTGTGGGGGACAGCAGCTGAGGTACACCATATTTTTATTACAAAAACGAGCAGTTCGAGCAATCTACAATATGAGACCTCGCGAATCCTTAAAGACCAAGTTCAAGGAGTACGGTATCTTAACTCTATCTCCCAATACATTCTTGACAATTTAATGTATGTCCATAAGAACCTAGAAAAGATAGATTTCGTAAAATACCGGCACAATCGAAATACTAGAAACTGTGACAAACTGGTTGTCCCACGTTTTAGACTTAGTAAAATCAGTAACAGTTTTTTGGGAAATAGTGTTAGATTTTACAACAAAGTCCCAAAGGATATTACCGATTTGCCGGATTGTGAATTTAAGCGCCATGTCAAGCGGGTTTTGGTGTCAAAAGGCTATTATAGAGTGGATCAATATGTGAACGATGGTGATGTCTGGAATTGACTCATCTCTGTGCATCCATTAAAAACGTTTGGGAAAATTTACTATTATATAGATTATATTATTATTCTAAATATTATATATATTTGTTAAAAAGATAAACCAGATCGAGTTTCTTGCCGGTTCTTCTCGATGACTGGGTTGTTTTCCGAACCGGTGGTAGTTTTGACGTTCATGAGTGCCTTCTTAGGGCCTAAATTGAATAAAGTGTTTTTGAATTTGAAAGAAAGAAGTTTTTATTGATGGGAAATATAACGGTTACAAGATAAATAAAGAAAAAATTCATATGTTTAATTAAAAATGTCCAACAACTACAATACCATTCAGCTGCATGCAGTACAACGGACTAGTGTTGCCCAAATGCAAGACCAAGACGAGACTTGGCTTAGTCTTGGTCTTGCATCAATACCCCTGGTCTTGGTCTTGGTCTTGGTATTGCGCTCTAAGTCTTGGTCTTGGTCTTGCTGCAAGAATCTTGCAAGTCTTGCAATTATCTGTAAGCCTATTTCTATTTATTAAAAGCGTTAGGTTAGACCTTAGAACAAGACAACAGATCAGTACATTTTGAGCTTATTACAAAGACATAAGAGTGTCCGTTATTTACCAAGTTGGCTTTCTTGGTTTGGGAATGGTTCCAATCATTCTAAAAGATTTAAAAAAAATCTATGTTATTTAACCGTGTTTAAATGACGATACTTTTCCCTTTCATTTAGCATCGGGTTTTTTTTTACAATTTTTAGAAATTAATTTTTATCTTGATTGTTTTATTGAATAATTTACCAAATATTATTAATTCTCCATCCTTGGGATGAAGAATTTTTGACATGAGCGTCAAAAATTTAATTTGTATATTTTGTTACCTGCTGTTTTGTGCCTTCTTACCTAACAATAGAATCTACTACGTGTGTAGGCGTGTATGCGTTACGTTCCTCTTTTGATGAAATTAATCTAAATTCATTATTGCATTAAACTTATCTATGCTGCTGCTGTATTTATGTATCTAGTAGCTACATAGTGTACGTACGACAGGAGTCCATACATGATGTTTGTAAGTACAGTTAAATATACAGGTATAGTAATAACGTGTATTATTACTAGCTTTTGCTCTCGGCTTCGCTCGCCTTAATTAACCTATCTCACGACATTAGAACTTTTTCCCTAATAAAAGATTTTCTATGTCTCTTTCCATACTTCGTGCGACATGTAGTAGACAACTATTTCATTATCGATTAAGTCGTTACGACGTGAAAGCGTAACAAACAAACGAAGTCATATTCGCATTTGTAATATTCGTTGGGATTTTCACTTCTGATAAAATTAACTTATTTATTGTTAAATGAAACTTATGGTGTTATTTCATATATGTACCTACTAGCGAGATGGTGTACGTACGATAGAAGTCGACACATAGTAAGTGTTTGTACAGTTCAATTGAAAGGTACAGTAATTATGTGTATTATTACTAGCTTTTGTTCGCGGCTTCGCTCGCCTTAAAATATACTTGACGTATCCCTCAACAATAGTAAAGATATCCTGTAACCTTGTCTGTACTCCTCACAACGTGTAGACAATAGTTTATGATGATCAGATAAGTAATTAAAGCGTACCAAACAAATAAACTCGTACTCGCATTTATAATATTAGTTAGCGTGTTTACAATAAATGGTTATGATTCTAAATAATATTGTTACAACTATAACATTCTTCGTGAACGCAACACAATCTGTATACGTATTCGTTCTGAGCACCTGAATACTTATTTTATTGCTTCGAACATCGGTGACAATCAAACAGTATAGTCAATCCTGTGATACATTTGTCGCACATTCTATCAATAAAGCGGCGTCTTTGTCAGTACATTATCAAATAAACTATCACAATCGCCCACCGACCGCTTATAAATCAAAATATCTCATAACATAAATAGTGACTACACTGGATCTATTGTGCTAGTTTTAAACTTTGCTAAATAAACTATTATACTCTTTGAGACATGAATACATTTGTTTGTATGTAAATTTATTACTTTAAATTGTTTATTACTAGACGGAAAGGATCATGATTGTGATACCGACACTAGAGCACGTGTAGCGATATCGGTATTGAAACCAAATACTCAATAATGTTTAAATTTAACTTAGCTGCAAGACTGCAGGAGTCTTGCAGGCCTAGTCTTGTCTTGCACAAGTCTTGCAGAGGTCAGTCTTGGTATTGGTCTTGCAAAATGCTTAACAAAAATAATATATAAAATATAGAATAATAATGATAAAAACATTAAATGAAATATACAACAATGCAGTAACATAATACAAATAAGCTACAAACGAAATAATAATACTGGAAGGCTGAAGTAAAACTTGAGAGTGAGTTTACAAACGTGCCTGTCGAAATGCTTCTCACTATCCCGGCTGCACAGTGGCTACCATACGGCTGAGATTATGTACCGGTAAGCAATATTAAACCGCGCGAATGCAGTGCAATGCGACCATAGTTACAAGAAGTTAAAGTAAATGTATGCTTTCAGAATGAACCATTCATAAGTTAACATATTTTTCTTCTATTTTTGGCAACCAATCTCCTAGTAGATTATTACCGCCATTGTCGAGCAGGTAATGATATTACAAGTTCCTTGCAATCATTTCATTGAACTAACAGGACGGTGGCCGTCTTGTTAGAACTTTCTAGGGAGTTTCTGTGGTAAGTCAGAATCCTCCGTGATATTACTTTCCATCTACTTTACTTGTGCACTATAACTCAACTCCATTACGCAAACCACCGCCAATAGTACGAAATACATAACCAAATAACACAAGATTATGAATAAATTATTAAGTCCACTACGTGACATTCCAAGATCCCGCCAAAACCGCCCCATTTATCTAACACATTTTTATTTGAACGCGCAACAAAAATTGCTTCAATATATTTTAAAGCTCTCTTTATTTTTCCTATACCTACATGGCAATGGAATTTTATTCCAGTAATGAGTGGCGGCATATTTAAGAGATTTCCTGAACTCCCTACAAATGACGTATACCTAATTGAAATTTTCCGCCGCGAATGGGTAGTACTTTGATACTAGGGCAATGTGGTTATTATAGTACCTACTTACTATGTTAATCATTTGCCAGGAAGCAACCACCAGTGAAAACCAGTTGACCTTTAAAATTCAGCATAATAAGAGTTATACATAAAACAAACGAATTCTGAAATTAATATATTTCATATGGCAGTTTTGATCCCGATGCTCCTGACGCGGTATAAGTGACGCTGACGCCGGCTCTGCGGAAGGCTCTACGAAACTTAATAATGCAAGCACCGTAACTCAGTTAGTAACGGTTGCCTTTTACAAAAAGCTAGAGCGAGATGACAAAGCGATCTCAACGCTTCATCATTCAACATACCGACCGAATGAAAGATTATTGTCATCGTATCATTTATTATATTATAAAAGACGTACTTAATACGTTTTCATGCATCACGCGTTTACCGATAGATGTTTTATAAATAAGTAATAGCTTTTCAGATATTCATTTCACAGTATTCAATCGAATCGCAAGAAATTTCACATTTAGCTGTTCTATATAACGTATTATAATATTATTTTTCATTAGCGGATATATATTATCGCTCTTAATTTATTTGATACCTTACTGTTCTAAGCTCAAATAGTTATCCTCACATGAGATAATTATTATGATTATCACCGGCTCTACATGCAAGCACAGACCGCGACGCGTCGCGAGTCTTTTAATGAAAGCCATCAAAAATTTAATTTGCTTAAAATCCAAAAAATATTGTTAGTTGTTTTAAAGATTGACTTTCAAATTTCGAAAATATATTCATTTGTATAAATAATACAAGAGCAACTGACTTCCTCGTACATGTAGACAAACTGCCCAATGTCGAACTGAGAGAAGTATCAAGGAAAAGTGCATAAAATATAGCTTCGAGAAAAGCAATTTAAATTTCCGAATAAAGAAGATCTTGAGTTAGTTTTCCAATCGAAACTAGAGTTTATAAGTAAATACAACTAATATAGTCGCATAGATTGTACGTTACACATTGTTACGCGTAAGCACCGCTCGGCTCGATACTACGGCTTTGCCACTCTAATAATAAATCTATGTTGTGAATAACACATGTGTAAATTGTTAAGAATGCCGGTAATAATTAGTATCAAGGTAAACATTATCGATACAAGAACTTTACTAGCATAGTACACGCGCATTACGTACAGAGAGATGAATAAATCAATATGAGTAACGTCGTATCCGCGAGTCGTCAAGTGTACCGCAACGCAACGCACTGCACTACACGAACATTGGTAAACTGAGCAGAAACAGCAGAATATTCTATATGCATATCAATATAATAGTTTGACAGTGTTTCTCAATCTGTGCAACTATATGGTAATACCGGCTATCTACTTACGAAAAGAACTGTCAAATGACAAAGAATGACTAGAACTAGTTAGTTACAAGTTAAATATGATAGTAATACGATTACAATACACAATACTATTCTATCAATCAAATAACTGATAATTATCGTTTATATAACACGTGTTTCCGTCGACAAAAAGTTTCGTACAAAAAATACGGCGATTGACAGATACCTATCTAGTGGAGTAATATTAACATTTTTAGTGTAACACATAAACAGGCAATTGGTTTTATATAAAAATATAAACATCGAAATTGACACAGCGAGTCAATCACGTGGAAAATAAATTAAACTAAAAGCGAACATTCAAAGTGGAACAAAATTTCATTTCGCAATAAAAATCAAATCGAATTAAGTGATAAAAAGAAAAGTGTCGTCCGTGCCGACGGTGACTGCATTATCTAAGTGATTGCCTGTATTACACGGCAGTTAGCGGCGGCAGTGGCAGCACTGGCAGCGCTGGCCGCGAGGCGGGTGACGACACGCGGGGACCGTTCCGCACGCGCGACTCATCACTAAATATTCACGCTGTCTTCGCATCGTCTCACCACCACTCTCGCATGTCTTCACACCTACCTCTTATGGAATAAATACAACTCGTTACTAATTTTTATCCACTATAACCAATGTTAATCATCAAAACTATTGTCATATTGAAGACAGTGACGGAGAAGTTGAGGAGTAATAGGTTAGATTGGTATAGGCATGTCATGAGGAGAGATTCAGAAGTCAAAGTTAAATCGCTCAGCTTACTGGCACTATAGTGCAATATATAGGAAACTTGAATTATGTTAACGAGGTAGCACCGCGCTTTTTTAAACTATTGAATTGTTTGTATACCTGCATTGCTCTAGGAAACGATTATCTTCGTAAACATTTATTATTTATGAAATGCTTATTAAATTCCCATTTGAACTGAACATTTGACATAAACTTTGAACATTTCCCATCCTTATAATGTTTTATTTGATCCCCTAGATATGTACAGAGTGAAGTAAAAGCTTAATGTGGTTTTAATATTTTAAATGTATTGAATTAAATATGTATTTTATTGTCCATCCAGTATTAAGTTCAGTCACTTATCACGGTTTTCATATTATATTAAAACAAAAGCGTAAACAAAAGAACGATAATGTTGTAAAGTAAAGTAACACGTATGTGATCAGGTCTCTAGCTATGACAGTTTGCGGGTCGGCACGGATTCCTTAAGGTTCGTCGCGGACTCCCGCGCATCCATTTGCATGCGCATCTACCTGTGCGCGTGCATCTGTCCCGGGTTTTTTCTCTCAACGTCAGGGCCGACAATCACTTGCGTATTCCTTTTCATTTCCATTAGTTTTTGTATCCCGGTGAGCTGGTGAGACGTGAATAAATGATTTTCGGGTACCGTACGGTTGCATGCTAAACGCTAGATATTAAATAACTCGTATCTACTTCGGTATCACTATTCTATTTGTAATAACTTGTACAGAATAACTTAACTTGATTATAATGTAATATATGTTTATTATCGTCGTTAATTGTTCAATAAACTCGAGCTCGTAGCCACCGAATGCGCCAGTTTAATAGTTGAATACTTTATAACAATCAAAATGCAACCTTATTTTATTACATACGTATGTACATTGAACAACAATAATACCGTATTGTTTGCTTTCATAAATGTGCAATAATTAGAAACTTCAATGTTGGGCGTATGTTAATAATGTATCCTAAAATAAATAGCTCAATAAATACTTCGAGAGTGACAAACCATCTCGATGAGATACAAATTCCTTTGCCTTGCAAATTAATTTACAAATATATCGGATCTTCATATACTTTTGGTTCCCGCTCGATTTAACACTCACGCTTGACTTCTTTTTCTCGCAAGATTTATACTGAAACGTTTGTTAGGCAGCGCAGCTAAAAGACATCGCCATTTTGCGATCCAAAGTGTACGTACGAGTACATGTTCCAAATATTGATTTGCGAATATTTCTCTCATACGCTTCTCGAGTTGAACCGCGAACATGCCGTCCAGTAAGAAGCAGATGAAACCGCGTCGCTTGCAATTAACAAACATTTTTTAACTGTTTATAAAATGAGATCATACGCAACCGGCAGCGGCTTGTTTTTGATATCGCTTTAAAAAGCATTGTTCACGCTTTTTTATAAACCGTTTTATGAATTTAAAAGAAGCTTCTTTTAATTCTTCAATTCTGCATATTGCTTATTACTATTGATAACTCTATTAATATTGGTACGTACATTTTGAGCTAGTAACAAAATAATACTTGTACATCGTCGTATAACAAACTTGCAGTTTTTTTGGTCCTTGTAGTGATTATGTAGATTTTTATTGATCTTTACTTTGAACCTAGTACGTCTAAGTTATCCGCCAATGACGCTGTAAAAGTTGAAAAGGCTACCAGTAAATGTTACTTCAAAAAAATGTTACATATTGTCATGCCCCCACTGGGGTAGATTAAAAATATAGTAACTATTTTTTTCTATTTTTAGCAGCCTCTGTCCTTTCCATCACACTACTTAAGTATTGCATACGTCCCTGTGGTCTTTCATTAAAAGTTAGAAACCTGTTAGTGAAATGCAACCTTGAAATCCATGGAAAAGAATTATGATTGTCCTTTTCATCTGGAAGATGTTAATTCTAAGATATTCTTTTCTTATTACGTAAGAACCCTTGTCATAAAGTTTCTTCTGTCTAGTGGAACGTAACAACAACGTATAATAATACAGCTCTCTTAGTATTTATATCATTAAAACCTTTCACCATAGTTTCACGTTGTTATACGAACTACTACTTGTAATGATGCACACGATCACGCCAAATCCTATGTTTATTATGATCTCATTTCAAGAATACATTCTAGATCTATTATATTAGATACAGTAGGGCTGAATAGAGATTTTCGCCTCTATAAATTGTATGTTATGCAAAAATATATGAATAATAGTTTAAGCAAAGTTCTCCGCGACCAACGCATCCGTCGTGTCCGGTAGAACGCGACGCGGCGCGGGCGATCCTACCTGCGCTGCAAAAAATACTTATCTATTATCTGTTGCTGGCGAATAATTCGCTTTATAATATTGCGGATCAAATAATATTTTATTACCTCATTCTGACATTTTGCACTATGTCTCACTTTTGCAAAATTAATACTAAAAATTCATAAAATATTGTAAGTGTAGGAATACAACGATAATTACTGTAATTAACGTAAAATAAGGAATGTTGTGTTTGTTACTAGGCGAGGTATGCGCAGATGATCACGATGTCAATAGAACTTAAATCCACATTTAAGTGTCCAGAGTTGATTCTTGTGATAATGTCCATACATTAGGTGTAACACCGTCCATCGTGGTACAGTACGGTATGTCGTATTCCGCAATCGTTACATTGATATTTAGTATACAAGCGGAGTAGTCTGTACCCAACTAGTTTACAACGACAATGCCCCTCATAGTGACTTCTGTTTTGTCGCATATCGACCAAGCTGCTATAAGATTTGCATGTTGGTGAGATAGCCTTGCCTGTCACGGGATTGTGGATCAGTCGATGGGCGTATTTGTTTTTGGATTGAGTTATGCTTAACATCAGGCATAGTGCAGACACTATGCGGTGCTATATTAAAAATACAATATAAGTTGTGCCTTGTTTGACAATGTAAGCACCACCAATATAGGTAAATATTTGTGCCCAAAGTGACAGTTCTTATTTGCGCTGCTGCGTTCTTATAAATAAAGCCCTCGGGAGTTGCAACGCAATATGACGGACTTAAGGACTACGAAGCTTTTAAATAGGCTGTACGTCCTGTATGTACATAAATGTATACTGCAATCAACCCTCAATACAATGTGAGCTGCGATCCTGCACTACTTCAGACCATAAACAAATATGAAACTTATTAATGATGTAGTGGTTCCCGGGCATACCTGTCTTTACATAAGTATTCAGTGTGCATGCATTATGAACACTGGACTTTCTATAGGTATCGGTATGCATCTGTTCATAGCCTCTAGATCAGCAGCGTTCGAGAAGCATCCGTTTGCATTCAACTCAGGTAATTTTATATTTCTAAAGGCGATATTGATTTCGGCACAAAAAACTATAGCAAAAAGTGTATGTATGCAAATCCTTTGTCGAAGCAGCAATACGGGCTGCTGATTATAAAAGGTAATGTATGTTTTATGTCGTAGAGAGGAAGGTACAGTATGGTCCGGCGGATGCGGCGATTCACGTGAGAGGTGTGTGCTGGCGCACGCAAACGTTCCTACTCGATGCTAATCTATTGCGGCGCGCTCGTAAATTTAACAATTTCTAAATTCTTAGAATTTCACATAATTGCTGTAAGGGACTCACTTGATTGATGATTTTTGTCAATAGACGTTGTGATTTACGAAAAAAAAGTGAAATGATATTAATGCACGAAGAGCTATAATTTTAAAGTATTGCCGGCTTTGTTATGTCGGTATTAAACATGACATTGAACTTGTAATGTAGCTCCACTGTTATCATTACATTCTTCCAGATATGTATTAAGGTAAATGTTTGGGGTCCTAGACGTCAAGAGCCATTCATTTGAAATGGTTATAAGTTTTGTATTTTATATTTTCTGGATTTTTGAAGGCATTTTTAAATATTACGTTATCAATTTCGAATTTTAAATTATCATAATAATAGTTTTTCGAACTGTAGTTGTTGTGTTTTGATAAAATAATAATAATTTATAAAATGCTTTAAATCTCATTACATTTTTATTTAATTCGTAGGAAGACACGAGTGTACGGCCCGTAAATAGACGAGAGATCACAAACCACAAGAAATACAAATACATGCCTGTGTAATGAAAAATGCATTTTTATGTAAATAAGATTAATATACTGATGGTAATTAGTGGCAATTTGCGTATTTTCACGTTTATTATATAATTCAGTGTTTGTAGCGAGTGTGCACGCGTCACGGTTCACGGTGGGAGATCAAACGAGAGAAAAAACTCACAAGTTTAATGTTTCGCTCTCGACGTAAACCCGATAACATTATGTACATCGTGTAATGATTTCGTAAAATCCAATGTTAGATGAGCGATGCTGCTGTAATATTGATAAATATATACGTACGTTAACTACTACTAATTAATAACATAGATAGGAGTTTTTGGAGGGATTTTGGTTTGTCATGTGGTGGATTTTATATTTTATTCATAATCTTGTGTTACTTGACTCTATATTGTGCAAAATTGGTGGTGTTTTACGTAATATAGTTTGTTTATTGTGCATAAGTGAAATGAATGGAAAATAATACCACGGACCATGAATTCTGAGATGCTACAAAAACTCCATGGAAAGTTCTAACAAGATGGCCACCATCTTGTTAGTTCATTGTAATTATATCAAGAAACTTGTAATATCGATGCTCACTTGACAATGGCAGTAATAGTCTACTAGAAGACTGGTTGCCAAAATTGGAATGGAGGAAGAACTTGTAATATTATTAACTACTCGATAATGGCAGTAATAATCTAAAAGATTGGTTGCCAAAAATAAAGTTAAAAATAATAAAAATAAAAAAATAACCTAGATATTATATTAATACGAAAGACGTGTATTGTTATTACGAATATCATTGTATTTTAGTTTTTACTAATATTCGCGACTTTATCTACATTGTTTATTATCCTAACAATATATTTTATTTTCAGAGGATAACACATAAAAAATTGAAAGTTAAAATAAATAAAATATTGCTTTCAACGTTTCTTTGTAAACGATGTTATTCATTTACTGGCCCTCTTTTCCGTCCACACCGCTTGCGCACACTTCTCGACTGTAAAAAACATACGTCGCTTAATCTATAGGGCTTATATGTACGAGTATATAGTGTCTTAAAACTTAAATATCTTTATAATACAAGGAGATAACACGTTATTTTTTGTAGCTAGGGACCAAGTGTACTATGAAGTAAAATTTAAATAGCATGATCGAAATCTATACAGTTGTTTATGCGTCACGTCATTTTATTTTATTTATATAATAAAGAATATTATTATTATAAGATAGATTCATTTGCAATCTGTATGCTGCTAATAGTAAATCTCCTTGAAACTCATTGCGATTGCACGATACGGATTGTTATTAGAATCTGCGAATATTAATCAAAATTATCATATCAATATGTAATAAAAGATACTTATATAAAAGGGATTGTGGGAGATGAAACGATTAACTTTTGAAATACATTAGAATGTTCAACGTTGACAGCCCGTTACCTGTTCATATGATTCAATTCCTGTGCGGCAGGCTGTTGAAGGCATTGGCGATGTCCAAGGACACCGCCAAGTCTCTCCCCTTGGGAAGTCGCCTCCATAGACAGCGACTTAAGGAACTCCACTGTGGAACGCCCTGCCCGGAAGCCAAACTGCGCGTCCGCCTCGTTCGGCCCAATTTCCTCCAGGTGCTGGACGACCCGGAAAGCAACAACTCTCTCCAGGCCTTCCCGGAGTCGTCCAACAGCACCAAGGGCCGATACGCGAAGGCGCAGTCCCGGGGGCGGCCCACCTTTGCCAGCAGGCATAGCCGCCCCTGCTTCCAGGGCTTCGGGAACCGCCCAACCTCCAGACAACGATCGAGCAGTCCCCGAAACCACCTCCCTATATGGTCCAACGAGACCGCGAGCACCCGCCCCGGGACCCCATCCGGACCGGGCGCTCTCCTTCGATTGCGGAGGCGCTCAAGCGCTCTCCCCATCTCTTCCTCCGTTATAAGGGGAGGAGGGTCATCAAGCACCTCCGCAACTACTACCCGAGGAGGCGGAGGCATGGGAGGAGGTGGCAGCACCGGAGGGTCAGGGAACAACTCTCCCACCAACCTCAGTATACCTATAACCCCAAATTATCACCTTCCTAACCTCACCCTCCCATTTTTTATTCGTGATCTTAGTATTTTTGTATGGATAATATCTAAATGATTCAACGGTCGTTCATATTTCAATGCGTAAGTCATTCCCTAAACCAACTAGGTATTTGTTTCATTGAGTCCCAGAGTTGTTTGGTTTCACAATCGGAAACGGTGGGACTCGCTATAATAGAGTTCTACATTTTTTAAGATTTTTCGAGTTAAGAAATACAAATGGAGTCGGTAGGTGACTGTTTTCACGCACACGAAGTTACGCGGGTCAGCTAGTAAATAGATAATTTATTCAACGCTCTTTAAAGTGCATTCACACTATACATATATACATTTCTAATATATATTACTTAATAATTGGCACTTTGAAATTATATAGAAATGTTTTAATATTTTCTACAGATATGCTGTAAAATTCTTATAACGTTACTAATTACATATATGTACAAGTAAATGCTGCCACGGCTACTTTGTTTGCGTGTGTGTTCGTATCCATGAATTTGATATTTTGTGTAGTTGTATGTATGGACGAGTATGTATGAAGAATTAATAGTTCAGGCAGTACGCTCGTTCGTAACTGAAATGTACGTGATGTGGCCGGCGCTTGCTGCTCTCCTATTACGTTTCTGTTTTTATTTTAATATAGTTTATTTTGTTATACTTTTACGACCATTGAAGTACAAAAACTGAGTCTTAGCTATGAGTTGTGATTGCGGATTAGCATCACTACATCAGATTTCCTAATTAGCAATATGAACGTGTGTATTTAAGTACCCGAGACTCAGAAAAGTATCGGCACCTGGTATCCAGTTAGTATATAGGTAGTAGACTCTAGATGTTCAGTATCTGAAAAACCTATAAAGGATTCAAAAAGCAAAGGTTAGGTAGGGAAGTTAGTTCGTGAATGTAATAAGAAAAAATATTGTTAGGTCCCGTTAGTGATAGGCATACGTGTGAGGGCGACTCGCGACGTGCCCATTAGCGTTAACTATCATAATTGTGTTAAAGGTCTTTCCTCACCCCATTAACATGCTCGAGTACCGTTAAACTGCACCCCACCGCGGGTATATGCACTTGACATTTCGGTTTTTACATGTATTCATGTAATAACATACTGCTAGTCTAGTTAGCTGCTAATAGTTAGAGGTGGGGTGTTATGCGGTCTGCGCCTGCACCTCACTCACACTGAGAGGTAGGACACGCGGCGCGGCGCCGCCATGGACCCGGGTGAGTCTCTTTGTTGCAATACTTACTGGAATACATCCTATCATAATAAACGGTATCTGTAAATTAAAATCAAACGGTAACACAGATCACCCACACATACACATATGGTGGAAGAGTTTTATTTTTTCCCTTATTTTCGAACTGGGTTACTTTACATTAGTCTAGTTGTCAGTCACGAAATTCAGATTTGAATTCAATTCATGTGTGTCTCACGAACTGTTATACATATGAATAGCTAGTTTAGCTAACTTAGATCGACTAGCTTGCTCGGTTCGCTCTGCCCGCGCTCGCTCGGGCTCCCTTAACGCGCTCATTTCCCTTCGCACGCTCCGCACGCGTAACTATGTCTACTTAATTAATATAACATGTGAATACATATCTTTTGGTATTTATAGTCATTCTATGAGTATTTGGTCTCTTATCTAAATAAATATTATAAACATTAATACAATAATCTTATTTTCCTTATTAATATCACGTTTAACTCAGTTCGCTTAACTTATAAGTTTAGTGTTAAGTACAACATTAGTGACAGCAATACAAAACCAAGAGATTAAATTTACAGTTATACTCAAATTATTGTATCTCATCAATCAGTGGGTATCAATGAAAGTATTGAGTAATACTTTCTATATAACAGGTACCGAGTACTAATTGCGTTCATAATAACGATCCTAACAATAAAATTATAGAATATTCCTGTCTCCCTTCTACTAAAACTCGCTAACAACTCGGTAATAAGATTTTAAATATTTTATTGCGGCATCCGCTGGAACCACGCGACGCGACGACACGACGAGGTGCGGCGAAGCGCTTTGCCGACGAGTAGGTACACAAACTACTTTACAATAACGTTTTATTATTACATTTTCAATTGAATTCGGTGAAAGCGATGCACAACAACAACTGTTTCTGTTTGTTACGAAACTTTCTAATTTATTGCTTCGGCCGCTAAAAAACTATGGAGAGACAAAAAATGCGCAAATCGACGTTAACGCGAGACAATGCGACCCTTCATTAACAACTGTACTTTAACAGCCCTCATAAAAGAAAGGCTCATTTGAATGTCGGGAGTTACACCCCTAATAATGCAATAAAATTGCGAAATGTCCCGTTTTGACGGATTTTATCGCCGATAAACAAGTCGGTAGTACCGCGACCTGACGCGGGGTGTTGAAACGTTTATACAAGTAGTGTTAACCGCGGCGCGCAGTACACGCGTATCTACTAGTAACGTAACTCTGAAAATAAATATTCTGCATAAGCATAGATCAGGTATATAACTTCACAGATAAAATATACTCGTAAATTTATTTAAGACTATCTGTACCCGCAGCTCCGCAAGCGTTTTTTTAAATTGTATTAAACAAATATAAAACTGTGAGACCATGTACAGTTATAGAAATGCTCTATAAAACAATTGTATGTACTACACGCAAGCCACTTATAGTAACATGTAACGTATACATTACATGTATAAATACTAAAAGTGTATTAAATGTAGTTTATCATCAGCAACATAGTTGAAACCTTTACCCTCCATATAACTACCTAAGTTCTCACTTACACTGTATAAAGAACTAATGAAAAAAAAAACTTAAAGATAGATAATGACATAATATGCCCATATTGTTAATAATTAATACGTTTATGGTCTAATATTTTATTAGAAAGACCCCTTCTATCTTCAAGATAACTATTGACAATTATAATGTTGAATTGTAAACAATGAATGAGCTGACGTCTTGAAATCTTGGATAAATATAAATCAAGACATAAAACTTTACATCTGTTTAAGCAGTTTTTAATATTTGACAATTTAAATAGTGTTCATTGAACTCAATACAATAACTTTATATATTACTATAGTTACTATGTTACACAGACGAAAGCGCGACAAATAAAACAAAATGGGCGCTAAACTGACCAAAAAGACAATATAATTCAAATTACATACATAGATGCAGACATATGAATTTCCATTATATTTATTCTTGGAGTACAGTACAACGCACGTCTTATGCACATGTTTACAGTGAACAACATATTTTTGCTAAATTTCATACGGACAAAGTCGCGGGTAACAGTTAGTCTAAAATAGAATAACCCAAATTCCTTCCAATAAGGTCAGTTATCTGCCAGTGCAAGTCTCGTGAAAGTCGGTCGAACGGTTTTGAATATAGCACTGTGGGCGAAGACACGGTAATAGGCATTATCAAGCTACAAATTTTCTCTAGAACTCAATCATATATATCTCATAATTAAGGCAGCGTTCGTAAGAAACGTTTTCGTTCGACCATTTTTCTCCGACTCCCCAGATATTACCCCCTACAATCTCACAAACTTTACCTCTTTATAATATTAGTATAGATTATAGATAATATAATTAGTTAATAGCTTCTGCCCCCGACTTCGCACGCGTGGAATAGTTATTTTGGGCTAAGACGCAGCGGAAGCTCTCAAAAGGAAAAAATACCCCGATTTTAAAACACTTTTCATTGTTGCTCCGCTCCTATTGGTCTTAGCGTGATGATATGGCCTATGACACTCATAAATAACGTGGCTTTATATTGGTAAAAGAATTTTCAAAATCGGTTTAGTAGTTTCTGAGATTACCCCCTACAACGTCACAAACTTTACCTCTTTATAATATTAGTATACAGATCATAGCCCCTGCCCGCGACTTCGTCCGCGTAGTAATAGCTACTACTCTGGGCTAACGCTGACACACAGCAGAAGCTCTCAAAAAAAAAAACATCTCGATTTTGAAATATTTTTCATCTGTACTCCGCTCCTATTGACCTTAGTGTGATGATATATAGCCTATTACCATTCTCGATGAATGAGCTATATAACACTGAAAGAATTATTCAAATCGGACCAGTAGTTTCTGAGATTACCCCTTACAACGCCACAACGTCACAAACTCACAAACCCACAACGTCACAAACTTTACCTCTTTATAATGTTAGTATAGATATAGATTATTATAGAAGATATATTTTTATAATTTTTATAACAACACTGTAAAGAATACAGAGCTAATCTCATCTACTTTGTAATTATAATTATTTATCTTAGCAATATACACTGCTTTATATTTAACAGAATATACAATATTACTTATAGAAGGTTACTATATTTAAATGATTTTATGATTAAAAGTATGTCTTGAATTTATAACGTTTCAAGCGAATTGGATTAAAATTTTTATTGTTTATTATTTAATGAGCGCGAATTAATACTAGAAAAATTTACCATTTTTTGTGCTATATTAGCATAATTGCCATCGCGCAATACACTTTTTGTTCCGTATGTAAAATACCAATTAAAATTAGAACATCTTTAAATTACGTTAACCCAATTAGGCGCCAAACTTCCAAGAGGAAAATTTTCCGAATTCTAATTAGGCAATACGCGTCTGTGTTCAGCCTACTAGAATTCACTTACTGTCTATACGGTATGGTACGGTCTGCGTTTGTATCACGGGTTGTTCATATTTTTTAGCAAGTCTGATCTATGGTATCAGAAACGTAGTGAAGTTATATAAAAAATATACACATAGTTTAGAATTGGCAGAGCTCTAGCTAGTGCTAGGTCTGTCGGTAACCTAACGGTAACTTGCTCGTAACTCTACCCCCACAATACATCTATACATATAATAAGAATGTAAATCTAACGTGTCTGTACTTTTTCGATTTCCGCGAAAATAATTGTTGTAGGTGGTAGAATCAAGGTGAAGCTATAACTAGTTTCAGTATGAATGGGTCGGCTCGCCCGGGGTAGTACCACCCTCTCATAGAAAACCGACGTGAAGTAACAGTCCTTGGATTGTTGCGTTTCATTCGGTCAGTGAGAGCGTCGGAGGCCCACTTCCCTTCCCCCTTCCCCTTTCCCTCTCCCCCTCCCCTCAAACACAGCTGGCAACGCACTTGCGACTCTTCTGATGGTGCAAGTGTCTATGGACAGTGGTGATCACTCAACATCAGGTGACCCGCCTGTTCGCTTGCATCCTATGATATAAAAAAGGTGTCTAAGAATAAATAATAGAATACATTTCAATTATTTTTAAAAATATCTGTCTGTTTGTTTGTTTGACACACATCGCCGCTAAAGTACTGGGTTCACAATAAAGCCTCACAAAAAAAAATCATAAAGCATATCCTCGAGAGTAACTTAGTCTTTGTTTCATTAAAATCGGTCCACTCTATCAAAAGTTATTGTAATTTGAATGACGGCTCGAGTTAAATACGAGAGAAGAGTAGTAATTTTTATCTATCTGTCGTTTATACGCGAAGACTTTAAATACTACGAGATGGATTTTGACGTATCGGAGTAACATGTGTGATGTAATTCGCATAGATATTTGTATTTATATATATATATTTCTTACTCATAAAAAAAACGAAAGGGAGTAAATAGTATATTGAATTTATTTGAGGAAAAAAACTGTGGGTTTTAGAATCGATGGGATTGCTCTCCTGCTCGTTTGTTTATTTGCGTATGACACAAAAACTACTAAACCCATTTTGATAAAATTTGGTATGGTAATATTTATACACTATAGTAACATATAAGATAGTAGGTAGATAAAATGTATGATAATCACATATGTATGCGTTAATATATTGTGGACTGAATCAAAATGAAATACGAATGAATTTATTTTCACGTGCTTTTCATTAAAAATGATTTTTCACGACAACAGATGGCGCTAAACATATCGTTTTATTGGTTTAATGTTCTAGAGACTTAACACTGAAGGTAATAATGCGATTATTTCTGTGTTTAGTTGGTTTATTTAGAACTATAAATGAATTATTAGAATAATTTTATAATTCATAGATGACACTAAGTATATTAACTACTAGCTGTACACGCAGCTCCGCACGCGTTTTTTTAAATTGTATTAAAGAGATAAATAAAATTGTGAGATTATGTACAATTATAGAAATGTTATTTAAAAACAATTAAATGAAAATGATCTAAAGACTTCTCTTTCTGTAGGACGTATTTATATTTTGTAGTTCCAGTACATTTCAACGCCGAATAAAAATGCTGATTCTGAAAGCGCTGTCATACAAGGCGATCATGAAACTTCGTTTGTAACTGCACTAATGTACTCGTGTGATGTTTCTTATGCTATGAATCATGATAGTCATAATTCTTATATTAAAATAAAAAAAAAAAACAAAATATGTGATTTTATAAAACCACGATGCAAGTGAAACTTTTTTTCAAATCGAAAATTATTCGATTTAGGGTATTAAAATCGCATTTTTAATCTTTATAATTGGAAACTGAGAATAATCACGGGAAATCAATAGTAGAGAAGATATCAAACTATAATTATAATCTGCGTATTAGAATACTAAATAACTACAATCATTCAAATGATAGACCATTTTAAAAACTGAACACAATAATTATTTAAATCATTGAATCATTTTGAATTGAGCCATGAGCGCTGCCATACCGGTCTTGGTTACTCTGCCGAGCTCCTTTTACTTTACCCCCTACTCCGCGACCGTGCGCCGGCTGTAATACGACATGCGATAGATGGACGAAATATATTGAGGTGATGGAAAAAAGTTGCACTTTAAAATTATTTTTCTATGATTATTTTCTACGCATCGTTCGACATAATATTCCTTGCATCTGAAATATATTCTATGTATTGAATACGAAAACGATTTTAAAATAGAATATGTCAACCGCTACAATTTCGGCTATCAGTAAAATTCCCGTTAAAATAAGTCCAGCCGTTTTGGATATTACCCGAAACTAACAAACAAACAAAAAGACAAATTATAATAATATAAAAATATCGGCCGAATATCAAAACCTTTTTTTTTGTTATTTGTAGTTATATACATTCACCAAAAAGTTATTATTTATTTTTACATACACACACTTTATTTTTATAATACGTAATAGAATGCAAATAAAAAAGTGGAAACAAAACTAACATAGAATAAACTTTTTGAATAGGAACACAAATTAATCTTTGAAAATGTTTGCGATAGAAACTTACCACGTTACCATGACAACGTATATAATACTAACGCTGACACGAAGCAATCACAACGAAAAAAGTGCCCGATTTTGAAACATTCTTCATTGGTGCTCCGCTCCTATTGGGCTTAGCGTGATAATATAGCCTAAAGCCTTCCTCGATAAATGAGCTATCTAAAACCGAAGAATTTTCTTAAATCGGACTGGTAGTTCCTGAGATCATAGCGTTCAACCAAACAAACAAACTCTTCAGCTTTATATATTAGTATAGATTTATTTTTGAACGCAGGCGCGCGCGAGCCGTTGCAGGGTAGCCGTGATGGCTGGGAATCTATGAATCGCGGTTACGGGACCTAGTAACGGATTTCTGGAAATTTCTTCGTACGCCAAGATCTCCGAGATCTCATGGAAAATGAGTAATTGACCTGCGTAGTCAATACTCGACAGGAAGAAGGAAAAGGCGGTGCCAGCCTGTGAAGGCTTAGCCGCCTGGGGTCTGGGAATTAGCTGGGACGCGGGCTTAGGGGCCCACGGAGCCTGAAGGGCCCGTGAGGGGCGGAGGGGCGCGCTACTCGCGGGTACGGACGCTGCCGGTGCAAGAGATGTGCTCGGCAGGCTCGGGAATGCCTCTCGGTACATGAGAGGCGGAGGTCGAGGGCGGGCGAGCATCCCTAATATCTTGACCGACTCGCCCTTTATAGCATTCAGCCAATGTACGATCGGCCGATAACTTCGACCAATGGTGTGTCAGGTCAATAGTACGGACAGTTCTAATACAGTCTCTACTAACACGGTCTCTTCAGACTGTAGTCGTCCCCAAACACCAGCTCAGGCAAAGCGCAGAGCAGAAGCTCAGCCGCAGACCAGATGTCTCGGCTGCTGCTTGTCTGGTTGCAAGGAGCCCAGATGCACGTTGCCCGCAAATCGGACCACAGGGAGCAGATGCTGCCACCCTCAATCGTTAGCATTAGTGTTGCCCAAATGCAAGACCAAGACGAGACTTGGCTTGGTCTTGGTATTGATCTTGCGTTAATACACCTGGTCTTGGTCTTGGTCTTGGTATTGCACCCTCAGTCTTGGTCTTGCAGCAAGACTCTTGCAGGGCTTGCAAATTTTACTATTACCTATTTGTCTTTATTAAACACGTTAGGTTAAACCTTAGAACAATCCAACAGATAGGTAGATTTTTAGCTTATAGTAAAGTCCTATCAAATTAACTAAATTCATAATTAACAAGTTTTTCAAGGACTATTTGCTGGAATAAAAATATGCAATTCCTTCTCGTAGACAGATAGTAGATGCTTCCTTAAACCTGAAGTCGCTGTTATATATTTTTTATTCTGGCATACTTTAAAAATAACTATCTGAGTCGCAGAAATTATTTCGAAAAACTCATTAAATTTACTTTTTGGTTTTAGAGTGTCTAGATCGGAGGCTACAAATCCCACTACTCCGATTAGAACTAACTGAAACTTCGTCACTCTAAACAGTAAATTTCAAACTTATTAATCTGAGAACAATTATAATTTTTCTGACCTCAAAGCGAAGTATGGATATAAATTAAATCTATATCTATGTATACATCTAATAAGAATGTTAATCTAATGTTTCTGTACTTTTTAAATTTTTCTGAAAAAAATTGTTGCTGGTGTCTTGGAATAAGTAATTAAATACATTTTAATCATTTTTACAAATGTTTGTCTATCTGTCTGTTTATTTGAATACGCATCATTGCTAAAATACTGCGTTCACGATAAAATCTCACTAAGGAATTCATAAAGCATAGCCTGAAGTAACATTTAATCTTGGTTTCCTTAAAATCGGGTCACTCTATTAAAAGTTATTGTAATTGTAATGACGACACGACTTAAGTACGAGAGAAAATTAGATAAATAAATAGACTTAATATATTCAGACGATCTTATTAGTCACTGTTTTTTTTTTACATAAGGTTCCATGCGGACGGAGTCGCGGACATGGCTAGTTAAAATATAAAACTCCTAGTTATGTGTACACGCCGAAAGTTGAGTAAACAAAAGGTGATGACTTCGGAAGATTAAAAAAAAGAAACGCACCAGCTACACTGTATCTTCTTACCTAAAAATAAATCGTATCTACGCGTTTTCATTACGTTCCTCTTTTGATGAAGTTAATCTATATTAATTATTGAATTAAACTGATCTATGCTGCTGCTGTGTTTATGTATCTACTAGCTACATAGTGTATTTATAATAGGAGTCGATATATAGTAAATGTTTGTATAGTTTAATATAAAGGTAATGTAATAATGAGTATGATTACTAGCTTTTGCTCGCGGCTTCGCTCGCATGAATTTAGGGAGGTAATTAGGTAATCCCTCAATAATACTATTTTTCCTTGATGAAAGGTATGCTGTGTCCTTTTCTGTACTCCGTACAACGGTAGGCAAAATTTTATGATGATCAATCAAGTAGTAGTAATACGGCGTGAAAGCGTAACAAACAAATAACTCGTAATCACATTTATAATGTTAGTTCGGGTTTTCACAATAAATTATTATATTATCTACCTATTCTTACGATTACAATATTCCTTGTGAAGACAACACAATATTATATATATATATATAATATGTTACAAAAGATAATCCCGATCAAGTTGTTTGCCAGATCTTCTCGATAACTGGGTTGTTAGTCCGTACCGGTGGTAGTTTTGAGGTTCGTAATTGCCTTTTTAAGGCCTTAATTGAATAAAGTATTTTTGATTTTGATTGATCTTTTAATTTGAATGTAGTTCTGTATCTGTTGGCCACACTTACTATTGTAGTATTAACGAGAAGCCATGTCAGGACGACTGTTTATGTGACAGATTGACCTTTAGGGCCCCGTTACGGGCACCTGCCGAACGTTAGGGTCCCGCTAGCCGGTCGCCTGCATGTCTCATCCATTACAGATCCTGTTTATCGTTCTACAACAACACACACTCGTACCAGTTTTTTTTCTGTCTTAATCGGTAATCGTTTTTCTGCGGTTCGTGTACCTATTTATGAGCTTATACAGTTTTTGTATACGAATATTTTACTATTGAATTTGTATTGCACTCGGTGAGAACTGACTTCGTCTTAAATCTTCTCATCATATTTAACCAAATCAAATCATTTGCTGCAAAAGATGACTAACTTAGGATAGTTAAAGTATTCAATTACTGAGACCCTGCAGTGGATATCTTATAGGCTGATATGATGATTATGTTTGTTAATATCTAACAGTTTAAGTTAAAAATAGAGACATAGATTATTAAAAGTTATTTTATATCGGTGTAATTTACTTTCAATCTCATAACTCGTGCTATATATAGTAGTAGTAGCTATATCGATTAACTAATCTAACAAAACATATAGCGATACCAGATCAGAGAATAAACCCTTGTTTAAGAAATAATCACGTAATCGGTTAAGTGAGTTTGTCTTATGTCTCTTTATATTAAAAGTATGTCCAAATGTTAAGAAGTATTTGCGTACTTATCTAGACAAAATAGTTGATGGTGAGTGCAGTACTATTTGAACATGTGATAGGTATCAAGATAAAGAGTGTTGATAACTAAGTATGTATTAATGTGTTGCCGCTTGAAGTAAATGGTTGAATACGCTTGCTTACTGCAGTCGCTTTTGAATATTCAAGTTTCTATTTTAGTTTCGCACATTAACATACAATTGTAGTTAAATGTATCTGAGTGTAGGCGTTGCGGGAACTAGCATTTTTGTACTTTTTTACAGCGGCAATGATAATTGCGACCGATCCGCGCCAAGATACCACCTTTAAGGTTAACAGATCCAGTGTCCGGGTATTTGCAAACTATTTACATAAATATTCAGTACATTTACAAATGTCGTTACTAATGACGCATACAAGCTCTCTGGACGGGTCCGCTCGCTGTAGTATATGCAAATGTTATTTTATTACTCAACTTATCACAAATTGCAAACCATGCAAATGTAGGTAATATAGGTAATATATCCAGTTTGAAGATAATATGAGACCAAACAATAATTGTAACATAAATGAATTTAAACTGTTGTTTCTAATTGACTTATCTTGCATATTTCTCTGCTTATAATGTTTTCTTCGAACAGAAAATAAACTCAGGATCTTTTAGCAACATTTATTTGTAAAACATAGTTATATAGAAATGTTATGTAACTTCAATTTATCTTATTGTTATTAATAATTATCAGTAATGAAAAAGATACGGTTTTCGTGGTAGCCAAACTCGAGGCACAGAAGTACGTGTGCCAAGTTCAATCAATTAGTTGTGATAACTGGACGCTATTACAAAGTAATGTAGCACGGTGTGAGGGTATGTACAAGGTTTGGCCTTTACGCTGGGTTCTGTGAATCGTACGGCCGGCACTCGACAACCGGGAGGGAGGTGCTCCACATTTTCCGCCAATAAAGCGCGTATCGACGATAAAAACTACATCATATGACAGCGCACAGCACTACAACGTTGTTTGCAATTTTTTTATTATAAACGACACGTTATTATAATTCGTTTGATCACGAATCCAGAAATCTATCAATCTTCGTAGCTCGTGACCCATGATATATATTCAACGATGTAAACCTTGTCTTTCGGGGTTATAATGTTCATACGTACATTAAGGTATCATTTCGGTGAATGCTACTGAGGTTCAGAGTAGAATGGGAAAATGGCGAGAAAGACTGAAGAATGATGGTTTGAAAATTAGTAGAACAAATACTGACCATTTGTTTTGAAAATCATGTAATTAGAAAAGTTTAAAGTACGATGGTGGATGAATATAGGGGTAGTGGAAGACTCAAAAAGGATAGATTGTGTGAAAAATAGTACTTATGTGTATAAAAGGGGTGAATACTGAGATGACATCTCTCTGGGGAGAGTGGAAGAGGAAAACATGTTGTGCCGACACTACATACGGGGGATAAGAGTAAGAGTATGATGATTACTACTCCTTAGGACAAAGTTGAAATACTTCGTAGTTCACTATATGTTGCCAGGTACACGGATCGAACTGAAAAATAGTAGTACGGACACTACCGCTTTGCGACAAAATACACAGGCTCTGTCTCATGATACAATATGAGTGAATTAAACGGGAAAAAGTTAAAATCCTTTTCTCTCATCAGTCGCTTAAAGTATGTGTATCTACTCGTATATATAGAACATATTTTTCAAATTTGTTATTACTATTAACTGATTTAAATAACGGTTTTAAATTTTAACGGTATTTCAAATGTTGTTTAGTACTACAGCGGGTGTGACGAACGAACTTGTTGACCGTGCGTCATATTATCGAGCCTGGTTTAATGGACACATGACTAAGATCGATGAGGTAAATATTGGTATAGATAATGTATAGGGCAGATTGAAAATCATTGCCATATTGTAATGGCGTGTCACTAGCTGAATATGTCGTATTGTTAAGTTTGTATTTTATCATGTGTATAATTTCTTACGATACTACTAATAAAGGATTGTTATTATAATCATTTGGAAAAGTTTTTCGACTTATGTTGTCTAATTATAAACGGTAAAAGTGTTACATTAAGATCACCGCGGTAAGCGCAGCGCACCACTCGAGGAAACAGTTTTTAATTACTTCATTTAAACGTTACGCTTGAGCGACGAAACGGTCGATTTGTAATGGATCGGAATATTTCTCATTGTTACAAATGCGATACCGTGAATTTTCTGTTAATATATTTCATCTTAAGAATAATGATTATCCCAAATTGCTACATAAGTTTCCATTGTCTATTAAAGCCATTACACAAGCCTAACTATAGATCAAAAAGATCTTTCGTTATTATATTATTTATGTTATTTATATTATATATTTTATGATTTTGATACCGATTTCACTATCATTCTTCATAAGTGCCTTCTTAAGACCTAAATTGAATAAAGTATTTTTTGATTTGGCTTTGATCTGGATAACATCTTCCAGAAGGTTTATATGTATGCGTATCCTTTTAATTGAAAGTAGAGAAAAATTAATGTATTGTAAACAAGGCGTAAATATATTTTTCGGTCCATTATATTTCTAACGCCTAAATACTATGAGTTACTTCAAAATAATGTACTACGGCATTGTATATTTTCAAAATGCCAACAGAAAGGTCCCCGATAGTATACCTTTATTTCCTAAGAAGAGCCTACAGTCTCAATGTTTTATACACTGTAGGTTTTAGCGTGTGATCACAACATCACCTTACCATGTGCTTTAATATGATAAACACGCTAAGCCTAGAGAGACTGGGCTCGCAAGTTAAGCTGTCGGAACACACCAAGTGTTGCTTCACAACAGATTTTCAACCTGAGGGTGGACGCACCAACAATAGAGCATTAAGCTGTTAATAGGTACTGAGAGCTAGCTACACTGGAGAGCCAGCCCTCTCTACGTTTATCGTACTTACCATCTTAGACTAAATCGTTATTTAACATGAAATGAGATTGTGGGCAAAACTTATAAAGTACAAAAAAAAACATTTAAGAATCCGTTTATTTATTCACAGCCATTTGTCTAGTTTATTTTGATATGAGTTTTTTCAGTTTGTTATCTATAGGAAGTGGGTTAGAAGGTTTTTTGTAAGTGAGTTAATTTATAATGACAATATATAGGTATGGGATCCATACCCGTGTCACAGCATGTGCGCCGCCGTCATAGATTCAATCAATGTGGTAATACACCGCGATTACAATACTACGTAATTCAGATGATCTCCGCGCGTCACCCGACAACAAAACTATATACAACAGCTTATTCATATTAAGTATACACATGCTTTTTACTTTACTGTGTATTTGTTAGTAAACCTACAGTTACATTTTTGAGGGGCATTTGTTATAAAGGGAAATGCTAATCAAATTTGACATAAAAACATTTGTACTTAGAAGCGGAGTAACAGATATTATTAACATTTTGTAAACGTACCCGTTTACGTCATTATGTTACAATGTTTAGGGCATTACTCAATTAATACATTACAAATGCACCAATAATATTTTAATACTCTTGACCTTGTGTCAATATGCCATTCTGCAAATGATACTTTATAAAAATTGACAACAGTGCTTTTAAAACCATCAAATATAAATAACGAAACGAAGTTAGTTATTGTGAAATAGTCACGTGCGGAGACACAACTAGTGTGTAGACAACGATATAACATATAGTTGTAATAATTCATTGTAATTAATAACAACACGATAAGTTTCAGACAAGGGCTGGGGTGAAGGGCGACAGTTGCTTTGGGTATATCACAATATTTTCCAACGCGCGCGCACGCTGTCTGTATACTCACCGTTGCCTTATTGCTTCTGTTCTGATGTATCGGTTTGTATCGAACTATACCGGACTCCGCGATCCGTTGAGTGCATCGAGAGTAGCTCATATAAGGCTATTACGGCAGAGGACAGAGTCCGGCAGCTCTCGGTTTCCATGATGAGAAACTCATTGATGCATTTTAATCCTGCACTGAGCTTGAACTTAGTATCAATGAAACATGCAATTATGGCATGTTAGCAAAGTATTTTGTAATGACTAGATGAGGTGTAGGAACCCAGCTCTGAGCACGATGGTATCTAACAAAATGTTTTGGAGTATTAGTCAACAAACAATAAAAATGACAAACCATATTACGTTCAATTGCAATTGATTCGGTATGAGGGAGGAATGAGTGCCGTCGGCCTCTGTAACGGTACCTCCGGGGGGTGAGTGACATATGCAAGCACCTGCCGCGAGGACACGTGTGCACCCCGACCTGCCAACTCCGCTGCAAACAGCCAACACCCGTCAAGGACGAACTCTAATTGCAATGCGACTGCAAAGTCATATTACACGCGAAATATCTTGCTATCTAATACTTATCAATTTACAAGCCAATGGACACGCTATATGCATTCAAGGGTAATCAGAGCGATACATGCTCACTTATCAATTCACTTATTGACCCAAAGTGAACCATGACATCTGAAACGAAAGTTCATTTTTATCTGCCAAGTGCTTCTCATCAGTCGCCGAGTTGTACCTCGGATAAACCATTTCTGAAATGAAAGCTATGTCTAAGCAGATCCATCGGTCATTGTCTACACTATGATTTACTCCCCATAGCTGACTTACTATCGTCACACTGGTGGCGTTCTTACGAGCCCTCTGGTTATCATGAAGTCGGACCAAGCGTCCTATTCAGCACTTTTATTTACAACTGCTAAGGGTTTGATTCTTTAATATCCAAAACTTATTTACTGTTTTTGGAACTATAGAGTAATGAATGTAAATACTTATCTAGATACACAGATTACATAGTACAATGTTCCCTAAAGTACAAGAGAAAATAGGAGATTTTAAAATGAAAATATATCTACTTACATTGAATATTTATGAGGATAAATTAATTTGTTATGGCAATATTAGTTATAAAGCAGTCACCATGAATTAAATAGCAAGTGTTTTTTCTTATATTAAAATATTTTTTTTACGTTATATTGTTAGATGCTTAACGGTTTTAGTAGCATGTTATAAAAATAACGCGTTAGAAACAGTCTCCTGTGTGGTTTGATTTATTATTATTATGCTATAATAGTAAGCATTCGCACACAGTACATGCACTATTGCCAAATTATTATATTTCATAATACATTCATAAATTCTTTAACCAGTTTAGCATGGAAAAACTCATTTATAATGAAGTTTTTAACAATTATTAAGCAATATATTCAAAAAAATAAGGATTTTTTCCTCCAAGCGGATTAATATATCTATATATTAATTTTGAAATGTGTATATGATGGAGCTAGGCTCGGCGTGGCGTGGTGTGGCGTGGCGTGGCGTGACGTGACGGTGCCTTACAATGGTACTGTCGATTGTGTACTTAATGGACTGGAGTAAGATGTACTTCAGATAACGCATTGTATTTTGAATCGAACAAACCCTAGTGAAGTTAATAATTCGCGCGGTAAGAACTCGTTGATTGACTCGTCATTGCAAGTTCCTTGGAAGGAAGTACTTGATTTGGGTAAGTGTGGTATTACCGGCGCATCGCGTGCACGCACGTCGTGTGCGCAGGGCCGCGCGGGTGAACGCGGCAACTCGGCGGGGCTGCGGCACTACAGCCCAACAAATTCGCAAATTTCTCGCGTGGGCGCATCAGTGATGTCAATTGCACTCGTGGGGTTCGAATCTGGAATTCAATGCGGTAACTCGTCACTTTACAGTATCGTTATAATTATATTTAATCATCTGGCGTTTTTTATTTTTATAAAATATGTCTATACGCTGCCGAATAAGTTCGCCACTATAATTGCGTGTATAAAATGTAGTTCACCGTGTTTAAGCTGCAAAATTGACATTGACATACGAAATTGTTAATTCCCGTAAAATTTAATTACGAATTAATTTGTATTAGGCTGTTGTAATAAAATAAGAAGAGTTTAAATATGAAATCGCAGTTTTAACGAACTGGCCAATTTAAATTTAAATGAAACCTGATTAGATTTGTATAGTGTCAGACTGTAATAAACTGTTGTCTCTCTGTTTACAAAACAATCGAGGCAGTCATAAGGACTGCCGACAGAAATGAAAACTCTAAACAATGGAATTTAAACTGTGTTCTCTTTTGAATTTTTAAATTAATTATTATGTCAACTATTTAATATTGATAATTTGTAAATTGAAATTATTACCATAAATCTTTCTTCCGCATGTAGCGGCACTCCGAATAATAATTATATACTTGTTTAGAGAGATTATTAATTCATAAAACATATGATGCGCCGCACAAGCTCAATACAAAATATCAATATTACATGTACACAGGCTCTTATACTACGCGTAGTTAATCTGACACAAGCCGCGGAAGCGCAATACGGTCGGTCATGCTTACTAGCTTGTCCTGACGCGAAATTATGAATTAATTAATTATAATTAGATGACATAAAATTATATTTATATGTAACTTTTACAATACACTTAATTGTTTTATTGTAGCAACTTCTTGAATTTATTTTGTTTTTAATTTTTATTTTTTTCTATAAATTTGTAAAATGTGCCCAACATTAATAGGGAGAAAATTTAATTTGTGTTTCGTTGTTGAGCCAGAATAAATAAATAAATTTCCTGCCAAAAAAATACCGCTTAATGCGCCTAAAGAAGTTTTCACTTCAAACCAAAATAATCTAAATGTATCGAGTAGTTATATATATGTATATAGTAGTTATAGCGGTAGATAAACGTTATTAATAAATTATTTTAAAAAAATATAAATAAACGTTTCATCCATATTTAAGGCAAAGAGATGTTCAGCTTTATACTGTTACTGGTTGGTCGCTGCGCCTTCGATCACTACTTTTGCTGTTTCACGTGTACTGTTCTTTATTTTAAAGTTAAGAATTACTGCTTAGCTGCTATGGAAAAGGGTTATGATATGTAACTTATACCTAATATAGTCTCAAAGATGCTCAAAAATGCCTCCCGTAATTAAAAATTAATTTAAAAAAAATCAGTTAATCTCGCTCTTTCGAATTATTTATGTATAAAAAAACGAACGGTTATAAACGAATACATTATAAGTAAATTAGAGAATTTTTTTTTATTATAACATGTTAACTGGTTTTAAATACACTGTCACAATAAATGTTAACATGATCAAATAAAGAACGATTCACTTCCATATTACTTTTAATGAGGTGTAAAATCATTTAGCCTACTTGTTATAATAATTACTAGCTGACCCGTGCCCACTCCGTTGAGCGGTAATAGGCATTATCAAGCTACAACTTTTCTCTAGAACTCAATCATATATCTCTTGTCGTTAAGGCAGCGTTCGTAAGAAACGTTTTCGTTCGACCATTTTTTCTCCGACTCCTCAGATATTACCCCCTACAACCTCACAAACTTTACCTCTTTATAATATAAGTATAGATAATATAATTAGTTAATAGCCTCTGCTCACGACTTCGTACGCGTGAAATAGTTATTTCGGGCTAAGACGCTGTGGAAGCTCTGAAAAGGAAAAAAATCCCGACTTTAAAACATTTTTCATTGTTGCTCCGCTCCTATTGGTTTTAGCGTGATGATATTAGGTCTTTACCTATGAAATTGCCGGTTTGTATGAAAAAATTGAAACGAATTTTTTTCATGTATTTTTTATTTGTATTAATCGAAGTAATCACCCATGCAATCAATGCATCTTTGCCAACGCAGTGGCAGTTTATTGATGCCCTTCTTAAAGAAATCAGCTGGACGGGAGGCAACAAATTCTTCAAAGGCATTTTGTACTGCCTCTCGGGTATTGAATTTTTTTCCCGCCAAGGAGTTATCCAAATTCTGGAAAAAGTAGTAGTCTCTAGGCGCAAGGTCTGGTGAGTAGGGCGGATGACGGAGAACTTCCAACCCCAGTTCTTGCAACTTGGAGACCGTCTGCTGTGCAGTATGAGGTCGCGCGTTGTCGTGCAGGAGCAGCGGAGACGAGCGATTGACCAATGCTGGTTGGAGATGTGCCAGCTTCTCCATCATTGTGTTCAGTTCTTCACAGTACACATCTGCAGTAATGCTCACCCCGTTTGGTAAGAAACTGTGATGAATTACACCTGCGCTAGGCCACCAAACAGTGACCATCACTTTTCTAGGGGTAAGTTTTCGTTTAGGACATTGTTTAGGTGCTGAATCAGGATCCAACCAACTTGCTGAGCGCTTGCGGTTATCAAACAGAACCCATTTTTTATCGCAGGTAACAATGCGGTTCGAAATTCCTTCATTTGTGTGTCTGTTGAGCAGTGCAAGGCACGTCTCGACGCGTACTTCGCGCTAGCGATCATTGAGTTCGTGGGGCACCCATTTGTCAAGCTTTTTTACCTTGCCAATTTGACGCAAATGGACCAATATTGTTTTGACGCTAACGTCGAAAGCTGCTGCTAATTCAGCCGTAGATTGCGTATCATCAGCTTCCACAATCGCCTTTAATTTGTTATTGTCGACCAAAGTCTTCAGACGACCGCGAGGTTCATTTTTCAGGTCGAAATTCCCAGAACGGAAGCGAGCAAACCAATAATAGGTAGTGCGTTGGTTTGTAGTGTTAGCTCCGTAAACGTCATTGATGTTGCGTGCCGGTTGTGCCGCGTTGCTGCCACGACGGTACTCATATTCCATAATTACTCGAATTTTTAACGTATCCATGATGACAAAAAATATTGAAATGGCATGAAAATGTAACACTAATCAATAAACAAATGACTACTTTTGGAAAAAGAATTCCATGTTTTTAAAATAAAATTAATTTGAAATTAGAATTCTTAGCCAAATAAAAATTATTTTAATTTGAAATGGCCAGTACTACAGAACGGCAATTTCATAGGTAAAGACCTATTATATAGCCTATGACACTCACAAATAACGTGGATTTCTATTGATAAAAGAATTCAACATAACGTCACAAATTCACAAACTTTACCTCTTTATAATATTAGTATAGACTAGCTGTACTTGCAGCTCCGCACGCGTTTTTTAAAAGCGTATTAAAGTATTATAAAATTGTGAGATTATGTACAATTATAGAAATGCTCTTTAAAACCAATTGCAAGTACGACACGTACGCCACTAACAGTAAAATGTTACGTGTACATTAGATATATAAATACTAACAGTGTGTCAAATGACAAACCTGTCATCAGCAACATATTTGGAACCTTAACCCACAATATAACTACTTCAGTGCTCACTAACACTGTATAAGGCACTAATGAAACAATAACTTAAAATATTATTATAAAGATTTACATTACATTTAATATACATTGCCATTATAATTAAGATTTTGTGACTATAGCAAAAATAAACGCTTGCCAGTTCCACAAGAAATTTTATTATGAAACTCTACGTTACTAATACGAACTACAGTCAAAACCGTTTACTGCGACATCGTTTAGAACAACATGCCGGTTATAATAACCTAGAACAAAGGTCCCGGCTGAATGCTATATGACCGCCTTATTAAAAACATTGCTAATAACGACATACCTCATAAAACGACCACATTTAACTAATATTTCGGAGAATTAGATCTGTTAGAACGACCGGCTAAGCTGTATTGTAAACAATTTAAATAGGTATCCACATTTGTCTTCAATGGCTATTAAAATCAGGAAAGAAAACAATAGGATTTAGTTTAGTGTAGGGTCTTTTCTAATTCTTAGAAACAAAACACGTGCATGCAGTAGAGTCAAAGCCCGCTTCTTCATATCTCTTCAGTTAGTTTGTTATTTATACATAAGACGCACCAAAACTTTGTGGAGTTATTCGTAAAACTTTCAAAATGTCGCAAAGAAAAAGAAAACAAATTATGAATTAACAAAACACATTATGAAAAACAAATTATGAATTATAATTCATAATAAATGAAAATTATGACGATACGTTAAATAAAATCCAACGTGAATTACAAAATATCTATGCAGAACAGAAGTGTTCCAAACAGACCAAAATTACAGATTTTATGCTCACAGAAAAATAATATGCATTGTACTTATGTGTAATAAACAAAATGTACATAGTTGAATAAATATATTTTTCCAATAATTCCCTATCGATTTGTTTGTACTTGCACGATACACATTAAACATCACCGGTTGTTACGACTATCGGTTTTTACGATGTCCTTTCGATGTCGTTATAACAGATTTTGACTGTAATACGTTTATAATCTAAAATCTTATTAGGAAGACCTCTGGTGGCGCCGTTGCGTTCTCGACGCCATTACAGGGGGTGTTCTATGTTATTTAAGTGGACTATATTTGCGGGGGGTGCTATATTTGATACTCAACTATATTGCGATCAGATACGACGAGGGAGACAAGACTAGGAAGGAAACTTGGCACATACCTCGGGGCGTTGCAGTTTCCACGTGGCTAGCCGACTAGGTGATTGCTATCGTTGCACTCCACTGTTTTTTCTCCGTCACAACACTGACGGACACTAAAGTCTAGTTTCAAAAGGTCTCATACAACAATTATTGTTTATAAAGTGTGTCGGCACGCACTATATGCGGAGCGATGCGTTTTATTCTTACTCACTCGACTAGGCGAAAATTCAAACTGTTCTTGCACGCGGCGCGGAAACGTCTATGGCGTGTTCGACGTGCTACAGACGTAAGCATGTGCCAGAAGGGGGTACTTAAGCGGGGAGGGAAAGTGTCGCGATCTGATCACAATAATGCGGGAATTAAAAATATATTTAAAGCGGCGCAACCAACCTCTATGTCATTAAAGTTATTAATAATTATAATTTCGAATTGTAAACAATAAGCTGATAATTATTTCTTAAATTAAAAATGAATGACTTGAAATCTTGCTAAATTTCATGCAAAGTCGCGGGTAACAGCTAGTCGAAAATAAAACAACCTCAATTACTTTTTATAAGGTTCGCTATCTACCAGTGAAAATCCCGTGAAGATCGGTCGAACCGTTTTGGAGGTAGCACTGCAGGCAAAGCCACGGTTAACAGCTAGTAAAAACTTAAATTGCTTGAATTACTTTCTATGAAGATAGATATCTGTCAATGAAAGTTTTGTGAAGATCGGTCTAACCGTTTTGAAGATAGTACTGCGGGCGAAGCCATCGTTAAGAGCTAATTTAAATTGAAATAAATTAAATTACTTGTTATGATGTCCGCTATCTGCTGGAGAAAGTTTCGTGAAAATCAGTCCAACTATTTTGGAGATAGCATTGCGGGCGAAGTCGCAGTTAACAGCTAGTCTAATTTAAAGTAGCCTAAGTAACCCGCTGTAATTTTAGTTATCTGCTAGTGAAATTCCCGTCAAAATCGGTCCAGCTGTTTCGGGGATTACCCGAAACAAACAGACAGACATACAGACCGACAAAAATTGTAAAAATTGCATTTTTGTTATCAGAAGCGTGTATACTTTCATACCCAATCGGTAAAAAAAAAATTTGATATTACATACAGACACTCTATTTTTATTATATGTATAGAAGATAATAGATTAGTATTAGTATAGATTATTGAAAATATTTATTTGTAAAATAGTTGAATGTTGCGTCCAATAAAATGCATCGACGCAAACTGTTCCTAAAGTCCGGCATCGGACTGAGGACTCGGAGTCGCGTCTCGCCTGGGACCGAACCCTGCAGAGTGCTCGTACGTCTTTCAGGACCCTCTATAAATATTGTCGCAGAACAAATGTGACTCGGTTGAACTCAGGGATACGCAGATAATGTTTAAAGTTTCATAAGTGTTTAACTCGAATCGGGAATATTATATAGCTCACATGTAGATGCAGTCGTTTTTGTGATAATATGACTTTTCATTATGAGTTTGAGTATATTCGATAGCTGTATATTTTGCCTGTTAGCGACAATAAGCTCTACGACGTAAACATATCACACCTATCAGATCAGACCAAACATTGAGTAAATTGTAAATAATAAATGCATGAAGCCTTTACTCGTGTATTCTTTATATGTATAATTTATGTTACGATTTAAGCATATCACATAGATAATAGCAAAACATACGTCACCTGCAGTAATGGTATTCTGCTACAAGCAGTCGTCGGCTACGGGAATTCTATTCTTAATTTGGAATTAAATATTTAGTTATTTATTCTTGAAAGTTAAAAAATAGATATACAGCTTATGAAAAACGTTTTATGAGTATACTACAAATATTTTGGACTAAATATGATTCAAATTGATGTTATAAGTATGTAGGTTGTAACTATAGAATAGATTATAATCTAATGAACATTGCTTAAGTTTTCATTGCTAACACGCTGATGGAATTTTAGATATAATATAATTACAGTGTATTAACATCAACTTTAAATATTTACCTCTATCCTTACTAGTCATTGTAGAATTTATTTGCGACGTTATTGTTTGTAAGTTTGCCTTGGTCATTGCAAAATGAAATACATTTCTAGTTTGCGATATCATTACGCAAATAAGTTTTCAGCGAGTTTAATCAATCATAACGATGTTGTTAAACTCAAACTCATGTTGTATTTCTCATGATACATTTCATTTTTGTAACTTTCCATATAATTATTTTATAGGTATCGTTATTTGATTGTTTGACTGTTAGACTGGGAACGACTAGAATAAGTTTCCAATGTTACATTGGGATCTGTATCCGTGTAATGTACAAGTGGGTAGCAGAGTGTCGGCTACATTGCCACTACACTACGGCGTAATTAAATATTATAATGAAGGTTGCGTAAGATACTACAGTAATTTGAATATACTCGTACGTCGTGCGCGCCCCTACATCATTGTAAGTAATTATCGTGTGTGTGGGAGAATTATTATTTCTATGAATATTCAAATGAATTGTATCAATTATCCGGTGCGAGATGTGCCTTGTCTGCTTTTTACAAGATAATGTCAGAGTATGAAACGAAAAATGGATAGGAATTAATTTATATAGCGGTATAAAAATCTCAATATTATAAGCTTGTAATTCAAAACGTGTCCTCTTGAGCATGCTACTTGTTACTTGATTCTAACAATTATTGGCATAAATTGACACAGATCTGTCTCCATTGCGTCCAGTGACTTTAAGCTTAAGCAACTAGAAGTATCTCTCTAAGAATTTTTTGGTTGTTGTATAGTGGTCGTTTGTTCGTATGTTGCGACAGCATCGGCCGAATATTATTATTATCAATAATAATAACACAGGAAGAATGATGGTTTTCATTAAATTGTTATCCGTTGAGTAGTAATAATGCATTATATTATTAGTTGTTGTACTAAAGTGTTAGCCGGCCGAGCAAATACTACAATAAATGATTACCATACTATGGTGGTCTCACAATGTGTTCACCTCGATAGCGACATACTAACCGACTGGTTGCAAGAACCGACTAGTTGTCCGTACTAAGTATCCCTTTAGATTGTCAATTCCATACTATGTAGGTGGACGAGCCAACAATATTTATTGAATATTAATTTTGAGCTCAGCCAACTTTCAGTGTGAACAGTATTTGCTTTTCCTTCCTCTACCAGGAATCGACTTTCTTTTATTAATGACGGGGTTCAAACCTCACAACCGTACTGTAAAGTTCACCGAGTCCCAAAAATAATATTTCTTCTAAAGGCATGACTAGACGCTACTAATAGTTAATACTATCTCATGCAAATCCATCTGAACAAGATATGTTTATTACTCGTGTAGATTTTTCCAAGGTTAAGTCTGTCAAGTGACGAGCCATCGAACTCGCTTCAAGCTTCTTTGACGTTACATACAGCCACCGCTCTACGCTTCTGTAATGAACAGAAAAAAACATGTTTTCATTAATGAATCAAATACAGTGTACACAGTAGTGGAACGTTTAGCAGTAGGAAACATTTACTATAAGTATACATTATATAAAGGTATAAGTGAATATCTGCAAAATATTTTTTTACTTTTAGTAATATATAACTGTTATTTAACTGACAATAAAATTGAGTAAGTAACTCCGCAACCAATACTTATATGTCAATAATTGAGTAAGTAACTCCGCAACCAATACTTATATGTCAATAATTGAGTAAGTAACTCCGCAACCAATACTTATATGTCAATAATTGAGTAAGTAACTCCGCAACCAATACTTATATGTCAATAATTGAGTAAGTAACTCCGCAACCAATACTTATATGTCAATAATTGAGTAAGTAACTCCGCAACCAATACTTATATGTCAATAATTGAGTAAGTAACTCCGCAACCAATACTTATATGTCAATAATTGAAAATATATGACAAGTACGTATCTTTTACAGATTTTACAGTACGTATTGTATACAGAACATTTGTCTGGACGACGATCGTTAATATTATGAAATTATTTCAGAAGAACCTGGAATGTCAATATGAATATCAAGAACTTAAAACACAATTGAATCACGGTAATGACACGTATTTGTGAAATTTAAAAATAAAATATTAAAGGTAACAGGCTAATACAGGCTACCCCCATTCTTTTCATCTAGTACGCGTTGCCGCGTTGCGTAGTAGTAAATATATAACAATATTGTTTACACTCAAACATTAATTCAAAGTCAAAAATAATTTGTTCAATGTAAGTCTTGAGAAGGTACATTTACCAATTTAATAAATGAGGGGGGGGTGAGTTAATAAAAACCGTATATCATTGAATGGCATTTATTTCACTTAATTAATAAGTATAAATAATAACAAATTTATAAACGCTCGTTTCCTACAATCGGTCGGAGGGGACTGATGCAATAAGAGTCGGGCTTGTGCATCACAATTTGTCTACACAGACAAATTACCATGCATGCGCTATACTGTGTCGCAACACACTGATGGGACCTACGGACATTATCACCGATTTAAGAAATAATCTAAACATCAGGAAGAAGGCAACAAAGACGATTTAGTTTATATTTTTGTATAACTATACAAATCGTTGTTCTTGCAATAGTTTCTTAGTGGATGGCATGCTGAAAACTTGTCTATCAAAGTTGTTATTACATATAACGTAACTCATATTGATTGGCATACTGTTCCCTCTGTTACTTGTTAGTGATAATAATATTATTACATTAGTATAAAGAGATCGCGTCACGCAAATTAGTTCACCGAATTATATTACTTAATTACTTTGTATTTTAATATTTCATTCGTGATGTTTTCATAGAAAAGTGAACGACCTCTTAATTTTGTACGTAATTTGAATACAACGCTTGAGTGTAGTTCGCAACTCGATTATTTTTACGTGAACAGGTGTGCGCTCCATGCCTCTACACCGCGAGAAATGTTTTCTTGAACAGTTTGCGCTTCGCATTATTTAATTCATCCTGAGCCTACTGTTTCCGTTCACTAACTAAGTCTTCAGATTTATCGTTTCGCTGTATTCAAACCAGTCTAAAAAATATCGTATGTCGGTAGGATCGAGTTCCGGTATATATACAAACTTATATTTAAAATGCTAACAGCATCGACTGAGCGATGAAGGAAAACATTTTGAAGATATCTGAACGTTAAAGAAATATTTTTATAGTAGCACTGTATAAGGGGAAATATAGAATTTGCGGTACTTGACATTGCAAAGATATCGGGAAGCGAGCGTTTCGTTCAACAGCATGGCGTTAGGATACCTTTATTACCATTGTTTATTTTAGGATACCTTTATTACCATTGTTTATTTTAGTTATCATTTCATCATCATTAGCCTGTAAGAGACCCACTGCAGGGTCATAGGCCTCTTCTCGAAAGAAGGTATGGGCATAATCACCACGCCAGCCCACGACATGTTGGCGATTTTACACTCTGAGAAATCCACAGTTCTATATGCTTTACCACATACAGTGGTAGATACTACAAGAACATATATCTCAGGTTCCGGTTTCCTCATGATGTTTTCCTTCATGGTCCGCCGATAGTGTTACCAATTTAAACTAGTAAATGTACCCGAATTTAAAAAAAAATCGTTGGTACATGCCGGGGTTCGAATTGATCAAACCACTAGACCACCACGACTTAATTTGTGACTAAATTAATTTAATTTGGTGTATATATTTAATCTACGAATTTATATATCTACTACACTGTGCGTTGCGGTTTATACAGTTATCTTCTTCTATATACATATAATAAGAATGTAAATCTGACGCGTCTGTACATTTTTCGATTTACGTAAAAAAAATTGTTTCATGTGTCAAGGAATAAGTAATAGAATACATTTCAACCATTTTTAGAAATGTCTGCCTGTCTGTCTGTTTGTATGAACACGCATCACTGCTAAAACACTGGGTTCTCTATCAAAAGCTATTGTATTTTGAATACCGGCTTGAGTTAAGTACGAGAGAAGAGTAGTAGTCTATACTAATTTTATAAAACTGAAAGGTTTGTTTGGTTGAACGCGCTGATCTTAGAAATTACCGGTCCGATTGGAAAAATTCTTTCAATGTTAGATAGCTCATTTATCGAGGAATGCTATAGGCTATATATCACGCTAAGACCAATAGGAGCGGAGCATCAACGAAGAATGTACCAAAATCGGGATATTTTTTTCTTTTGAGAGCTTCAGCTGCGTGTTAGCGTTAGCCCAAATTAACTATTTCACGCGGACGAAGTCACGGGCAGAAGCTAGAACCTAATATATTTAAAAAGTCGCTGATGAGCTGTAACGGTTAGGTCATTTATCATCGCTAGCGGGCCCGGCATCCGTTGTCCCGCCCTGATTATAAAAAAATCCTCAACAACTTATATACTAAAACCTTCCTCATGAATCACTTTATCGACTGGTGAAAACCGCATGAAGATCCGTTCAGTACTTTTTGAGTTTATCGCGAACAGACAGACAGACAGACGCGGTAGGGGACTTTGTTTTATACTATGTAATGATTATAAAGAGGTAAAGTTTGTGAGTTTGTGACGTTGTAGGGGGTAATCTCAGGAACTACTGGTCCAATTTGAAAAATTCTTTCAGTGTTATATAGTTCATTTATCGAGGAAGGTTATATTTTATATATCATCACGCTAAGGCCAATAAGAATGTTTCAAAATCGAGTTTTTTTCCTCTTGAGAGCTTCGGTTGCGTGTTAGAGTTAGCCCAAAGTAACTATTCCACACGAACGAAGTCGCGGACAGCGGCTACTTATTGTATAAAATCATCAGCATAATGCTGTGACTGACATTAACTAACTCTCTCATTAGCAACTTTTTATTTTATTTTCTTGTTATGCTATATCAATGAATGACGTACTTTAGACTAGTTACAATGCACAGACCTGTCCACGTATATGAGATTATTATAATCAGGATTTTTCACACTGATATTCCTTATCTTGTAAATTTCGAGTCTTAAGAATTTCTTTTATATTTTTCAGCGTTGAGACGAAAGCATTGTGGCCGAAATTATATGGAAATTAAGATTTTTTAATCTATACTAATATTATAAAGAGGTAAAGTTTATGACGTTGTGAGTTTATGGCGTTGTAGGGGGTAATATCAGGAACTACTGGTCCGATTTGAAAAATTATTTGAGTGTTATATAGCTCATTTATCGAGGAAGGTTATAAGCTATATATCATTACGCTAAGATCAATAGGAGTGGAGCACCAATGAAGAATGTTTCAAATTTGGGGGTTTTTCCTCTTGAACGGAGCTCCGTTGCGTGTTAGCCGTTAGCTCAAAGTAACTATTCCACGCGAACGAAGTCGCGGGCAGAGGCTAATAATTTATAAATTTAGTGTTTGACTACAGTTGCAACAAAATCTTCAAAGCAGTACGCGTTCTGTTCGCTACCCAGTAGTGAGTATCTTGTATATTACGGATTGTTTTACAAGACCTTTTTTACATGAGATAATCGCAATTTTTTTTCTAAAACTGGTATCATATTACCTGATTTAATTTATACTAATAATATATTATAAAGCTAGAGGCTTAGTTTGTTTAGTTGAAATTCCTACGTAAGTCTCGTCAATATTTTACTATCGAACTTCAATTATTTCTTTTGAGTTTTTAATCGTTAATTTACGATGAATTCTTTTCAAATAGGATACATGCATAGAGTCATAGATATGAATTTATTACCGGCTGCTCTCTACACCGCCAGAGAATTTTGATTAACATTTATTTAAATTATAGAGTACTTATATTTTTAAATAAAATAACACAATTCAATGCGTTTATTATAGAAGCGAAAAACTTTGCTAACTATAAATGTAATCTAAATGAGAAATAATTAAACGGTCGTTAATTATTTAAAACATCACAGCGGATAGACAGCGAGCGATACCTGCGTTAGTAGTCCGGTGAAGCTGTTAAGACCTTACGAGGTCAACAGAGTAATCAGTTCGAGAAAAAAATAAAAAAAGATACCTGCGCATTAAACTTAAAATAATATAAATTGACAGTGTTTACTTCAACAGACGGTTTAAAGTTTTAAAATATAGTTAGATCAATATCCATGAACAGGACTCGCGTATTATATATAATCTTGATTTAGATAAGGAGGAAATTATTTCAAGTGGCTAGGCATTAACCAAATTTACCTTGTCGGTAACACCAAGCGAGCACAGTCTCCTACCTATGGTAATAAGGGACGCTGGATACGTTTAGGGGAGAGATAAAAGGCTTGAAAACCTTTTCTTTGTTGGGCTTTTCTCGTTACTCTGAAATAACAGCGTCCGTGGAGCGGTCCACGCCGTGCCGCTCATCTGTGTGGACCGCACATTCCCGGGGTGAGTGTTTATTCCGCTTATCTGAATTTTAAATTTTGTTACAAACCAGCCGCCATCCCCCGACCCCCGGAACCCTCGCACCTCATACCGCACCCCCGCATGTGATCAACGAACCACCCCTAACAGTTAGTTCCAGTTAAGGTTGCCAAATTGAAAATAAAACATTTTTTTAATTAGCAGGCATTTACAATCTTAGTAAAAAAATATGATAATAATTGTACAAATTACATAATGTAACAAGTTCCATTCTCGTGTATTTGAAATTTAAACCAAGTGATTGGACTTCGGGTATTTTGTAATTTTATGAGAGTTGTTCACACAAAAGTCAGATTGAGCATATCGTATATGAAATGGAAAAGTTTCGCAAGTGTGGGGATAGTCTGTCATTTATAAGTATACAATTCAGAGAGCATTCAAAGTGTCTGTTAAGAACAGAGGCTGTGAGAGCTGAGAGCAGTGTAGAGACAACCCTGCTGTGGTACCCGCAGCCGCCGCGTCGGTTGAATTCCTAGCGGACTCGTCAATCCGTCCGTAAAAACCCAATCAACTGGCCATTTTTGCGATGCGCGTTCGCATTTCACACACCATTTCACTTTCGACCCACACGACACGACACGATACAGCACGACACGCACACATACACTCACCTTGTTTTAAATCATATACTAAACGCTGTGGGAATAATAATAAGTTTCGTAAACCTATTTCAATACTCACGCATCGATGCTGGCTGCAATAACGTTTGGATGTGACATACTAAACTAAGTATTTTGCATTCTCTTATCTTAACCGTTATTTATGTAATCTACAACTCATTTCCAATCTATTCTAGTTTATCTATTAGCAAGATTTAACCGCTCTGTATTTTAGATTGAAAGTTTTTAGCGGAATATACCCCATACGTATGAACATTTACCGTATGACTATGATTCTTTTTCACACTTTATAAAATAAACTTTGTAACAAAATGTAATGAGTATAGAGGAAACGAATAACAAACTTTGTAACAAAATGTAATGAGTATAGAGGAAACGAATCATTTATTGCAAGGAATTAATGTAAGCTAGTGGTCGCCCAGTGCTCAACATTCCACCATAGTGCATTGATTTTTTAAAGTCTGAACTTTATTAGGGTTCTTTTGTCATAGGGTAAATACTTCTATAATCAAAGGTTTTCATCATGGCTACTTAGTTATTTGCCACTTTTAAAAAAAATTATATAAACATAAAAAAACCTATGTATAAATGAAAAATGAAATTAATTATAAATATGAAACAAAAAACAGGCGGTTACGTAAGGTGGTAAGCCTCTCAAATTCTAAGTAAACATAACTTTACGAAGATAAAGAAATTTATCACAATCCATGACCCAATTTTCAATTAATTTTACACGACACCATGGTATTTCTGGGTGATATTGAATTAAATGTAGTCTGTACATTATGAGGAATAGTAATATGCCCAGTATCATAGTTTGGAAAATTTATGGATACACAATAGAATCAAATGGTGAGTCCAAAACAAATATGTTTTTAATACTACCATTAACTTTGGAAAATGAATTTATTTTTGTTCAACATTCATAATCAACTGTACTAAATATAATTGCTACATCAGGTTGAACTGCATCATTGTAACCACAGAGATCTAGTCATGGATATATTTTTTTTAACTGGTATGACAAAATGACTGGACGGTAACTGATGGAAAGTACAGTACAGTCCATAAATAACGGCGACTGTCTATGTTAAATAACAGCAGCAGTCGTCGCTATCATGCCGACCTGCACATGTGCCTCTTCACGCCTCGCTTGAAGGACCCCATGTCATAAGAGGAAGGGAGGCAATGGGAGGCAATTCCACATCTTCACAGTACGACAAAGATAAGAATTTTCGAACTTCTTCGTTCTTGCCGCGATAGTTGCTACTGTGAATCTGTGGAGACCCGTGTGGAGGATCTGTGGAGACGTACCCGCCTGTGTAGTTCGGTAGTGGAAAGGAGAAGATGGGATGAGGTTAAACAACTCTTCAGAACACTCGCCATGATACAGACGATAAAACACAGTCACTGAGGCGATGTTTTTTCGCAACTGAAGCGTTTCAAGGTTGTTGGTAATGTCTGCATCGTTCACAATACGGACAGCTTGTCGCTGCAACCTGTCTAGAGCATCAAGGAGGTATTGGGCGGAACCATCCCAGAGATGCGAACAGTACTGCATGCACGGCCTAACTTGTGCCTTATAGAGAAGGTATAGTTGGCCGGGCGTGCAAAACCGTCTCACTCTATTCAGGATGCCCAATCTCTTAGATGTTGCAGAGATAACACTCTAATGTGGTCCCTGAGGTTGAGGTCGCTTCGAATGATAATCCCTAGGATGTTTAGGCTGTCATGTTTTGCAAGTGGGTCGTTCTGAAAAGTGAGAACAGGAGAAAACGGGGATTTTTTACAAGTATAATGATTTCTATTTTTGTAATTAATATTAATTATTTAATATGATCTTTATAATATTTTTATAAAGTAAAATGATATTCAAATGATTTAAGCATCTACTTCCGGTACCGCTCCAACACATACGATTATTAGAGAGTTCGGCCTATAAAAGGCAAGAGGTCGTTAATCGGGCATTCATTGCTATGTCGAAGTTATTTTAATGCGAAGCTCTGCTCGGATAAATAGTCATAAGAATATTAATTTGACAGATTATACTTTTGTTCATTACACCAGAGAACACGCAAACCTGTGTTTTCTGTGATTCTGAATTACTTTCATGAGTATACAGATTTTTTTATTTTGATTTTCAACTCTCTGACAATGATCCTCCATTGCAATAAATTACTACATTATCATTACAATAAAAAAGCATTATTGCGCTCCAATTCGAGAGAAATATCTTGCATTATGCTATCATTGCAAGTTCTGTTAAACTATAGAACATAAAGCAAAGTGACATGAAGTGACAGCAGTTCTGCAGAAAGTTTTGACATCAAATAAGACCAAAGAGAATAATAATTATTTCAGTGGTTCCATAAATTTACTAAAGATAAATTATTATCAATGAATTATTAATGTATAATATGAATTTAAATATTATATCAAAGGGCATGTAAGGCATGTAACGTCAGTCCTGTTAAAAATATTGAATGTAGGGTGAAAAAAGGTAATTGGAACGTAAGAGTAAAATGACGGATAGCGAAACGTCGTTTTCATTTACATGTGTGTATTTATTGTGTGTCAATTCAAGCAGTAGTGTATGTAATGTATATTTTAATTAATTTAATGTATTTCTAATGCATTTTATATAAAAAATTGCTTTTTGCACTTCTTCTCCATATAAACTTTAACTATGTCAAATTTCACGTTCACGTTCATGTTCGCGCAATTCACTTAAAACGGGGCAAAGTTTCCGCTTCACGTATTAATATATAGATGTATGTGTAACGGGTAATATCATATCTATTTGTGATAGTAGAAAGCGTTATTTGATCAAAATCATGTTAATTAGGGAAGAGTTCTTCGGTGCGTGTGTGTGGCGGTCGCGTGACGGTCACTACTGTCGGCTGCCGGCCAGTCGGATGGCCACCGTCACGCCGGCGCGTCACTGTTAGTAATTTGTTCGTCATTTCGTTTAATATTCACCGCCTGCCATGCCGCCTGAACAACGATACGTAAATGTTCAGTATGTTAACTTACCATGTAACCGCCCGTTGCGATACCACGACCTTTGTATTTATTCCAATGAGGGCAAAGATAAACATCCCGAGGACATTTAAACGCTTGAAAGATATTGTAAAATATACACATATTAAAATTTGAAATCGTCCAGAGGTCGCGGAGCTGGTGCGGTGATCGAGATATCGCCTTCTTTGCCCAAACAGTGTAATTTTTTTTTCGAACTGACTACTCTGTTGGCCTGACGGGTCTTCACAACTTCCTACCAGACTACTAAGGCGAGCGCTTAAAGCACTGCGCCGTTCGGTAACGAGCTCAAGGATGCCAGAATGGCCGAACCTCAGCTTGGGTTGTTGCCTTGGATGCAACACAGCGAATCTATCTAAGCTAAACTATGCTAGATATAGATACATACATATAAGAATTCGTGAGATACGCATGTGTACCGGCATGTGAGCCTCGCGATGGTACTATATATATATTACTACCAGTATCTAGTATATATTCATTCATACCTTTTATGTTATAAAATATTTTAAATTATTAACATACTGTGTACTTCATATGTATGTGACGTTGTTGCGAGCAGCTACTGTGAGAACATACATCTGTGCCGTGGGAACCTTCATCTCACTGACGCATGAGTTTGACCAAATACTAATGCCCGATTAAGAGAGACATGCGCCGAGCATAGCGTGCAGTGTTAACTAGGGGTCTCCCCTGAATAGACAGTTCACATATACCGGTACCTACTTACTTATTACGATTATGTGGTGATTGTCCAGTTTTCGAATTCAAAATAACTCTTATTAAGTTGCGATGACTTCTCGTATCTATATGAAGTTGCTTTCCTAAACTATTGAAATTATATGACGTGTGTAAATTGGGGAAAAGTATTTTTCACGATCGCGCTGATTATTACTGGTAAAATATTCGTAGGTCTGTTCCATTTTGAAGGATACGTTTATCGACATGCACTAGCATGCCAATTGATCGCATTGCAGCCTTTCAATAATAAGCATCGGATGAGACACCAACACTGTTTAATATCAATTAAAAACTGCCCTAAACCCTTACAAATTATTTGGACTGTACGCCTAGTTGCAGCTCATATCACAGTTAAAAATATAGTATACCTGGGTAATTTTAATGACAATGTTCTGTTATGATCAAAATAATTGATAATGTCGTGAACAGCCACTCTTTTAGTACAGACTTTACTTCAGAATAATTAAGAACCCAAGAATGTTTTTTTTTTGAGGCATTTTGTATTTTCAAAAATAATGTCGGTCATGCACTTAACCCTTGAATGTCGAGTGGAGACATAAACGCTGACAAAGACTGTGCACACAATAATATAAATTCACCGCTGGATGGATGATACGTATTTCTAGATTGTACTGCAATAGCAGAAATAGATAATCGGCATTGAAAAGTTAAGTTCATATTACGCACCAATTATGTGGTCGGTCAGTAAATTTGACTTGTTCGATGCTGCGCGGTGCAGCGCCTCTCATATCACTGAATGCACCCCGCAGATCGCGATGACAGCCTCACCGATTTCCATGCAGCGCCGCGAACAGGCACGAACTCGGCTGCCTCGCAGGGCCCCGTATATACCCTATATAACCTCCAAGTTTATAATCATATGGTTTCTAAGTGTAACCTTACATATATTTTCCCACTCTGGCATTTTAAAAACAATTGTTATTGCATTCAAATTCTCTTATATAGTTACTATAGTGAAAGGTTTATTTATGCGTCTGATTTGAGAGCAATCAGCACCTGAGTTATAATCGTGCCGTGCGCGCCCCGACAAAGGGTTTGCGGGGGGCACGCTCGGACCCCCCGCGGTCTCATCAAACGTGGTAATCGAATCGCCACCGCACACGCACTGCAGCAACATATCACACCGCATGCTGTATCACGCACGTTTATTCAACAATTACTAAATGATACGACACTAATTAGAAAAATATTGTTTGGACCAGATTTCTTTAAGTAAGTATACTTCAGCTAACAAAGATCTGATGAACTGCACTATCATTTTTCATTGTTTTTTTGCAATACGATTCTTTGCTAATTATACGTTAACGGGTTACAGAAAATCTGTAAGATTAGGATTCACTCAGATGGCTTCTGCTCGAGTACTCTATCAGCAACCAATTGCAGGTGTTCAAAGAGTCGTGATATAGGTTCTAGGTAGTTTAGATATATAGTCTATATTTATAGGCATTCGTAAATGCGGTTATGATAACCGAAATCTAAACGTACCTACAATACTGGCCGGTCCTTATTTTCCAAGCAGTGGAGATGGCGAGAACAGATATCCTCTCCGATGTATATAAACACGTAGAGGAAGTATAGTGTATCGGACGAAAAGGACATCTGTGTCTCTGTAAGAAATAAAATGGTTGGTTACGCAATCTCCAAATGCAGGTAGACAGCGTTCGGATTGTAGTGAAGGCTCCTAATGTTGCAATTATCCACTGTTGTGGACTGTAGTACTTTACCTTCTTGCCATATTGTTTCTGTGTGTTTAACAGGCTGATGAGAATTTGCAGGGTCGACGTGGATAAATACACGGTGATAGAGAAACAAAACCTGCCAAAAGGTAGTATAGATTGTGCTATTTGTCAGCGCGGCGTACGGAATATCTCTCTGCTGCGCCCTGGTAGTAGCAGACGATTCCTCTTCGATTTGCTCCTTCGGCACGATTTCCACTGTAAGGATTATGTGCAGACTGGTGGTGCAACCTCCCAGAGCGCAGATTCGCAAACCCTACTAAACTGCTAAATCGTTCCACTTTATTCTTTATTCACCACAGGAACACAACGCTACAGATGACAGACAGCATTATTTAGTTGTGATCATCTGTAAAGGCGGAGGTACTCCCCCAGTCGAGTGGCTCCAAGTTTTGTTCTAGATGAATCCTGTTATACCCTACTTCACTAAAAAGTTAAAAGTAAAAATTAGTAAGAATAAAATATTGTCGCAAAACAGTTGCGATCTTCACGTGACACTTTAACCTTGCTGTATTCAAAATACTTAACAACTGTTACAAAGCCCTGACATAATTTATTATTTAATTTCTGTTTGGGCTCATGGTCGGCTAATTCATCTTGTTGTATTCGAGACAATCAAATTAATCATTAATAAACACAATGTTCACTTCTACCGGGCATCGAACTAGGGCCTGTGAAATGAGAAATGCATTGAGCGCATACTGTGAATATAAATTTATGACGAATCACGTGATTATCAAGAACCCTAATGTTGTGTTGAATATTCAATGAAGTGGTACCCCGCACCCCCCGCACCTCCCCGAACCTACGCGCATCGCTCAGACTGACATTTCCAGAGTAATTACCAATCACTAATGAGTAAATATTTCGAGGAGCAAGTGTGCGGTACGAGTAACACGCCATATGATATTTTGATAGCGAAAGGTCAGACGTTCGTTACTGGTATATATTCATAATAAAAGGGCACGCATGTCACTCCAGTGGAATCACGTTTAGGTCTGTTAGTACTTATCTAATTGGTGTAACGTAATATAGTTTCGGCGTGCCCCACAGTGCGCACGCATGCAAATGTACTAGCTCGTAACGTGCTCATGCGCTCCATTGTTGTAGGAACAATGTCTCCTTAAGCGTCGCGCTCGTCTCACTCAACACATAACTCCATTCTATCACAATATTACGATAATTATAATGTTATTTTACCTCGGTGCAGTTTCTCACGCTCTCGGCATTTACCCCATTATTGGCTTTTTACCCAAACATCACGTTAGTGAATGACCTAAGTGTGGACGCGGACGCGTTTGTTGTCTATTTAAATAGCTTGTATCATATATTTTTTTAATGATAATAATTTAGTAATTTTAATATCATTGCTTGCAGTGTGTGTAATATGTGCTTTTAATATATTTGATTGATAATAGATTTATATGGTAGTGTTATTATTATTATTACTATTTTTTTCTCTGTAGTCTTTACATTATTGTGTGTATTTATATGTTATATTACCACCGGGTAATTTATTTTGAAAATGAAATATCTCCTAAGGTTTGCCTGTAAGAGATCACTCTGAGCGATAACGCCGCCCAATTACACACTTATATTGTAAATAGATGTTTAATTTTGTATATTTTTAACGGTTGCAATAAAGAGTTTATTATTATTACTACTACTTATATAACTGTAATCGCTGGAACTCCGCTAAAGTGACTGGGTGGTATCGGTGTCGGTGTCGCGTCACTCATTACTTTATTATCAAAATTTAATTGTGATTTAATTATTATAGTTTATTTAAATATTTTATGGTTTATCTACATATTTTACATGTGAATGTGAAGGTTACGTATATTAATTCGTTGTATATTAATTGTAGAAAACGTCCTACCTGATGGATGAGTCTGGGCGCGGAAACGTAACAGCTCAAGAGTCGAAACAACCCGAGTCCGACATGACGCTCGTGTCGTTCCTCTTGTGTGTGGGGCATCCCAGTTTACACCAGTCAAAGTGTACTCAAACATTGTTGAATATTTCTAATTAAACTGAGTGACTGTGATAAACAAACAAACAGTTTGTTAGGCGCGGGCGAGTACCAACACTGGGTATTGTTCGCGCGCATTCCTCGACAGGTGCCGGCATCAGTCTCGCTAATTAGTGGCCCTCAGAGTACCGGCTTCAAATATCTATCATATGGTTACGTTATTGTTGGCTGTAAATCCTACAGAAACAACTTACACAACTGCGTCAAAACTATATAGATATTCGTTTAGGATTCTTCGATTATGTCAGTTTATTTTAGATTATGTTAGTTTTGACGGTAGTCAACTTGATGAAGTTCAAAGTTCCGACCTCAATAATAAGTATCTGTGTATCGTATGTCCGATCTAAAATATTCATTACGATAACAATAGACTAATTTTACGTAATCAATTTGTATTAGCTTATAATTAATGCGTAACACTAATAAGAATATAAATACCCATTACATGTAAACACTTTGACGCCAAACATATGGAGACTAATAAATCTTTATTATGTCGGAAACTGAAAACGCAAAGTAGGTATTTATATTTTATTTTAGTAAAAGATTATTGTGTTAAAGTATCAAGGTGTTGTTTATTATACGTGAAGTTTCACGCGTCGTGCAATATGTTTTTATGTTCATATGTCAAAATCTAATAAGATTACACACAGACTGACACTACAGATTCCATTTGAAACAGTTGGTAACGCTCAAACAACTCCGAAGAAAATATGAATGTCGCGTGTAAACGAGAATAATAAATAACAAGAAGATTGTTATTATAATTAAAATATCTCATTTTTATTTAAGGATAAATATAATCTCAAGAAATTAATCATTTTGGTTGAAATATTTGGCGCTAGCGTTGTTTTCTACCTTGTATGTACCTACCTTGTATGTTTCTACATTGTATTATGATAAATGTTTTTAAATATTACCTTTTTAACTCATATTTCAATCAGAACTAGAAATACTCGCCTATTTGTATTATCATTTTTTATATCTATACATTTTCTGCGATATCGTTTTGTTTCGAGATTACATATTTAGAGATTAGATTAAGAATCTCATACGAGTCTCATTTGAATAAATAAAGAAAACTTAATACTTTGCCAAAATTATATTTACAAACTTGTTAGGAATGTTTCAAATCAATATATTTTTATAAGTACCACATTACTAACAGTAGTTATTAGAGGTGATGTCGTCTAGGGCTCTAACGTTACGTTTTAACATCTGATTGTACAAACAAACACAATGATTACGAGTGAATACTTCTTTTGTCATACTCTATATGCTGCAGCAACATGTACAGAACGCGAGATATTATATGTAAATACTTATTCAATTGACTAGCGTTCATTCTAATTAGTTTTAAAATGAATGTTATAGAATAATTATTAAAAAAAGTAACTCGTATAGAAAATTATTCCAGTATAATAAGATCTTCCATTTAATAATTCATTATTAGGAAAAATTTCCAGTTAGTTTTTTATTTAGCTTTACGTGCCCCTGCCCACAGATAATTATAATTAATAAATAGTTTAGATCTTTTTATTTAATTATAAAAAGACAAACGTCGGTTAGCGTTAACTCCAGCTCCGGTTTACGGCGCGAGAACACGTGATATATGAATATTACTTTAAATGTTTATGACCTGAAGTTTTTGTTACATTTAGATGTTTATTATCTGCTTATACCTTATCTTTATAATTATATCTTATGTTTATAACTTAATCCCCTTTGTACATATTATTATAATAATTAAATCGTAAATATTCCGTATCTGTCTGCTCATTGAATATATTGGATACAAAAATAAAAAATAATAACTAAGTAAATTCAAATAATTTTTAGAATCTTATCGTTTTATTTAGTTAGATACTTGTAACAGTTAGTTCGCGTTACACTGGGAAATACTAAGCCATTTTAAATGTTGTTTTTATTTTTAGATTCAACTTGCTATTAGTCGGATATATGTATATTCCAGTTTACGTATATTTACGATTATTTGTAGGATTATGCATAAATGATAAAATTACAATAAGAAATCCCAACAAAGGTTTCACATATACATATATGTAATTTGCGACTCATAATATGAACTACACGATATTACGTTTTTCTGACAAACTCTACGCTGTGTATTAATATATACAATTAAAAATAAAAAGTTAATCAACATAACTTTTTTATCATAAGATAGATTACGATCTGAATAATAATATATGTTAAAGAATATTACAATTTTACTTTAAGGAGCTAAATAATAAGGATAATATTTACGTACATAAAAAAAATTAATCAGAAATGGTTCGCTGCCAAACTCTATTTTATGAGAACTAAACAGTGGTAACGTACTATTCCTTGGGGAAAGATATTACAGAGCAGAGTATATCGATTATAAAGTTAATCATTCCAAGGGAATGTATTTCATTTTGTAACCGTATCAACAGCGTATAAGTTACTTGAGCCCTATTAATATCCCTAAAATATTTAGGTGATTATAAGTATGGCTTATATTTAAGTACTATATATATCAGCTATTTCTTCTAAAACATACAATGTAAATAAAGCGAATGTACACTAAAAACGCTCACGCTCAATTATGCTTATGATAGTATAGAATAAAAGCTCATATCAGACCCTCGGAAGTATCCAGATATCAAGAAAACTACTACTAAGCCTTATTAAGAATAGTTACTAAGACCAAAACCAAAAAAGTTCGACAATGACTTAACCCCGGATTGAAATCATGCTCAACGAACGTATGCTCTCTAGTTTGTTGTTGGTTATACTGACATTGGAAACTGTAATTCGAAATGTTTTACGGTTACAACGCAGAATATAAAAGAAAGAAAGAAAGATATTTATTGTCATAGATAAATACAGATGTACAAATAACCTTTAAACATAAAAAAGTAAAACTATGACAAGGAGGCGTCAGCGTATTGCCGTTTTTGAAAACGGCGCTGATTTTCAGCCAGGCCTCAAATTTCCGGCTAAAATACAAACAAGCATTCGTTTTTTCGCGCCCAAGTCGTGGTCATAAACTTAAAAGACATATCACATATACATTGCCATGCGTATTACTAATCAATCAAAAATAAAGTAAAGTAATAAGAGAAAATATAATAATATAAATATAGCTGAATCGTTAACATAAAATTATCAGTAGGTACGCTAATGATCGAGACTATCTCAAACAAACTAAGGAAGAAATTCTTAAACTAATAATAATGATGGGGGCAGGAGGTACACAAATAGCGAATATTGAAGTAACACCATCACTCAGGAATGCAAATAAGTAACTTAAATATAGGAAAAGCTATTTACAAGGGCATAATCAAATATTAAATTTAAATATATATGATCCCACGATCATGGTGACTAACACACGGGAAAATGACATCGAAAACAGGACATAAAATGCATCTTTAAAAAATTTGTCAGTGACCAATCTAGTAAGAAAGAACAGTAATTAGAATTGTAGTTATATAAAAACACAAAAACAGGAAAGAAACTTATTAGAAAAAGAAATAGTGAGAAAAATCTTGGTACCATTTTCGATGTAGTATAGAGCATGAAAACAAACACACATAAACTGAAGACATCTTAGTGGAGAGAAATATCAGCATGATATATTGAGGGCAGAGGATCGAGCGATCCATAGAGCGGAACTAAGCCAAATAACTGAGCGAAGACTTTCCGAAGTCAGGCACAAGTGATCCGATGATATTATAAAAGATTTGTATTTTAGTGTTTAAGGTTAAGATTCACTTTAATGGCAGTCGATATCACGACGATTTGTCTTTTCGTACGAAATAATTATTCAAAAAATATTATAAAACTTATTATTTTTGGATTGCGTGTTATTTTGTTCAATAAAACAATATTAATTAAACGAAATTATGTTTTTCATTACTATAATTTACATTACTTCATATATTCTATTCTTAAACCTATTTTCATTTGTAGATAAAAATTGTGCAATAATATTATTATAAACGTCTTATTGTATATAACGGTGTCATTTTAAATATATATGCATACTAGCGGACCTGGCGGACGTTGTCCTGCCTTGATAATAAAAAATAGAAATCCCAAAAGTCAACCGCAGCGCCACCTACCGGGTCCAATTGTGAATCTAAACCATTCTCGGATCCACTCGAACACGCACAAAAAATTTCATCAAAATCGGTCCAGTCGTTTAGGAGGAGTTCAGTCACATACACACGCACACAAGAAATATATATATTAAGATGTGGATGCCTACAAGTGGATATGCTATGTATAGATCGATGTATATGCAAATATTATGCGAATTCGAAATCGCATGCCATTACGTATGCATTGACTGATTGAGTGAGTAGTTTGCGGGGCGAGGACGAGTGAGTCAGAGCGACTGGTCGGAGCGAGAGCGAGGCGCACTGGCCGCCGCCCGCCGCCGCCCGCCGCCAGACGCGCCCACGCATGCATATGAACGACATCAACGCAATCATAATACTAAACATCATCTTCCATCGAGACATTTCGACAATAATCACTTTTCATTATATACATATCTTATGTCAAAACTTCCTACATCTTATCTACGTCCCATTTTACATTCTTATACTAATTTAAGCTTTTATTCTTCGCTCAACAAAATATTTAGTTAATATAATAAAACATGCGACATTTTCTCAAATAAGCGAAATAAATTCGAAACAGCGATAGAGACATATCAGTATATTCATAAAATAGAGTATTATTTGGTTTTAGTATTTTTTTTTCTGTTTCTGGTAGTTTGTTAATTTTTATATTATTTTAAAATATGGTTTTAGAGAAATATTTGGTTTTAGTATTTAATTTCTCTTTCTGTTACAATTTGTTAGTTTTCATATTGTGTATGTTATATCTTTAAATCTGTAAAAAAGTTAAATATTTAGTCTTAGTGAAATTTAATTGATTGTTGGAGCATGCCGCGGCTGTCTATATACGTGACTACATTTATATTTAATTACTTATTACATTAGTACTATAGGGGTCTTGAGCTACAGTGTACAGTTGTTTTGATAACTACAATATAAAGAACGAACGCTCGGAACATTGTTCCATTAAGTAGAGAATAAGAGATCTGGCGAGATTCTATCTCTTATCTGTATGAAGTGTCTAAAGTTGAACAATAATAATGAACTTAAAGAAACATTTACTTTTACAATAGCTCTGAGCGCTACTTCCTAATAGTACCACTTGCACCTACTTATAAGTATACTTGATACTTATTGGAATCGAATTGCGTATTCATTTCATATAAATACAATATTATTTTTTAACTAGATTAGAATTCCCTTAACGAACCACTCACATCTATTAGAATAATATAGAAAATTTTGAGTAATGTGGATGCAACTTTGAACGCCTTTCTTTTTCACGTATTTTTCATTGTCATGACTAAACGTCAAAGTTGCACCAAATTATAATTTTATTTAATTAAATATTTCTTATATTGTAAAAATCTGTGTTCACATCTTTTATACTATAATATATTCATTGTCATGACTAAACGTCAAAGTTGCACCAAATTATAATTTTATTTAATTAAATATTTCTTATATTGTAAAAATCTGTGTTCACATCTTTTATACTATAATGATGCCAAATCTGTACAATAAATATTTTTTGAAAATTATAATCGAGGTAGACTTTGTTATCGATATAGAAGCCAAAAATAATCCTTTTAAAATTTTTGTCTGTCCCTGTGAACACGCATCACTCTGAAAGTACTGAACCAATTTTGACGAAACTTAGCATAGTGATAACTAATATTACAAGATTACATCTAGGATACGTTTTGTCTCATAAAACGCAAGGTATTCTCCAGGATGACGGACGAAAGTCAAAAATGTGTAGTTAATGACATTCTTGACGGATTTTGGTAAATTTTCTTTGTGCTATATTATAATACAGACAGATTAGCTAAAAATTTAAACTATATTTCCCTAAGCTACTTTTCAAAAAAATACCAAAAAAAGTGATCGCTGGGCTCCGAACCGTCGACTACGTCGGGCCATATAATGTCCAGCGCGTTATAACTGAGCTACGGTTACATGATATTTCTATGCGTAATTATCAACCACATATATTTACACATATTATCAACCAAAAATATGTGTAAACGAAACTGTCACTTATATGTTACTAGGTGACCCGTGCAACTTCGTCTGCACCAAATCGGTTATCACTGGTGTCAATTGTATTTTTAAACGCGAAAACTTTTAATACACCTAAAAGCTTATTGCAGCCACACCTACGGTTTCCAATTGTGAATCCAAACTATCAAGGGACTCACTCAAACATATACCCAGATGGTATGTGAGAAATCTTTTAAAATAAGCCTACAAGCCGTTCGTAGCATCATCTACCGGATTCAATTAAAATAAAAACTAACCTACATATATTGGCGGTAATGTGAAAAAAAGCTTTTGAGGCCTATGGACTCCCAGTTTCTAAAGTATATAATTTGTCAAGGATTTTTTCATAATCAGGGCGGGACAACGTCTACCGGGCCCGCTAGTATATATGTAAAATATTAAATTTAGAAATAAGAATAGATCCATAGTAACATTAGTATATGAAAAGTCATTATTAAGAGAAAAATTTAACATTTTGAAATCACATTTCTTGTAAAATCAGGTTGTATACTGCAATGACATACAATGCTTACAGGCTAATATATAAATAAAGGAAGATAATATTAAATCAATTTTATCTAAATAAACGAAAATATTAATCGCTTCTCCAGCAAAATATTAGACATAGAGTTATTATTAAATAGAGGGACTAGATATAATCAGTGTTATTACGAAAAAGTTAAATACGCATTGAACTCTTACTTTAAAAAAGTTTGGTTACAAAAGAGTGTCTTACCCTTACCCTTGTTTACAGATGGACATTATTTTCATTTCAATATTCTCTAACACTTGTCTAAGTTGACAGTTCTCATTCTATTGTTGTAATTAACTGTATAGTGTATCTCTATTTGCCGGCAAATGAAGTTTCGTAGTAAATTATGGATTTCGTGGGTATAATTCATTTGGAAGAAGTAAATAAATTAAACAACTTTAGACATTCACAAATAAATCGTAACTACTACTATTTGACACTATTGACATCTGACAGTGTATTCGAACGGTCGAATGTAACGAACGGTACTGTTGGTTCACCTTACGCACTTTGACGAAATATAGAAATCTTATAAATTGCTTATTTTATACATCATTTTCTTTTAACTAAAATATCACAATAATGATAACCAGTTAAACGTATAATAGGTAAATTTTCTTAATGAAGACTTGAACAAAAATATTATTCATAGATGAAATAGTTTGCAAAATATCTGTTTGTAAAGAAACGTGTTTGAACGACGAGATCGAATTGAACCAATGCTATTCAGAGTTACTTGCATAAAAAATCTGAAATTAAAAAAATGAAGTTATTCTAAAGTTTTTAAACGTGTTTGTGTAGCTGCCAAAGCAAAATTTTTAAGAAATAAAATTTTCAAGTCTAGGAATAACACCAAAACTGTCTGGCATATAATAAATAAAGAATTAGGAAAAAATAAAATAAATGATAACTCATTTAATCTAGGTGTCGACGGAGTACGTATTTCAAACAGTTCGGAGGTAGCAACTGTTTTCAAAGATTACTTCACTAATATACCTTCACAAATAACAAAGTGTATAACATCATAAGACGAGGGTGCTGCCGCTCTTTAAAAAAAATAAATGCACATTCAAATTCAAAATTTAAGTTCTCATCTATTAGTGCAGGTGAAATAATAAGGGCCTTCAAACAATTACATTTAAAAAACACCGAAGACATATGGGGAATGTCAGTAATAGTAATACAGTCCTTAATTGTCACTTTTCACCACATTTGGCTAATATATTTCATCAGTGTATAGCAAAAGGAACCTTCCCTAATTTAATGAAAGTAAGCAAAGTGGTCCCTTTGTTTAAATAAGACTGCAGAAGTAATCTTGGAAGTTATAGACCTATTTCGATTCTCTAGACTCCTTTTGCCTGAAGCTGCGGGTTCCGTAGTTTCAGGCAAAAAGCCCCGTCCACCGCCCCCCGTTACGATCCAAGACAAAGCGTCCTGGGTCGAGATTTCAAGCCTGCTGGAAACGGCAGGCATTCTTTACACCTCTGCCGTGAGTACCGCTGTAGGTATTCAGGTGAAGGTCGCGACCCCTACCTATCATCGAAACTCACTCAGTTCCTTCGGGACAATCAGTGGGGATTTTTCACGCACTCGCTCGAGGAAGAGCGAAAACTACGAGTAGTTATTCGTAGAGTTCCGTCCGAAATCCCGACTAGTCACATCTCCAACGATCTCAAAGAACAGAAGCTCCCTGTTCGCGAGGTACATCGCATGCGCACTCCGCGCGCCGAGGCCCCATACGACAAGGTTTTAGTCGTTTTAGATCGCACCCATCAAGGGAAAGCGATATTCAATCTCACGATCCTCTGCAGCCTCTCCGACGTTATCGTCGAGCCGCCGCGCAAAACGTCTGTACCCTCGCAGTGTCACAACTGCCAGGTATCGCCTGAAACCCGGACGCGTTAAGTGCCTCGGCGACCACTCCACTAAGGAGTGTTCTCACACGTCAACCTCCTCCGACCCTCCGAGTTGCGGTCTGTGCCACGGCATGGGTCATACCGCTAACTATCGCGGATGTACCCGCACCCCGCGTTCAAAGCGCCCTCGCTACCCCAGGCAGGTGTCGCCATCTAGGACTTTCCGGAGGTGGTAGAGCCACGCTGAAGCTATTACTGGTTTCAGCATGAATGGGTCGGCTCGTCCGGGGCAGTACCACCCTCTCAAAGAATACCGACGTAAAGTAACAGTGCTTGCATTGTTGCGTTTCGTTCGGTCAGTGAGAGCGCCGGAGGCCCATCTCCTCTTCCCCCCTCCCCCTTCCCCCACTCCTCCCTCCCCCCAAACACAGGTTGGCAACGCACTTGCAACTCCCCTGGTGTTGCTAGTCTCTATGGACGGCGGTGATCACTTACCATCAGGTGAACCGTCTGTTCGTTTGCCTCTTATAATATAAAAATAGGACGGCCGCCGCCCCCGCCCGCCCTCGACCTCCACCTCTCATGTCTCGAGAGGCCTTCCCGAGCCTGCCGAGCACATCTCGTGCACCGCTGCGTCCCTACCCGCGACTAGCGCGCCTCCACCCCCCCTGCCCATCACGGGTCCCTCAGGCTCCGTGGGCTCCTAAGCCCGCGTCCCAACCCAATCCCAGACCCCAGGCGGCTAAGCCTTCACAGGTTGACACCGCCTTTTCCTTCTCCTTGTCAAGTATTGACTACACAGGTCAATTACTTATTTTCCAAGAGATCTCGGAGATCTCGGCGTACGAAGAGACATCTAAAATCCTCAATTAGGTCCCATAACGGCGAGCCATAGGTTTCCTGCCATCGCGGCTACTCTACAAGGACTGTAAGGACGGACGCTGCCGTTCAAAAATAAATAATTCATATAAGATAGAGTAAATCCGTGTATTTACGTCTATCTTCTCCTAAAATGACTGAATAATAATAATTTTGTTATTTCTATTTTTGGATTCTGGAGCCGACACCGTTCAATTAACTTTTAAATTCGATCTTTTTAAAATGCGTGTTTGCGTCCACACACGCGTTACCCTCCCTCGTACCGCTGCGAAGGAAGGTACCCTCTTTCGTCCCCGCACACATCGCAGTTCTTCAGTAATATCTCGAGCCGAGGTCGTCCCCGGATGGAGCCCCCGAGATGTTACTATCGCGATACAGTGGCTCACCTACATCACTTGTACTCACACCTGAGATCACCTCTCACACACGTGCGCATACATAGACATGGTGGAAGGGTTTTGTTTTTTTTCCTTATCGAACTGAATCGAGTAGTTTAGTTCGTTTCATTTCCGATATACACGTATGCGTTTGTGAATCATGCAATTTCGATTGTATGATTCACAAGCGAATATATGTATGAATAGCTTAGAGACGCTAGGTCAGACGTGGTTTCTCAGGTAACAGGCCAAGTCGAGATGTGCCGTGCGCCCTTGAGCATGTTACCAAAAATAAAATCAGCCGAGTGCCTTAAGCGCTCGCCTTAGTAGTCCGGTGAAGCTGTTCCCAGGTCAATAGCGTAGTCAGTTCGAGGAAAAAAAAAGTTTGTGAATCTTCTAGTCTCTTATTTACAAGATCGTTGTCAGAAAGTTAGCATACATGGGGTAACCTCTGCGGGATCGTTTGCGCAATGCGGTGTCCCTCAGGGCTCTATTTTAGGGCCGTTTTTGTTTTTAATATATGTAAATGATCTGCGCTAACGGTTAATAACTGCGCTGATTTGGTGCTTTTTGCAGATGATACTTCGCTTATATTTAAAGTGAAACGGATTGATTCTGAGTTTGGGCTAAGTATAATTGGGGATAATACTTTAAATGAAATTTGTCATTTCTAAGTACAGATTAAACAAAATGTATGAGATTTACTTTACCCAATGTTAGACAGGATGATAATAGTATCAAGATCGAAGGGAATTTGGTAGGGTTAGTTGACAATGCTGTATTCTTGGTAATCACACTAGATTGTAAATTACAATGGGACCCTCATATTTAAAAATTGGCTAACGGATTAAGTTCTGCTGCATACGCAATACATAAAATTCGCCAGCCTACAGATATTGCCAGATACTTCTCTTACTTCCATAATCTAATGTCTTATGGTATTCTACTCTGGGGGCCGGCTGCTGAGGTAGACACCATATTTTTATTACAAAAACGGGCAGTTCGAGCAATATATAATATAGGACCTCGCGAATCATTAAAAATGAGGTTCCAGGAATTCGATTTCCTAACTCTGCCCTCCCAATACATTCTTGATAATTTAATGTATTTCCGCAAAAAAACTTTGAAAACCTGCATTTTGTAAAGGACCGGTATAATCTAAATACTAGAAACTGTAACAAACTGGGCATTCCATGTTTCAGACTTAGCAAAACCAGTAATAGTTTCTTAGGTAATAGTGTTAGGTTTTATAATAAAGCCCCAAAACAAATTACCGATTTACCGGACTGTAAATTTAAGCCCCATGTCAAGCGGGTTTTAGTGTTGAAAGGTTTTTATAGAGTAGATGGTGATGTCTAAAATTGACTCCTCTCTGTGCCTCCACTTAAAACGGTATTGTAACGTATAATGTATTCGAAATATACAGTGGTGGTCATATAATTAGAAACACTTCTTATGTATAAAGAAAGTATAATTTCAACGTACAAATGTTCGTAAAAAATATACACATTCAATAATTAATAATCATGCAATAATATAGCCACTCAAATAAAAAACACATTAAATGCATAAAATAAAAATCATATCTTACTTTTAATTACAAAATGAGTCTTACACTTGTAGGAGTTTATTTTCTGTTACTGGCCGCTTGGACGCCTAATTAGAAACATTTCAAAAAAGCATCCATAGCTCGTTCTTTTTTTGAAACTGGAGAAAAATATTCTTTCTTGGTTTTTTCTATTATTTTGCTGACAATACAAAATTTAATCTGAATTTTATTTTGTTCACAATGGGCAAAATTAAAAGTTGTGACGCGTCAACTAAATCAATGGCAATACAAAAATATCTTAGAGCACACAATGATTCCCTACTCGGACGATCATTTGCCTGTAACCTGAATCTTTCAGCATGACGATGACCCTAAACACACGGCCTATAGCGTCAAATGTTTCCTTAGCGAACAGCGTATATCCGTTGCAGACTGGCCAGCAGATAGTCCGGATTTAAACCCGATAAAAAATCTCTGGTATATTGTTAAAAAGAAAGTCTCAAACAAACGTAACACCAGCCAAAACGAACTATATGAAGTATTTGTTGAAGCATGGAATTCAATCCCCCTAGAAAAATGTATGAAATTGATTGAATCAATGCCACGTCGTTGCAGTGCTGTTATTGAAAATAAGGGATACGGCACTAAATATTAATTATAACTATTGGTAGGCTGTGGATAGTAGCTACTTCGTAAATAAAAATACATACTAATTACTAATACTTAAAAAAATATTGTTTTTTATACTTTTTTGTTGTAGTTTCTAATTAGTTGGCCATTATTTTTCATACATTAAAACTGATTTAAATGTTTGTCCGTAATGTAATATTGAAACCGCACTTGTGTGTACTGGGATTTATACTATTTTTCTTATAAATGATAAATCGTTGAACATATTGTTGTCCTATTTATTGTTTAATTTCAAAATAAAAATGATTGTAGTGAAGTATCTTACATAATGTCAAGGTCCGTTGGTAGTGTTTCTAAATCGATGACTACCACTGTATATATGTTAAAAAGATGTACCCGATCGAGATTCTTACCGGTTCTTCTCGATGACTGGGTTGTTTTCCGAATCTGTGGTAGTTATAACGTTCATAAGCGCCTTATTACGGCCTAAACTGAATAAAGTATTTTTGTTTTGATTTAATTTCTTATTTCTTTTTTATCGTAGCACGACAAAGTGACTGATAGTAAGCACAGTGCAATCCAAAAACAACGGCGACCACCGAGAGACAAGCTATCGATCACCAGTCGCCGCTGTCATGCTGGCCTGCGTAAGTGTCTCTTCACGTTACGCTTGAAGGACCCTATGTCATAGGAAAGAAGGAACACATTGGCCAAAACACACATTACTTGTTGCAATTATTATTCGTGTTCAAATGTCTTGATCGATTGAACGGTATGTTAGTTTAGGCGCTGCTGCGTCGTCTAGTGGTGAATTGTAGTAAACTTCGCTCGCGTTACTGTAGATTTGAAATATTCCTCGAGAACAGTACTTTTTGTGGATTGAAAATATCTTGTTTGTCCTTTTCCGTACTCCTGACAACGTGTATGCAGAATTTAATGAGGATCGGTATAATAGTCAAGCCGTAAAAGCATAACAAATAAACAAAAAAAACTCATATGATATTAGTTAGAATTCATATCATTCACCCCGTCTACATGAAGGAATACTTGGGTGTGCTCAGTTTCGCGGTAATAGATTCAATAGTATTAGAATTTATTAATCTCAGATAATTATATGTACAGAAATGATGTTTTTATTTTATAGCAGCGACCTGCACCGACTTCGCATGGGTGCAGTGTAGTAATGTGTTGCGATAAGTATTTAAACAATTCAGAGCCATTTCTGGAGGTTTGATATTTATAGTTCAGTAAAGTAATAGAAGGTACACAAGAATCTTCACACAAACAACTTGTTTTTGTTCTATGTAATTTTAAATTTGTGATATCTTCTAAGATTTTAATTAAAATGATACGCTATACAGAGCAATCTCAAATGCTCAACGTGACTAATATGTTTAATAAGATAAGAATTAATATTATCTTGCTCAAAATAACATCGCAAATAGCCAGATATTTTTTGGTAATATGTAAAAGAGAGAAAACAGTGTCGTAAAACGATAAAGATAAATAACACGATAGAAGGGAAACTTTTGTATTACAGGGAAACGTAAACAAAATACGATGCCACTCGTTGCCTAACTTCGGTGATCGGACGAGAACCGGTGTTTCCAACACTCTAACTGACACAGTGTTTACCCCCACCACTTTTTGTCACGCAGAAATGTTGCGGATTAGAATTTTAAAACTCTCTCATAAGAGTTTTCACTCTAAAAATGATGTATGTGGGTTAAACTCATGTATTTTTTAAAGATTTTGATATACCTCACAAGGTTTAGCCAGCGTTACCAATGTGAGCGCCCGAAAACTCCTTCTTACGACTTTATTAGGATGCATCGACTTTTCACTAGTATGTATAAATATGATATACATGTATTGCATATATAATCCTTCCGGATACATATCTCTAAACGATAGTGGAAACCGTATTAACATCTGTTACGTAGTACAGAAGAATTATAGAACCACACAGACATGTGAAAAAAGTATTTTGTTCTATAATACTTATAGGTATAAATATTGAAAAGAGAGAATAGATGATTAAGATCCGTGTAACCATGTATTTAGTGTATTGTGCAACGTGTAAACAAAGAAGTCACAGAGTGTTGGTGGCGGTGCGCGTGCGCCCATGCGGCGGGTGCGCTCTGCTCGCGCTCCACAGACTCTGATGTTATTACAATAAGTCCGATGTTCATATTGGAATTTTATCGTTACCTTTATCTGATAATTGGAGTTTTACAAGAAACGTTTCTGAATAGAAGTGAGACGCGTTCTGCGATGCTATCCGATGCTGTTGCCCCGTTCTTTCAATATTATATTTACGTTGAGTTTAAATTTACGCAAGAATAATCTCTACGAGATCATCTCAAACAGATTCCCTCTCGACTCGGCTAAATATGAACTATTGGTCGCGTTACACTGTTGCCAATTGGTTTTTATGTTCCGTTTACCAAAGTAATCCAGCAGATGAGCAGAGTATATGCTTCGGTATTGTCTCGTTACGCCGCGCGGTCATGATATATTATATTTACATTTCAACCACGTGTATGAAATAGTATGTAAAACAGTTAAAGGATACATTTAATAACAAGTTTTAATTTAATGTGTCTTTTTGTTTCAGGTAAGTTTCTTGTTCCTTGACTCAGCCGTCAGAGTACACGGTTAGCTGCTGCTTCACATTACACCGCGTATACCTAGGCTCTGCAAGCTCTACAAAAGGTCTCATTACCGTATTATAATTGAAATACAGGTTTTCTATGATGTTTATATATATTCTATTTCTATACATATAACAAAAATGTAAATCAGACGCGTCTGTACTTTTTCGATTTTCGTGAAAAAAATTATCGCAGTTGCCTAGGAATAAGTAACAGAATACATTTCAATCATTTTTAGAAATGTCTGTCTGTCTGTTTATATGAACACGCATCACTGCTAAAGTACTGGGTTCACAATAAAACCTCATCAAGAAAATCATTAAGAGTCGAGAATAACTTAGCCTTTGTTTCATTAAAATCATTCCACCCTAACAAAAGTTATTGTAATTTGAATGACGGCACGAGGTAAGTTCGAGAGAAGAGTAGTAATCCATACTAATATTATAAAGCTGGAGAGTTTGTTTGTTTAGTTGAACGCGCTAATCTCAGGAACTGCTGGTCAGATTAGAAAAATTATTTCAGTGTTAGTCAGTAAAGTAACTATTCGACGCGGTCGAAGTCGCGGGCAGAAGCTAGTAACTAAATAAAATACCAACATTGAAAAGACTAATTGACTAACATACAAGGACTAGTAAACGCCTATTAGTCAATTAGTCTTCCCACAGTCGATATGTAGTTAATTTTTTTATATTTAGATTTATCATTTGGATACACACTAAAACGCTTTTAAGTACATAATTAGTTATTAAATTTTTACAGCATTGTCTAATGCTTAATCACTACCAATAGCGTCTCAGCCTACCGTTGTACGAGATTTAGTGAGCGCTGCATTCAGTGCTTAGTATCGATTCTTTACCGAGTTTCTTTATCATAATCATACGGCGCGGGAGGCTGCGCGTGTCGCTCAGCGCCGCGACCGTACAGTGCGGGGGCGGGGGTCGATGACCTCGCGCTGATTAATAAATTAAGATAACAAATTAAAGGTAAGTCGAACACAAAGCGCTTGTATTAAGTATAGACGCGCCGGCCGCCCGGTCGCGGACCTGCATTGAGATGTAGATGATGCGCAGCTTCCGACCTCGACCCCGCGCCCCCTCCCCCGCCCTCGCTAACACTCTGTAAGCAGCATTGCTACAGATTGCTTTGGATGGCGAGGTCGGCGCGACGCCGTCTACCGTCTATAATTTGTAATTATTAGTAGTACTGAATAGGACTAGTAATTTCATACGCCGCTCTTTACATTATGACAGTCAATATTAACTTCTATTAACTTATGTCAACTTCACCCTTATTATTAAAATTGTAATTAAAATATACGTAATACTTATTTTGTAATTTTTATTAAGGGCGTATGAATTAATTTCTTGAGTTTTATAGGTAAGACCGCAAAAACGTAATATAACTTATTAAAACACTTATTGATTGAGATCGCATTCTGTTATTTAATTAAAAACTTTATAATATAATTATTTTATATCTCACTGTTTGTTTATGTAACATTGTAATGCATATTGTTCGTGCAACGCGTCGCAACCAAAGAAATAAAGCTACTATACATAAGGGTGGAACATAACGACATAAATATAACTAACCTTCAGTTAACGATTGTTAATCATTAGTACAATTAGTGAATACGTGAGTTTGTAGTTTTCCTGAATTATTCTGAAGTGCCCGTTATGCACAAAGAGCTGAGAATTAAGAATTACTGATGTACAGGCGCACCCACACGGTTCTCATTAACTCTCGCATCAAGCAAATGTTATTAGAATGGAAATTATGCGTGGCGTCCATACGCCTTATCTATCATATAGATCCGTATCTATCATCATAAAATATACTTTTAGCTGGTATAATAATAACTATGAATAAATACAATCCGGTCCGATATAAATACGTGTTTATAACGTTTCGACGCGTGTCTTTGAGAGGTTCCATGCGCTTCAATCAATAATTAATCATAAAACCGTTAACATTTTATGGCGTATCATTCTTTAATCCATCCCTAAAATTTCATTAACCACGGCCTCGATATATTCAAGGCATTATCGATCTTTACCCGATCCCGTGCTATCCATTAGTAAGTGATGTGTGTCTGCGCGCCCTCCGCGACCGACCTGTAGCCACACGACACTCGCTGACAGTTGCAGCTGTGTTTATTATTAATTTATTTATTGTTTATTAGATTAATGATTCATAGATTTACCGAAAATGTGATTAAACAATATGTCACAGGCAAATACTCAGTTAAGTTTACACCCTCACGATGTCTGCCTAACCACACCGCTCGAAAAAAATGCCGCGATGAAGGTGCCGCGGAGAGTGTACCCGAGCGAGATACTACACGTGACTGATTGACGCGGTGTGTAGCGGACGCGGCGCGGCTCACACAAAGAGAATAATATCTTCATAAATCTATGTATTTCCAGCGTTAATAAAGCGATATTAATTATCTAGTATTCAAATCTCCGATCTTGAATATTCGTGAGCTCGTGACCAGAGCGCGCCCCGCGTCCCGCCGCTGCACGGAGCACGCGCTGCCCGGTCGTTCGCACCGCGCCGCCCAGACTCGGACGGATTGTACTGAACGTGCTTGTCGTTGGGTTCCGAAAGCTGGAATCGCCAGCAATTGCACTCTGCGCCCACTGTTCAGATGATGACAACGCACAAACCATACTGTTTCCTAGCGAATCTATATTTTATACAATATTATTCGTTATTGTATACTATAATAGCTGAGATATATATTTGAAACCTACCACCAGTAGATAATTACTTTCACACTGTACATAGGATATGTGCACAGTGTCAGTTGTTTTCCGCGACAGGTTGCATTTGATGGTAAAATTGGTTTAGGATCATTCATTATTAATTCGGCTATGGAGATACTCTTACGTAACAGTTAATACATACCGTGTGAGAGCATGTGAATTATATTATAAACTGAACCTGTTGGAAGTCGGGCCAGAGTATTGTTTAAAAAGAAACAAATATACCTAGGCAGGTCGTAATTGTACGCGAGATCGAGTTGAATGCACTAATTATAATTGCATAATGAATATAGTTGTTAATAAGTTATATCTATTAGGCACGAGAGCGCGCGGCGGACGAGCCGAATCTAATTAATTTCCTAGAATGTTCGTATGTAATTTAACATATAATTATGTTAAATAATTTGCGATTGTATCGCACGGTCTCGCTCTCACGATACACATATAGTTTATGATATTAATTATTTCGCCGGTAATTATTTACCGAGCTGGACTCGGGTGACTCGCGTACCATCAAATTCAACGTGTTTCATTAATTAGGATGCAAATACACGAGCGGCCGATCTGTTCCGACAGGTTAGGTTTTAAATTTTAAAAAAGGTAATTTCAAATTAAACACGTATTAACGTAGTGAAAAATGGTTGTGTCATAAATCAAACTAGGTATAAAAGATTAGGTAACCCTTATGATATAAGGTTACCATAAAGCCACAGGAAATGGCGACCAAATTTTCAAAACGCCTATTTAGTGAGATTTTTGTTACTGTAAACAATTTTTTAAAACTTCGTCAAGCTCCGACGTTTCTGCATGCTAACCTTATTGCATAAGCCAGATGAGACTTTGTAAGCCTGTTTCTGTACACATTCTTTGTGATTTCATTTTCGAGAAAGATGATTTGCACACGGAGGTATACCCAAATAATGTTATTTATTTAATTTCAGCACATTTTGGTTTGCTATATTTCTTGGGTACTATGCTTAAATGTTCCACATATTCGCTTCCCTCCCGTTTCTCTTTAAACAAAGCTTCTAAGATAGTGTCGTTTTTAAAATCAATGAACTCATCGAACAACTCTGAGTAATTGCAATTTAAAACTGAAGCCAGCTCTAAGATTGTCATTATTTTTAAATGCCATATATATTATTTGATACGGGGCATTTGTTACTTTTCTCAAAGTTGGAACCTTTTCTTATATAGTGAGCTTTGGGTGATGGAGTACTTTAATTGAATCATCCGCCTTATAGAGTATTTGTTTCTTTCTGTAGGGTTAAAAAATCTTGTGTATGTATTATGCATATCGCTACGATATCGTTATTGTATTGTGTAATCTGTAATAAACATTTATTTATAGTGGGAGTTGCTCCACTGCGTTGACCCTCCATAAAAATGATGAATGATGAATTATCGAAATCGGTTGGCGTGATATTGAGTTATTCGTCTATTTGTCGTGTACATACTTAATGCAAATTTAACTTATATGGTTTTGCACTGGATGCCGTTGTCGGGACTGGACCAAATTGAAATGGGACTACACGGAAAGTACCAGCTTTCAAATAAAAAAAGAATAATCAAAATCGATTCACCCAGTCCAAAGTTATGAGGTAACAAACATAAAAAAAACACAGTCGAATTGAGAACCTCCTCCTTTTTTTTTGAAGTCGGTTAAAAAGAAAATCCCATCAAAAACATAAATGCAAAATGAGAGCTAAGTTCAATATGATGGTATATGTCTTGGTTGTTGACTTCAACGATAAAAGAATCACTACTTGAATCACACGATCTAAATGTGTGCAAAGTTCAAAGGTCAGTCCCGAAATTATTTATAACAACCTACAATATGTTATAACAATTTAAAATATCATTTCTGCTTATAACTTGGGATAATATTGTAGCCTAAGGTCTGACTCGGCTAGTTCAAGCTTACGAATTATAGTACCTACTAAAACAGTCATGGAAGAGCCCCATGTTCGATGGCTAGTTTCTACTAGCAAGCCAAATTTTCAGAAGAATAAAATAAGAATATACAACTTTAGAACTTGCGACATAATTAAATATAATTCGTATATTGGAACTAGCCGAGTACCTTAGGTTACAATACTATCCCGATTCCCAAGTTATAAGCAGAAATGGTATTTTAAGTTGTTGTAAACAAATATCAGGGCTGACAATTGAACTTGCCACCCATTTAGATCTCACTTCTTTTGTCGTTGAAGTCAACAACCAAGGCATATATCATAATATTGAACTTGGTTCTCATTTTACATTTATGTTTTTGATAAGATATACTTACTTTTTGTACAGAAATTATTACTAGTTACTTATTCATAGTAACATTGATACCAAATGGGTTTTGTTAAATATATCTCGCAAGTCTCAATACATGGGCCGAATTTGACATGTTTATGTGGAATAGTTTTTGATATATGATGAGGTGAAAAGTGGATCCAAATGTTTCGCGTAATATTTCACGCGGTAGCGCGCGCTCGCCATTCTGTGAACTTGGCTCGACCCGATACCGCATGTCTAGAGAACGAAACTAGCAATGAATGTAATTAGTAATAATAAAACTATTGAATGCGACTGTACCGATACACCTGTCAGCGTGGGTAGTTTTTATCACAGTTGAAACATTTTGCAGCCGTTTCTTTTGTATTTCTTGATGATAAATACTTAGTTTTTCCTCAAAAGCAAAGGCATAAATGATTCGCCATTTGTCAGACTATATTATTTTCCCCTTGTAAGTTCCGATTGACACTATTTAGTTTTTCTGTAATGTCAGAAAGAAAGGCTAAAATACACCACCAGTCATTAACTTGTAAACCAGGATAAACTTTATTATTTACTCCAAGAGTATTATAATTGTATGGTGTAACGAAAAAAAACCATTCCAAGATTTTTCCTCTACTAAGCCATCGCACTGAAGTCTATAAAATTATGTCGTTATACTCACTCTCCAGTTGTTCCAAAAGGCTTTTAAATTTTCTCTGTTACAGTTCCCTCGCTCGATTATATAAGTGTAATTAATAATATTGACGACAGTTTTCATCACATTTTCTAGTTTTGTATTTAATACAACCGCCGCCAAATTTTCGTGGCGTATTATAATACAAAGAAATTATATTAAATTCGTTAAGTTATATTTCTTTTTAAACAAAGTAATGAACCCATTTTCCGATCCAGTCATGTATGGTTGTGCATTGTCGTTTGCGCGTCGCAGGTACGCACTTAATTTCAATAAACTGCAAACGTTTGGTCCATTCCTCGAAAACCCGGATCTTTCAGAGTGCCACTTTTCTTTTGGTTTCTCACGCTAATTCTCATTGTGCACACAGTATCGTTATATGTCAGCTGTGTGCCGCTACACGCTGTTAGATGAAAGTATGAAAGAGAATGCCATTCCCGTTGTCTCGCTCGTTCCTCCCACAATACGTTCAATGGAACGCATCGTGGTTGGGTTATCTGGGAATTATTGAACTTACTCAGCGTGCTCACAGTTTTTGTGATGAGTGCGAAATTTTAAATAATCTATCTATCTATACTATAATAAAACTGTAGCAAGGTCAAATCTGTACATTAAATATTTTTTGAAAATTTTGATCGGGGTAGACTTTGTTATCGATATAGAAGCCAAAAATAATCTTTTTACAATTTTTGTCTGTCTGTCTGTCTGTCTGTCTGTCTTTCTGTCCCTATGAACACGCATCACGCTGAAAGTACTGAACCAATTTTAACGAAACTTGACACAGTAATAACTAATATTACAAGGTTACATTTAGGATACTTTTTGTCCCAAAAAAGGCAAGGGGTTCTCCAGGATAACAAAAACAAAAAATTGTAGTTAACGTAACTAGACTTTTTTGCGACACCTTAGTACAAGAGCCAGCAACGTTGGAAGAACGAGAATTTTAGAAAAGCTGGTTCTTTAATATGAAGATATATTATGCCCTTCCAAACAGGATTCGGGATACCTGGTAGCCGGTTAACGTTGTGTTTTTTAATGCACATCACACCTTTACAGGTCAAAATTTTGATTTATAAATAATTTTATGAAAAAAAATATTCGGTTACATTTTAACGCTACTAAAAACATGAGTTTATCACTGCCAGACAATTTTGTTATTGACAATAATGTGCCCGATGATATTCTTTATAAATAAAATAATTCAATTCAAATCATTTTATTTTTTCCATTGCAAAGAACATATTTCATTTTATTAACCATTATGATATTGAGTTTTCACCGTAAACACTGAAAAACAACGATAAACGTAGACATACGACTTGAGACTGACGTAATCTTGAATACATACGTCTATAACAGGCGCTTCCACAATTATCGCTATCTTTACCATACATAAAATGAGCTAAACATATCAATGCAGTTGCAGAATCTAGCTCTAAGCTTCTAAACGTTTTCAAAGCATTAGCCGGTTTTAATTGGGATGTTCATCCATAACATTTAGTTCGTTTATACTTCAATATATTACACGCAGTCGAATTGACTATGCGAGCTTTCTTTATGATAGTAGTGCTTAGGTTAACCTCTATAAACTTGAAAAAGTCCAAAACCAGGCCATGAGAATTATCGGGTGTTTTATTAAAAGTACTCCAATCTATGTTACGGAAAGCGAATTGAGCATATGTCCGTTACATCTTAGAAGACAATATTTAGCTGGAAAAATTCTATTTAAATTTAAGTCATTCGGAAAAAAACGAACTAACCAATGTATCAGAAGAACTGTCCACCCCTTTCCAATCACTCTATTGGCGTAAAAGAAAAAGACCATTATTAGTTTCTATTTTTTCTCAATGTAAAAATACTCCAATTGAAATAAGTATATAACGTGAAATGTTCACTTTACACACCTGGGTCGATAACATTGATTTGCACGATATAATTAAAGTAAATGTAGATGGTATTTGGAAGCCAAAGCGTCAATATGATGTTCTTGAAATAAAAGATATTTGTCTTCAATATATAAATAAATAATATCAAAATTTTGTTAAAATATATAATGATGGATCTAAAGCCGGAAATTATTTAGGAGCCGCATTTTTTGAGTCAAATTCCAAAACTTTTATGAAATTTCAAATTGATGAAATATTTCAATTATGCACACTGAATTGATAGCAATTGCAGAGGCCTTATCATTTGCACAATCAACTGAGTTCATTAAGATTGTTATTTTATCCGACTCAAAAAGTGCTCTTCAGCACGTAGCTCGATGTACCTCGACTTTTCGAGGAATACCGATAGCCTACATACACTATTTTGAAGCAATTACTAGAGTTCAAAGCAAAGAACAAAGTAATTGTTTTACAATGGACCCCTTCTCATATAGGTATAACTGGGAATGAAAGAGCTGATCTTTTAGCTAGAGAAAGATCCTCCGAAGGTGATTCTATTAATATTTTACCAACTTACTTGGATGTATGCTCAGTATTTAAAAATAGCTGTTACTCGCATTGGAAGGAATACTTTGATGAGCGTTCTAAAACAAAAGGAATATGGTACAGAACGCCACATCCCTTAGGTCACCATGGATTGATGACAGTACGATTTGCCGTCGGGAAGCAATCACATGAATGAGATTACGCTCAGGACACATCCCATGTAAAAAGTTCGCCTACCTGATGTGTAAAGTACCATCACCACTCTGCAAGAACTGTGAGCTCATCGATGATGTGCACCACATCCTGGCAGAATGTGTCCGAAGCGAAGATATTAAATCTTGGCTTAATGCTTCTGGTTCGTTCCACACTGGTTTGTACAATTCGTTATTGTCTAACTCCATTTTGAAAGATGCTAAAGAATTGTACAAAATTAATATAAGCTATTGTTAAGTTTATTGTCATTCTTATCGTTATATAGTTCTATGTCATTGGGGCGATATGACTAAGCCTTCATTAACAAGCCACGCAACGTTTACCGGCAGCCAGGTAGCCCGCACGCTGTTCGGAAGAACATAAAGATATATAAAAACTGGCTTATAGAAAATTTATCGAAACCGTTGCTAGCTCTTAGACAAATAGTTATAGGCAAGTGACATTTGACGCGTCGTGCTCATATCTTTTTAATATTTATATTTTTCTTCAATACAATGGAGTGTGAAAAAGTTTTAATACAAGTTCAAAATAGTTATGATATCATTCAGTGTTTCATTTATCATTATATATTTTATGAATATATTTTATCGTTTAATTTACAATTTAACTTTATCAACTTGATATTTTATAATGTAAACTCTACTGACTGTACAATAAACGTCTACAAAAAAGGGAAAGGAACTTCTTTAGAAACTGGGTGTCTCTAGACCTCTAACGCTTTTTTACACATTACCGCCAATATATGTAAGTTAGTTTTTATTTTTTATTGAACCCAGTAAATGATGCTACGAACGGGTTGTAGGCTTATTTCAAAAGATTTCTCACATACCATCTTGGTATATATTTGAGTGAGTCCCTTAATAGTATGGATTCACAATTGGAAACCGTAGGTGTAGCTGCAATAAGGTTTTAGGTTTATTAAAATTTTTCGCGTTTAAAAATACAATTGACATCAGTGATAACCGATTTGGTGCAGACGAAGTTGCACGGGTCAGCTAGTTGATAATAAAGTAACACCGGATGGGCCAACTACAAAGTCCCGACGGGCCGCAATTTGAGTATCGCTGCTCTATGGAAATTAGCTAAAGCGATGGAATGTGCAAACTCGATAACCAAATATATCGCTGTGGCTAGAAAGGAGCATGTAGACTAACACTATGAATATTTAACTTAAAAACGTATTTAAATGATAAGATAGCTGAAAACAAAGATTTTAAAGATGAACAAAATTTTACCCAAACCGACATTGTCACACCCCTCCAGCCTTATGAGACAGCGCATCGCCGCCAACTTTGGACTCGGTGCACTTGACTAGTATAGATGCGCCACTAATTATCGTCAAACAAATGATCTACGATAGAGATTACGAAATGTTTCACGACGCCACCATTTTACAACTCACACAAATACTTTGTCTCTTTATACATAGTAAAGATTAAGTGCGTAATTTTTTAATTTTGAATAACTGAATAAGAAAAATTATTTCATAATATAAAAGCTTATAGGAGTATTGTGTTCAAAATCAGATATCCAGAAGGTCTCTCACAATTCTTTACTGAAATATCTATTACGTATAACATTTAAGTGATTGATACGTTAAAAATTCGAGTAATTATGGAATATGAGTACCGTCGTGGCAGCAACGCGGCACAAGCGGCGCGCAACATCAACGACGTTTACGGAGCTAACACTACAAACCAACGCACCACCTGTTATTGGTTTGCTCGCTTCCGTTCTGGTAATTTCGACCTGAAAAATGAACCTCGCGGTCGTCCGAAGACTTTGATCAACAATGACGAATTAAAGGCGATTGTGGAAGCTGACGATACACAATCTACGGCTGAATTATCAGCAGCTTTCGACGTTAGCGTCAAAACAATATTGGTCCATTTCCGTCAAATTGGCAAGGTAAAAAAGCTTGACAAATGGGTGCCCCACGAACTCAATTATCGCCAGCGCGAAGTACGCGTCGAGACGTGCCTTGTACTGCTCAACAGACACACAAATGAAGGAATTTTGAACCGCATTGTTACCTGCGATGAAAAATGGATTCTGTTTGATAACCGCAAGCGCTCAGCAAGTTGTTTGGATCCTGGTTCAGCATCTAAACAGTGACCTAAACGAAAACTTACCCCTAGAAAAGTGATGGTCACTGTTTGGTGGTCTAGCGCCGGTGTGATTCATCACAGCTTCTTACCAATCGGGGTGAGCATTTCTGCAGATGTGTACTGTGAAGAACTGAACACAATGATGGAGAAGTTGGCACATCTCCAACCAGCATTGGTTAATCGCTCGTCTCCGCTGCTCCTGCACGACAACGCGCGACCTCATACTGCACAGCAGACGGTCTCCAAGTTGCAAGAACTGGGGTTGGAAGTTCTCCGTCATCCGCCCTACTCACCAGACCTTGCGCCTACAGACTACTACTTTTTCCAGAATTTGGATAACTCCTTGGCGGGAAAAAATTCAATACCCGAGAGGCAGTACAAAATGCCTTTGAAGAATTTGTTGCCTCCCGTCCAGCTGATTTCTTTAAGAAGGGCATCAATAAACTGCCATTGCGTTGGCAAAGATGCATTGATTGCATGGGTGATTACTTCGATTAATACAAATAAAAAATACATGAAAAAAATTCGTTTAAATTTTTTCATACAAAAAGGCAATTTCATAGGTAAAGACCTAATATAAAGTGTTTTATGGGTAAACCAAAGTACATTTTTATGTGGTACAAAAACTAAGAAATTATTTGGCTCGGAATGTTTCGAAATTTATTACAAACATTGAACTCTTTGACGGTAATAATTAATTGACAATAATTACATAGTTGATGCATAAAAGTACAAATTATACTTTTTCAAGAATAAATATAGTAATGTCGAGTATATTGTTATTATGAGTTGGGTTCACTTGCACAACGCATATTTTTATGTAAAGCAAACGGAGGTAACAATTAGTATGGAGATACAATCTGATCGATGCGCAACGCGACGCGACGACGGAGTTTATAATTGCGAAGTGATTGTCGCTGCGACATGAGAGCCGCACGGCGCGGCGCACTCTAATCACCGCTCGTCTGTGCGGCCCGAGTACCGACATTGCTCGCGCAGGTCATGGTCACCTCGTGAACTTCCAAACCTCATTACAATATAAAAACACGTTGATCGCATATAAATTAAACTTTGCTTAACGCATAGTACATATTATGATGTACCAGTTGTTACCTGACGCTGCCGCTTCGAACATCAAAATTTATGAACGTCAAAACTACCTCCTAAACTGAACTTTAATAATTAACTAATTTTTTATAGCATTATAAAAAATATCATATGATCTTTTGTGCGACATTATTAACTTATACATAAAACATAAGAATCCGTCTAGTCTCTAGTTATTCAAGTGTATTTTAATGACACATATTCAACAAATATACTTTCACGTCTACAATATTAGTTATTCTGTAAATGAATTTATTTCTTCAGAATCGCAGTATTTTTGAGTATTATTAATACTTGCATTTATCCTTTCGTATGTCTAGACACACGTTTTTATAAACTGCTTACATTCCCTTTATGAGAGTCTTTTCTGTTAAAAAGGCGCTTTACACATATTTTTGGTTTGTACAGTTTTTTATCAATATAAAACGTGCAAAGGGGCATATTGTGTAACAGGAGTTTCTTATGAACGATTCGAGACGAGGCAATATATCAGTGACTCGGAACAGACGTCGAACGTAATATAACGGTGTTCAACATAGCGCAGGACTTGGCACCACACTACACCGCACTGCGCCCTCAGAATATATGCCATCAGAGATTTTTATATCGTGTTTTGTCGTTGAACTAACATGATCCATCACAATGTGCGAGGGGCGCGGGCGCGGGACGCGGGGAGGCACGAAGCCAGTTATGAATTCAACTCATATTACTTATTTATGTGTCACTAGTACAAACTACACGCGGTTTCATTTTATATATAAACTAGTTTACGTTTATAATTTTGAGTCACGAACTCGGAACTGGACATGATTTTTTGGTAGGAATGGTGGCGAACCACAGTTATTTGTAATATGACGTACTATTTTGAATTGTATCGTTTTTGCTTATGACTGCTTAAAAATGGTTGAATATTCAACTGGTTAATAGTTAACCTGGAATAAATTCAAATAACATAATTATTTTGCAGTACTGTTAACGAATCTATCCCGACATACTTAGTTCCAATTCTCGCACGTTATTATTTACTAAATATGCAATTAAAATGCATAAACTTAAATGCATATACTGCAATAATTAGGTTACTGTTTCGTTCTGTAATATTCTGAATTTAAGCGTTTATCGCTGCTCAAACTGTAAGTCTTGTCTAGATCGTTCATACATACATATTAGATACCAAGATAGAAGGCCACTACGTATCGAGCTTAATCACGGAGTGCCAGCGCGTGGTATCAACAACAGCCTTCTCACTGTTGTATCGTCTGTAAACTTGAATTTTGTTACATTTTCATACGAGATACATTAAAATTATATTGTTTCATAAGTGATTGAAGCCGAAGGAGCGGTTCCGGTTTGCTTCTCATCCGATTGTCCTTATCGTAAACTTATACGAACTGTAAGAGCATCTACTTCAGTTTACACAATGAATTCATTAATGTACTCGTTTTTGTTTGTAGGAAACCTGTGTGTGCAGCACAGGGCTTTGTGAGCGTAATGTGATATAGGACCATATTCTTATGATGGGATATAATAATTAATAGAAGCATAATGATGCGCGCGCGCAGGTGTGTTCCCCGACACGTTATGCAGCCGCGCCGAGAGGAAATACGGTTCTCGCTTTCCGTTGTCATTCAATCTTGGAGCAATTCAACGAATATGTATATGATATCATTATCTCGTTAAAAGGTGATAAATATTATTAAAATCCGACGGTCCATTTGCAAAGATTGTGTACCAAGTTTTCATTTTGTTTAGATCATCCGAGTGTGGAGTACCGTGTCCGCACATAACTCGCTTCCGCTACCTCTATGTAGACAGCACCATTTCCGTGCTGTCTAATGAAATACGACTTCATTTTGAGTGCACTATCATAGAATAAACAAATAAGTTCACAACGTTGCATGAATTCACTTTAGTTTTTCTGGGACGGTAGTACTTACAGTAAACATATATCGGATTTAAGACTGCAAAATTCAGGTAGTTGCGTGTTTTACTCGGCTCATCTCTCGCTAATGTTATAATATGTGTTATCTAGTTCAAAACTGGTTAACACGACACCGGCAAGCAGTCAAGCAGTAAACGCTTCGTGAGATATAAAATAAATGGTAAAAATGTACCTACGTTTGATAACATTAAAACGAAGGCTCCGATTCTGCAACATTTACAAGTTTAAAGCTTTCTAATGTGCGTGTGATTACCAACACATTGCAAGCAGTAAACGATCCTCCGGCCGCGGTGCGCGACCACAGTCCCATCACTGCGCGCACACACTTGTGATCTACATATTATTTTACCAATGTACTATTCATTCTTATCCAATTGAACTAGAATTGCATTTAGTTACGCTGAGCGCGATGTGAATGAAACTTGTCCTATAAATTACATCATTTCAGTGAATATGTTAAAACATGTCACAGATTAAAAATTACTCAGAACATAAAATGAATGTGTACCAAGGTACAGGCTCTGCCTAGTTTGGAAGCCGTTGTAAAAGTATATGAAAAATGAAATGTAAATAAACAGTTTTTGAATTTGAATTGAATGTTATTGTATAGATTCTATGCTTGATGAACTGCAAATATCAAAGCGCCAAGTATTGTACCTAAGTTAATTAAAGACAGGGCGCGGGTAGTTCGCGAATTAATCTATAAAGTATAAATATTAAAATTGTGTCTGTGACAGTATAAAAGTTGTATGATTTATATCCATGCTTATGACTCCGCCGAATTGAATGTAATAATGTTAACATTCCCTAAACATCGTCAAAGACAATATTTGTATTTGAAGTAGCGTTCCTGAGTAAAATCGCGGCACTCTGTTTACTTTATGTATTCAAACACAAGTGCACATTAGAGTTCGTGAGGGTTGTCCTCTCGGCCTGCCGGCAGTCGGCCGCGGCCGCTCGGACCTCTCTGAGGGTACTCGACAGAGGCAATCACCGGCACAGGTACCAACGTATTGGCACAATACTGCGAGGGAGCGACGCGACGTAAACCTTGTTACCTGAATATGCACTCCAATCTACTCGGGAATTGAATTTACACGGAGTCGTGCCTCCCTCGCGCCGCCTCGCCTCCTCCGTACCCTTACACTAGTGCTCGCGACGAGCACTTGATGGATTATTTGTGAAGTGGCTCCGTTCGCCTTTGAAATCATTCGCGCGTTAAAACGGAGGTAATCTCGGCCCTCACCCTCGAGCTCGTCCTCCGCCCCGCCTCCCCGCGCCCCTCGCACCCTCTCTGGTCCAGTGCAAACAGCCCGCAGCCTTAGTTTTGTTGACCTAATCATTTTATTGTGTTCCCCCCTCCGGTGAACCCTCTCTCGGAGTCGGTTAAAGTACATTCTATGGCGGATCTGAGCGGAGCGGCGCGACAGATGACTGCAGAACCCTTGCGTGGTCGCGGTCGCTCCGTTACATCCATGTCAGGAAACTTGCAAGACTCCTGAGAAAGCTCGGTCGCAAGCTGCACGGTAATTTTATAATTTTACCCTAAAAATGTGTGTCAGAGGGGGGTGCGGGGCGCGACGGGAGGCGACAGGTCCCGCGAAATCTATTTTTTAGCGCAAAAACGAAGGAAAGGAACAATAGGTGACCCACATCTCGGCGCACCCCCCTCACCGCCGCGCCCCGCACCCGCGCCCTCCCGTGGGAACTAATAACGACCGCGTCTCAGCACTCGAACAACATTTTTATGATAAAAAATGCATTACCCCACATTTTTTTAAAATCCGCGAAGAGTAAAAAACTCGCAGCTCTATTGTTATTTTATTGAAATTTCAAACTCGGAAGGGTGACGATTGTGTGTCAAATAACGGTTTTTCTTTAAAAAAATCTTTTTACCGGATTCAGCTGCGCAACCGATGCGACACTAGGGAGGACACCCGGCGCCGTGCGACACCTTCTCGTTAGGTCTGTAAAACATATGTAACGACTGTATAATTAATTAATATTTGATATGAATTACTAAGTGTAAATCACTTGTGGAGAGAGCTACAACTCCCTTCAATATCACATTATAGTGGTAGAGTTGAAGGTAAAGCCGTTCATAGTTTATATCATTAAATTTATAATTATTCGTAAGCGTTTGACAAGTACGAGTTAGTTAAAGCCAGTATTTATTGAGTTTAAGATCGACAGAGGCACAGTGTTAACACCGCCGGTGCATCGCCACGGGTCCATATTACTCGTTTTTGCGCAAAAAAATATTACATACCTCTATACCGGTACGTAGTACGTTGTAGAGTAGGTGTACCAATTCGTATGAACACGTGTCTTGATTGAATCCGAGTACATAACGGAAATACTACTATTCACTATTGTATAAGTAGGTACGTACTTTTGGCAAATGATTATTGCGGTCGCTTGGGAACTGTTAAAAATATATACAAAGTACATAATCAATTTACTAAGTTATGTTCTTAGTAGTACCAGCTCAATACTGTAGCATAGTATAGTTTGCTATAATTCAGTGTTGCTGTCGAAAGTATGTGGGCGACGCTATGCAATTTTTTTTTAACGCCGTGAAATCCATCCTGTTTGTACTGCCGCTACTGCCGCTAGGGGGAGCAAGAAGGTTATGTGAGACTCCTACTCCCTAAAACTTCATCGCCATAACGAGAAACGTTAATATAAATTATGTTCATAACGTATTCAGAAATTTAAATTTATTTTCTACATAAGAATAGTTACTGTATAATATATTTCTCTTCTGAACTTACCGGTTTGCGTGTCGGTTTCTATTGGCAGTTTCAAGTGTACCTAATGTATTTTCAAAGTAGGTCATTATTGTTAGTGTTTATTTTATTATAATAAATTAATTACGTGAGTATGTAGGTACGCTATTTGATAGTTTTATAACTCTTCTATTGGCACTACATGCAACACATAAACCGTCACAAAATATTTACCTATTCGTTTGACATCAGCGTGTTGTTTCCTCATCTGTATTTTTGTTAACGTGTTGCGCAGCGAGCCACACTAGATACTACGGGCCGTCTCAGACATTTAGGATTTGTAATTAATTACATTTTGTTGGGTCACTCACCCATAGTTGATGTATTACGATTTTAAAGTGTTAACAGTTTGTAATGGACACCTAAAGAATTTAGTATAATGAGATATAGACTGGCTGGAGGCAGCGGCGAGCGGCGCGGCGCCGAGACGTTGCATCTCAGGACGGAGAGTGTCGGCGAGTGCGTGGCCGAGGGAGGCGCACGGACCTCTACTCGCGGGCCAGAGTGTATGCAAACGACGGGGCGGAGCCGTCGGTAAAAAACGCCCCATCTCATACTCCCCTCGACCCGCCGTTTTCCCCCGCGCACACCTGCGCTCTCGGTAAAAAACTGCTGCAATCTGCGCTATGAAAGGGAAAAGGGTACACGAGTACAATGTACGCGCCCGCCGCCGCTGCCGCTGTGTCGTATGCACCGAACCCCCGACCCCCCTCGCTCTCTCAACACACATACATAGTAACCCTTGCGTCGCCGCGAGCACGTGCGCACTCGCCGTGTGTAACAGGGGTACAGTTTCACTTTCAATAAAAAATATATATTGTAAAGAGAGTAAAAATATTTCGCGCTAATAACAAATTTGCAAGCCAAACCAACCACCTTCCCCTCGCCTTAGTGCATCGACGCTACCAGAGTCACTCACTCTTTCACGTCACAATTAATGCGATCTACTGACAAATAATAAAAAAATTACTATTAAATTAATTCTAATTGAAATCATGTTACCTTCTCCTGGTTTTGTTATTTCCTAACATCAATATACCATCCTATCCGATTGTTCTAAGATTTACATAGATATGTGAGCTCTATTAACTGCTATTCAAACAACGGTAAGCCAGCTAGAGCCTGACAAGGACTATGCAAGGACAATATTTTATTATATTACTAGCGGGCCCGGCAGACCTTGTCCCGCCCTGATTATAAAAAAAATTCGTGACAAATTATATACTAAAACCTTCCCCGTAAATCACTTTATCGATTGGCGAAAACAGCATGAAAATCCGTTCAGTAGTTTTTGAGTTTATCGCGATCAGACAGACAGACAGCCGCGGTAGGGGACTTTGTTTTATACTATGTAATGATATTGTACAAAAACAGCACGGTTTTTTTTTTTTTTTTTTTTTTTTTCCTCGAACTGACTACGCTATTGACCATGCAAGGTCTTAACAGCTTCACCGGACTACTAAGGCGAGCGCTTAAGGCACTCAGCCGATTTTATTTTGACAACTAGCTCAAGGGTGCGCGGCACACCTCGGCTTTGGCTGTTGCCTAATACATGCAGTTCGCGACCTATGTGAGCTAACCTAAGCTAAGCTAACTATTCATACATATATGAGTTGTTGAAACATATATGTGTACCAAGCATACATACCTCAACAACTCTTATATATATTTCGTATCGGGTAATTTTCTAAACTATTTCAGTTTGATAAGGGAAAAAAGATAAGACCCTTCCACTTGCATGTGTAAGCGTGTATGCGTGCACGTGTGTGGAGGTGATATGTGTAATGTTGTCGCAGTGATGTAAGATTTTGTGTCACTGTATCGCGCGAGCAGCGTACTCAAGGGCTCCACGCCGAGGGAACGGACCTAGGCTTGAGCAGCTGCCGAGGGGGGCCTAGTCTGGTGTGCGGGAGCGAAATTTATCCCTAGACCACGGCGGCGTGATCTGTGGTTACGCGGGCGTGGGCGTGAGCACGCTCTGTTTGGAGAGACAGGCTGGTACTGATCGTTCACTGCCGCAAAAACAGCACGGAAAAACTGCTGGTAAAGCGCTTATATCGCTTCTTCTTTTCTGGGAGAGTACATTTTGTTTTATGTCATTTGCATGTGAATGCATTGTATATCTAAATAACACATTTAAGTTGATTAATTTAAATGTCATTAAAGCTTGTTTTTATTAATATCATTCCATTTTTTACGACTATATAATGTAAACCAAGAAACTGAAACCGTTCTTTATATACGTCTTGTAAGACAAAATACCACAGATTGCTCAACGCTAGCCACAGACTACTCCAACCGAAGATAATGTATTACAATGTGTTTGATTAAAAGAAAATGATATTTTTTTAATATATATATAATGTAAAATTTTGAATGAACTATTCAAGAACAGTTTGCATCAGGTTTAGGTGTTTTTGATTAGATATTACTAAACGGCATACAGATAAATTTGAGTATTTCCATGGACAGAGAGTAAGAACATATCAATCAACGCTTGCTAAACACTTAAAAAATATTTGAAATTCAGAGCGGTCCTGTCCTCACCATCTCATCAGATGGAGCTACCACTAAGCGCCATTTTTTTTTAAGTTTCGAAAAAGTTGAGTATTTGTGGGATTTGTTGATAATTTCGTCGCTTCTACACACTCGTCGATACTATTCCAGTACGTTTCCATACGTTGCTAAAATTAAGTTACATATTTAATATTATATTTTGATATCGAGAACAGCATAAATTACTTAAGAATATTTAACGTTCGCTCTCATTATAAAAGGACAGTGTGATATTATTATCGTGACAATAATAATTGTCGTTATCATATCTATTTTTAATATATTTATAAATACTTTAGATCATACACAAATACTGGTTGCAAAAAAGACGCACTGGATATATACTGGATATACAAACCTATTTATGGTTATGATTTATAAACACACGACTTTGAGCAGAATCTCACTTGATGTCTAATCAGGATGCGATGTGCTAGAAAATAGTAACAATCTCAGCCTCACGAGATGGCTCCACTCCGCTCTTGAGTGCACTTGCTGGATCAACACGCATGTTTTAAAAAATACGTATTTCGACGCAGCATTTGCTATATAATCACTTCAACTTATGACGCTAATACCTACGTAGTAAGTACATAAGTGTCATGTCCCCACTGTCCGGTCCCTCAGAGACAACTATTCCAGTTAAATATATTGAATCGGATATCTCATTACATCAGGTTATTTGTAATCTCAGCATAAAGAGATTCCGCGCGTCCACTCCACTGGAAGGTAAACGGCTTGGGGCGAGTGAGGGCGCGCGCCGGAACTACTCTTTGATGTGAGTGCACTGCTACTAGCACTGCCGATACCATAATGGTTTTTGCAATACACATTGAGACAACTCCTACATGACAGGATTTTTTTAATTTACTTGAGACTTATCGTTATATTTTGGCAAAATTAAACCCTCTGAGTTATTCTGTCAAAGCTTTGTTACTATTATATAAGATTTCATCAAAATCTGATCAATAGCTTTTGTGTGAGAAAGTAACCGATCATTTCATTTATTCATCATCACAATTTATTTTGTTTATAATATCAAAACAATAGGATGATTCTTGACCATTGGAGGTCACTTTTTTCAGACAACGTACATATATGTTAAAATTCTTAAAAAAAAACGAAGAGAAATTACGCATCCGTTATAATATCTGTTGAGTATACACTCATAGTTCATAAAATAATGTGTGTCGAGTGAGTAGAGCGCGGCGTGTGTGTGCATGCGTGTGTACTCGTATGCTTACGGTAGACATCATAATACTAATCTACCATCAGTGTTACTTTCTTCCTTGTTGGTATACACCGGACACGACACCTATTCAAAAAATGCATTCAGCTCAAATCGAAATATGTCATAACGCATAGGAAGTAAGAATAATGTTGCATTTGACATATATCATAGAGAACGTGGTAAGGTGTCCCTATTTCTTTTTATCAATCAATATGATTATATATTGTATTATATACAGAGGGATACCAGGTAAGTTGTTCTTACAGTATACAGCAGAACCCGTAGCTGTAGCTGACGGTTACCGTTTGAAATAAGATCAGATACCCATTTAGAGCTGATTGAAGCAATTTATAATGTTTATTCGTCGGATCTACATCATTACAGAGCGGGGTGCGGCGAGCCCGCATGCGCTGCCTGGTTATCGCGCGACGCGTGCACATCACGACCCCCCGCCCCCGTCTCCGGTTGCCCCGCGATCTCACCCCGCATCACGTTTCACAATCAAACATCTAAATGAAATAGAGTTAACAGCCGCTAAAGGGTTGCGGCGCGCGCCGCGGATTGCGTCGCCCCCGCGCGGTGCGGCGTGTGCCGGCAGCTGCATGTACTGCACCGCGCCGCGCAGCCTCCGACACTAACTGTTTCGATTCCGGATTCGATTTCACTGAACCTTATCTACGGGAGATCAACCGACAAATAAAACTTTCAATACTACTTTATTATCAACTAATGTACCAGCAGCTCCGCACGCGTTTTTTTTAAATTGTATTAAAGGAATATAAAATTGTGAGACCATGTACAATTATATATAAATACTCTATAAAAACGATTGTAAATACGATACGCACGCCACTTACAACATGTAACGTATACATTAGATATATAAATATTAACAGTGTGTCAAATGAGATTTATTATCGGCAACATATTTGAAACCTTAACCCGCCATATCACTACCTCATTGCCCAGTTACACAGTATAAGGAACTAATGAAACAATTAATTAAAGATGTAATTATGATGATGTAATATGCCAATATTGTAAATAAGTAATACGTATCTAGTATAATATATTTTTAGAAAGACCCCTTCTATCTTCGAAATTACTATTAATAATTATAATGTTGAATTGTATACAATGAAAGAGCTGACGTCTTGAAATCTTGAAAACTTTATATCTGTCTAAGCAGTTTTTAATGTTCGACTACTTCAATACTGCTCATTGAACTTGATACAATATTTTTATATGTTACTATGGTTCCTGAGCTATGTACTCGAAAGCGCGGTCAATAAAACAAAATGTCCGCCAAAATGACCGCAAAGACTATATTATTCAAATTACATACGTAGATACAGATATATGAATTTCAATTACATTTATTCTTGGAGTCCAGTACAAAGCATGTCTTTCGCACATGTTTACAATGAACAACATATTTTTGCTAAATTTCATGCAGACGAAGTAGTGGGTCACAGCTAGTTTAAAATAGAATAACCTAAATTACTTCTTATATGGTCAGCTATCTGCCAGTGAAAGCCACGTGAAAATCGGTTAAATTGATTTGGAGGTAGCTATGCGGGCAAAGGCGCGGTTAACAGCTAGTCTAAATTAAAATAGACTAAATGACTTTTTATAATGTCCGCTATCTGGCGGTGAAAGTCTTGTAAAAATCGGTTGAACCGTTTTGGAGATAGCATTGCGGGCGAAGCCATGGTTAACAGCTAGTATAAATTAAAGTTACCTAAATTACTTTTTATAAGGTCAGCCATCTGTCAGTGAAAATCTCGTGAAGATCGGTCAAACCGTTTAGAGATAGCACTGCGAGCAAAGCCATGGTTAACAGCTAGTATAAACTAAAATTATTTGATATACTTTTTATAAGGTCAGCTATCTCCCAGTGAAAGGTCCGTGGAAATCGGTTTAACCGTTTTGGAAATAGCACTGCAGACGAAGCCGCAGTGAAAAGTTAGTCTAAATTAGAGTGGCCTAAGTAACCCGCTGTAATTTTAGCTACTTCCCAGTGAAATTACTGTTAAAATCGGTCCAGCCGTTTCGGAGATTACCCGAAAGAAACAGACAGAAATGCGGGGTGGTAGGGTGGGGGGGGCTGTCTCCCTGACTGGGTCGCTTTCAGGCCGGCATGACAGCGGCAACCGGCGATGGATAGTGTGCCTTTCGGTGGTCGCCATTGTTTTTGGATTGTACTGTGCTTACCATCAGGCACAGTACAGTCACTTTGCCGAGCTACAATAAAAAACAAAAAAAAAACAGACATACCGACAAACATTTTAAAAATTGGATTTTTGTTATTGGTTGCGTGCATACTTCCACACCCAATAAGTAAAAAAATGTTATTTTGATCTTACATACAGACACTTCATTTTTGTTATATGTATAGATATATACTATCGGTTATACACAGCAGTTCAGTATACGCATACAGGAATGTGAAACAATACATTTGTATTACATTGAAACAATACTCACACAGTAGGTACCGGCAGCGGCAGAGGCGATGCGAGCACAAGAAACATGTTTGTTTTTGTACTTTTTGTAATGATCCTGTATTGAAACCGACTGTACATTTTATGTACAAAAACTTTCAATGTGATTAATAGAATAAATACGGTTACAGCTTGTTTGATTGAACTGGTTCCGTTGTTTGTTTAGTAGAATGTACACAATGTTGTCTCGAATCCGCTGGAACTCCTATACCCCGCAATGAATAAGCGAGCTCCAGACTCCTTGACATAACGCCAATATTAACTCATCGTTAACTGTTCGCATAATGTCACTATGAAACAATAGAGAATCCATTATTCCCTATAGCACTAACTAATATAAAAATATAATCACTTGATTATTTAATCGATAGGTACATATAGTAAAACTGAAATGACTGTTCTATATCAATGCTCGTAACAGCAAAAGAGATTTTATAATATAATATTGTGAGATAATATACAATTCTAGAAATGCTCTTTAAAAACAACAGTAAGTACGACACGCACGCCACTTACAACGTGTATCGTATACATTAGATATATAAATACTAACAGTGTGTCAAATGAGGTTTATCATCAGCAACATATTTGGAACCTTAACCCACCATGTAACTACCTCAGCTCTCACTTACACTGTATAGGTGTGTGTGAGGTAAATGAAACAAAATGGCCGCCAAAATGATCGAATAGACAATATAATTCAAATTACATACATAGATACAGATATATGAATTTCAATTATATTTATTCTTAGAGTCCAGTACAACGCACATCTTATGCACATGTTTACAGTGAACAACATATCTTTGCTAAATTTCATGCGGATGAAGTCGCGAGTAACGGCTAGTCTAAAATAGAATAACCTAAATTACTTTCTATAAGGTCAGCTATCTGCCAGTGAAAGTCCCGTGACAGTGGGTCAAACCGTTTCGGAGATAGCACTGCGGGCGAAGCCACGGTTAACAGCTAATCTAAATTAAAATTACTTTTTATAAGGTCAGTTATCTGCCGGTTGAAGTTCCGTAAAAATCGGTCCAACCGTTTTGGAGGTAGCATTGAGGATGAAGCCGCAGTTAACAGCTAGTCTAATTTAAAATAGCCTAAGTAACCCGCTGCACTTTTTGCTATCTGCCAGTAAAAGTACCGACAAAATCGGTTCAGCCGTTTCGGAGATTACCCGTAACAAACAGACAGACAGACCCACAAAAATTTTAAAAATTGCGTTTTCGTTATCAGTTGCGCGTATACTTTCACACCCAATCAGTAAAAAAAAATCATCATTTTTATTATATGTCGTATTATTATCCCGCTTACATATCATTACGCCTTTCAATAGGCAATAAGCATTAATAATGAAAATTCGAAATGAGATTCGAATAACAACGCGAGAACAAAGTCATGAACTCCATCTAGCCTTATATAAATTTATCTTTGTTGCAATGTAGGAAGATTTATGTATTCAGTATATTGTAATCAAGTTGTCATAAATCGCTTAAAATATTAAGAAATTATTAATAATTGGTGTAATAAAGCCTGATTCGGTACCATCAGGTCATCTCAAGCCGACTTTCGTGACAAACACTTATATCAAGAAACAATAAAAGTTGCTCTTTGGACTCAGTTGAATTAGAAATATATAATATTCCAAGAAATTAAATAAAAAATGAAATGAAATGAAGAATTGTTAGGAGAGACACACAAGGAATAGACGAATACCTTTGAGTACAATATTGTACACTTCTTGTTCCGTGTACTCATTTAGAAGACAAACATACATTGTTTGTCTGTCCAAAGCAGCACAGCACAGCAAGGGACATTGGTAACATTGCAGGTAACATTGCAAACAAGACCTCCTCTATACTCCCACAATCCTACACATGTACACAGATACATCTTTCTAAAAAACCATGTATTTTCAGTTATTTACATTATAGGACGAAATGAAAACAATAATCCATTCTTTGAAAACTATAATTTGAGTGAATTAATACATTATGGATCTAACACATTACATAGAGATTTATATTACATATTGTATACTTATATATTATTCATACCGAATTACAATACATACTATAAAATTTATACATTAAAAATGATTTATGGCAATTAGTATTACTTTAAATTTTATATTCCAGTGAGGGGTTTCGTACAAATCTCATAGGGTCATTATTCATCGGTATTATTTATTAAAACGCGTCACAGCATTACATTCGCGCCGCGTTGCACTAACTCGTTCCCGGGCGCCCCCCGCCCCGAGCCCCGAGCCCCGGCCGCGGCGCGTGTGCTTAATCTGTCGCGGGCCATTCATCATAAACGTTTTAATTTAACCCGTGACAATCTGTGCGCCGAGTGCGCGTGTACCCGAACACCCTTCTTAACCCTTCAGCAGCGCCGGTACATTAGCATAGGGCGGGACTCGAGCACGCCCGAACCACTCCCGTGCCATCTACATATCATCTACATACTGGATAGCACAGCTACACTCCGTCGCTCACTTACCTATCTATATGCACTACTTCCATACATGGCTCAAAGTGAACATCGTACCTACTGTTTATTCACTATACGATGGTTTAGTAAGCATACGGTTTAACCTCTAGGACAATTTGATTTTCAAATTCTGACTCTTATTACATGTACATACATAGCTATAATACAATTTTCATAATTGTGATCTTTGATTTGCTGAAATAAATCATATAATAGATCATATCATATAATCATTGATTGTTTTTAATACCTCCATAGCATAGAAAAATATTTTATCTCAATATTTTCATAAATCTATATCGTATGAATGTATTGTACGCAGAACTTTTGTGTAAAATTATGGACATATTAACGATGGCTAAACAAGTGAAATAAAGAAATAATGTACAACAGAATAGTTAAAAACTGAAAATAGATCTCGTGCTAATCGTGTTAAATACACATAATTCTTCTCAAATTAAATGGTTACTTAGCCTGTTGATCATCTGTAACCAATAATTGAAAGATTCTTGTCTGAGCTCACACAGTGTATGTCGTTATTTTTAAAATTGATATTTTTTTTTTCGAACTGACTACGCTATTGACCTAGCAAGGTCTTAACTGCTTCACCGGACTACTAAGGCGAGCGCTTAAGGCACTCAGCCGATTTTATTTGGGCAACTAGCTCCAGGGTGCACGGCACACCTCGGCTTGGGCTGTTGCCTGATACATGCAATTCGCGACCTATCTGAGCTAACCTTTTTTTTTTTAACGTGGAGAGAAAATCCATCATGGACTGTCAGGCCCCCGGGGGAGAGTCCGACCTGAACCGACCACCAGCCTTTGTGCTGCCACGCAGGGATGTTGCCATTCGGCGACTTTAACCGGCTAAAACTCCACGACAACCAACGCCGCACTATGGGAGTGTCCCGGGGTTGCGTTAGCAAGCTCCGCAACACCCCCGACGGCAGGCGTTTCCCACGCCACACCCGACTGAGGCAGCCCGGTTGTGAGACTGCCTCCCAGCCCGCCGAACCCGTGCAATGGGAGTCCAGGGTCCAGGGCTAAGCCGCTCCGCCACAGCCCCGCGATTGATTTTTTATTGAGGTTTACTCCTCCTCCACCTCAGCCACCCTGAGATCCCCTCCGGCCTACGCTATCCTACACATCCTCCCCCCCCCGTCCCTCGATCCTAGCCCTACCCTACCTATCTCGTGCCCTACGCCCGCCAATCCCTTGGACTTGCCTACCCACCACGTAGGTAGGCAAGCCAGAGGTCACCTATCCAGCACCCCCCTCCATTCCCCCACCCTACCTACACCCTAACCCTACCAATCGTACCTACCTACGCGACCCTACGCCCGCCTAACCCCTGGTCTTGCCTACTTACGCGGTAAGTAGGCAAGCCAGAGGTTTCCTAATCTTACCCCCCCCCCCCCATTCTAACCTAAGCTAAGCTTCATATTTACTACTTCATATTTGCTACTTATATGAGTTATCGAAACCAATATGTGTACCAAGCATGTATACCTCGACAACTCTTATATGTATTTTGTGTCAGATAATTTTTCTAAACTATTTCAGTTCGATAAGGGAAAAAATACAACCCTTCCATTTTCATGTGTAAGCATGTGTGCGTGCACGTATATGGAGGTAATATGTGCAATGTTGTTGCAGTGTTTTAAGATTTTGTGTCACTGTATCGCGCGAGTAGCGCACTCAAGGGCTCCACGCCGAGGGAACGGACCTAGGCTTAAGCCGCTGCCGAGAGGGGCCTAGTCTGGTGTGCGGGAGCGAAATTTACCCCCAGACCACGGCGGCGTGACCTGTGGTTACGCGGGCGTGGGCGTGAGCACGCTCTGTTTGGAACGACAGGCTGGTACTGATCGTTCACTGCCGTTATTTCATCGGGAGGGTCGGTAAAAATATATCGCGGACGTCTTTTATAATGCGCAGCTACGGGTTCGTATTTTGCGGCGGATACCACTAACGGACTGGGATGATTCACGAGTTTTTGAAAATAATTAATCGTAAGTGATTTTACGTACGCGCAAAAACGGGACAGCTATATGTCATCACGGGACGTATACACGTCTTATGCAAAGTGAGCTTGTGTCTGAGGGACATCTTATTCTTATGACAAAGCAACGGATGGAGGCGACCCAAGACCATAACGGCCTTGTTTCGCACTCTGTCTATATGTGAATTGAACTTTAACCGTCTATCTAATGTAACACCGAGATATTTGACTTCTTCGGCCCAAGGTATGTCGGTTTCATATAGCCTGATAGTCTCAAGATTATTAACGAGTTGTTTAGGATCGAAAAGTATCGCGGAGCTCTTATCAGGATTAACTTCTATGCGCCATCGACGAAACCATTTACCGAGTATGCAAACGGCCTTTTCGATGCGCTTCCTAAGAAAGTCAGACCGCCAGCCGGAAGCGTGTATAACTGTATCGTCTGCATAACAACCTACCTCAACCCTCTTAGGCCGAGGTCGGTCGTTGACGAACAGATTGAAGAGTGTGGGTGCGAGAATGGACCCTTGAGGCACATCTGAACGTATCGGGTGGGGTGAGGAAAGTTCACTTTCCACTCTATTGTGGAAAGTCCTATCTGATAGATATTCGCGGATTATATGCACTAATCTATCGGAGATACGAAAACGAATTAACTTATGGATGAGCCCTTCATGCCAGACTTTATCGAAGGCCTTGGCGACATCGTAAAAGATTGCTAATGTGCGTTTCGGTTTAGGTTTTTCTGGTTTCGTGTTGCGATCGGGATCATCGTTGAATCTTGCGAGAATGTACTCCGTGGGGCGGTGTACTTGGTTCGTGCAAGAGTGCTCGGCGCGAAAATCGAACTGTTCAGGTGGCAATAGATTTAATTCCGATATGGAGATCTGGAGACGATTCAGAAGGAGCCGCTCGTATAATTTACCTAATGTATCTAACAGGCTTATCGGGCGACAGCTATCGGGAAGCGTAACTTTTTTGCCGGGTTTGTGTATGCCTATCACTACGGCCTTCTTCCAGGTGGCAGGAAAGTGACCCTGGGACATGGCCGCATTGAAGATGCAGACCAATAGAGCTATGATGCGATCAGGAAGGAGTCTTAGTACTTCTTTCCTGATCCCATCGGGACCTGGGGACTTCCTAAGCTTTGAACGCTTTATGGCATCCGATACTTCACCAAAGTGAATATTTGATGTATTTAACTGTTACACTCACGCAATCGAACCCAGCACAGTTCCCCCGCGCGACTGACATGACGTCCCGCCGCGAGCGCGATCATACCACTGAAATTTACAAAGCAAGAGAGATCCGATTTATTAAGTAAATATTGTAACATTATCGGTTGAGGTTGCGTGCTCACACATACATACATCTATTCATATAAATATACAATGCATAATTAAATAGTCGAGAGTCTATCGCAGTGATTTCACAAAAGAGCATTGCTATTAGTTTCACCTCTTCTATAAAAACACACACACAGAATACTAAATGTCGCGAAGTGTTATCATAGCTGTTCATTAAATGTTGCCAATAGATTATGTCACATTTATTTATGTATCTCTGTACAAACCCGACGCCCGACGTGCTGGCAAGTGAATTTACGCCGACACACCGAATCCTTATTTACATTATTCCTATATATTTATTATAATTTAATATATTATACAGTATTTATTCCTTCCTGTTACACAAGTAGCATATCGCGTTTAGGAATGCACTCGAGTACTCGCTAGCGCATTATACATCTATAGTTACCTCTTTTACTGAGCCTTTAACTAAACTTCACCTGTTAGTAGAAGCGTGTGCGAAAATACGGTACCAAAATCCTACCACCGGACTATGATTATTTCGCGATGTTTTCCTTCACTGAAAGCTTATAAGTTCATTGCAGGATTAGAAGCCACGTCGATCAACGTCATACTGACCCATTATCATTTCGCTTATTGAAATGTTTTATAAAATTACCACGAAACTGATACAAATTGTAAAATAGAAAAATAATGTAAAATGAACACCCAGTGCTCAGCTACCGAGTATAATATAATTGAATCTACTACGTAGCGGAAGCTATCCTCAATATAACTAACATTTGTGTGATGAGAAATGATAATTGTTAGCTCCGTATCTGTGCCTTTGTTTATATATGGTGCTAGCTGTGCCCGCGACTCGGGCTGCGTGGAACCTAATGTAAAAAAAAACAGTGACTATTAAAATCATCTGAATGTTTTAAGTCCATTTACTTATCTACTTTTCTCTCGTACTTAAGTCGTGTCGTTATTAAAATTACAATAAGTTTTGGTAGAGTGAGCCGATTTTATTGAAACCAAGAGTAAATGTTACTCGAGGATATATGCTTTATGATTTTCTTGGTGAGATTTTAGTGTGAACAAACAAACAGACGGATATTTCTAGAAATGATTGAAATGTATTTTTTTACTTATTCTAAAATATCTGCAACAATTTTTTTCACAATAATCTAAAATGTACAGACACGTTAGATTTACATTTTTATTATATGTATAGATGTTAGCTGATTGGTTACCATAATATAAGGTATGCTTACTTTGAGATTAAATCCGCGTGTGGAATTGTCTCCTGCATATTTATCACGCGACTGACCTGCTTCATGTATAATTCGTTATAATTATGTTTAAATAAAACGCAGGAAATCACTTCACTCTTTTAACTATCACTTACCCGATGACCTCTTGTAGCCAGCAGACATTTTCGAAGTAGGATTACCAATGAGATATACGCGAAGTGCTGATACAATTTCTAAAGCAGCAGAGAACCAAATCAGAAACGTGTGTAGGAGAGGATAGGTCGGGGGAAGTGTGGACGGATGAGGGACTGGCGAGGTGATTGCTCGTTGCAACTGTACTCGCTATTGATTAGAACTGCAATAAGTGTGGACGGAGGAGGGACTGGCGAGGTGATTGCTCGTTGCAACTGTACTCGCTATTGATTAGAACTGCAATAAGTGTGGACGGAAGGGACTGGCGAGGTGATTGCTCGTTGCAACTGTACTCGCTATTGATTAGAACTGCAATAAGTGTGGACGGAGGAGGGACTGGCGAGGTGATTGCTCGTTGCAACTGTACTCGCTATTGATTAGCATTGCAATAAGTGTGGACGGAGGAGGGACTGGCGAGGTGATTGCTCGTTGCAACTGTACTCGCTATTGATTAGCATTGCAATAAGTGTGGACGGAGGAGGGACTGGCGAGGTGATTGCTCGTTGCAACTGTACTCGCTATTGATTAGAACTGCAATAAGCCGTGCGATGTACTTACGTACTCGTTCACGCTGTGTACTATATCAGAGCACCGCCTATTTTCCAAGTTAACAAACGTCAAATTCAATATCTGTACACCGTTTGGTATATGACCTTGAGAAAGGCAACTTGTAAACTTTGAAAAAGGCAAATTTTTATGATTAAATACAACTGCATATGTGAAAATACATGATGTGGAAAAATATATGTATACTGTTTACGTGCACTCGAAATGAAATTAATAATAATTATATATATATATATATTCATTTAAGTCGAATGTTATGATATAACAACGATTATTTCATTGAAATTAATAAATTAAAGCTTATTATTATTAAATTTATACGCTAAGTAAGGATCATAGAGTTAAAATGTTAACGTAAAATTATATATTTCATATACTTACCAAATTTCCCCTAATGAACTTTCACTTCAAACACATAAAGTATGTGTAACTCAGGGAGCGTATAAAGACTACAAAAAAGTTACCGATATATAGTTGATGTTATACGTTATTGCAGGCATTGTGTTCACAGCGCCATTGTAAATTTAAGTTATGTAAATGTGTAATAAAAATAGTTATTAGGGGTGGATCCGGCGGCTCCGAACAGCGTCCTCCGCTAAACGGATTAGTTCGCGCAACCCTTCCCGCGTCTCACTCTACTTATTTACCCTTCAATTGAAAATGCAAATATACTTTTAATCCAACATGGCGTACACTCTCCACCCCGCACCCTGCACTCCACACAGCATCCAGCATAATCTCATCTAGGAGTTTTTAGCGGGACCTTAGTCTTTCACGTAGTAGATTTTATATTTTACTAGGGGTCTCGGTGGTCGTTGTCCCGTCCTGATAATAAAAAAAACCTTGACTGATTATAAATCTAAACTTTCCTTATGAATCACTATATCTACTAATGAAAACCTCATGAAAATCCGTTCACGTAGTTTTTGAGTTTATCGCAAATAGACAGACAGACAGACAGGCAGACGTGGCAGAAGACTTTATTTTATAATATGTAGTATTGATAATATTGTGTCGTTTGACTCTACGTCTTGTAATATTGGTGATGTTTTACGTAATATAATTCGGTTGTTGTGCACAAATCAAGTGGACACAAAATAATAGCACGGACCATGGATTCTGCGATGCCATGAAAACTCCATGGAAAGTTCTAGCAAGGGAGCCACCGTCCTGTTAGAACAATGAATTTATCCTAAGATACTTATTACCTAGTCGATAATGGCAGCAGTAACCTGCAAGATTGGTTACCAAAACAAAAAGAATAAATTCATCTAATGAACCTCCACACAGAACGAATTGCAACGTACAATTCTGCTTGAATATTTTTTGAGTTAACATTCACAAAGCTGCTGGTCTGTTACGTTATTTCACTGTATAATGCCTCTTTAATATATGTTAACGGTTATAGCTTAGGTCAAATCAAATCAAATCAAAATACCTTTTATTCAATTTAGGCCCTGAGAAGGCGCTTATGAACGTCAAAGCTACCACCGGTTCAAACAACCCACTCTTCGAGAAGAACCGGTAACAAACTCGATCTGGTTTATCTCTTCATGTTATATATTTTTAGAAAACATACATAGTTACATTCGTTATTAGTGGGTGCACATAGAGGGGCGTCATTTCCAGACATCATAATCGTTCACATATTGATCCACCCTATAATAGCCTTTAGATATTAAAACCCGCTTGACCTGGTTCTTGAACTCACTATCCGGCAAATCGGTAATGTGTTTTGGAACTTTGCTATAAAACCTAACACTATTACCTAAAATACTGTTTTTGGACTTAGTGAGCCTGAAGCATGGCATTACCCATTTTTTGCTGTTTCTAGTATTTAAACTATGTTGGTCTTTTACTAGTTCCAGTATATAAGTTTTTGCGGGCATACATTAAATTATCAAGGATATATTGAGAGGGCAGAGCTAAGATACCGAATTCCTGAAACTTGGTATTTAATGATTCGCGAGGAGTATTAAGAATTCAAAGGTTACATTTAATTTAGTCATATTCTAGAAATAGCATGTCATTAATTATTTAATTAGAATGTAAATGCGATAGAACAGAGCCCAAAACGATTCCAGACTATACGAGTAGGTACCCGAGAACAATGCTATTCAATTGAACTACGGAGGTACTCGTGCATCTTTATAATTTATACTAATATATATAGCTGAAGAGTTTGTTTGTTTGTTTGTTTGATTGAACGCGATAATCTCAGGAACTACCAGTCTGATTTGAGAAAATCTTTCGGTTTTAGATAGCTCATTTATCGAGGAAGGCTTTAGGCTACATATCATCACGATACGACGAATAGGAGCGGAGCACCAATGAAGAAAGTTTCAAAATCGGGCACATTTCGTTCCTTTTGAGAGATTTCGTTAGCATTAGTGTTATATACGTTGCCATGGTAACGTGGTAAGTTTCTATCGCACACATTTTCAAAGATTATTTTGTTTTCCTATTCAAAAAGTTTATTCTAATTTAGTTTTATTTCCAAAATTTTATTTGTAATCTATTACGTATTATAAAAATAAAGTTTGTGTATGTACAATTAAATTAACAACTTTTTAATGAATGGCTTATGGCTACAAATTACCAAAAAAAATGTTTTTTACATTCCGTCTACATTTTTATATTATTATATTTTATCTGTTTGTTTGTTCGTTCTGGGTTATCTCTAAAATGGCTGGACCTATTTTAACGATAATTTTACTAGCAGATAGCCGAAATTATAGCGGTTAACATATTCTAGTTTATTTGTCCGCAGCTTCGTCCGCATTGCTATTTCCAAAATGGTTGGACCGATTTTCACGGGGTGTTCACTGGTAAATAGCAGACCTCATAAAATTTAAAATTTAGGTTTTTTATTCGCCTTCGGCCGCAGTGGAATATCCGTAATGCTTGAACTGATTTTCACGGGATAACTCACCGTATAAGAAGTAACTTAGACTATTTTATTTTGTTACTCAAGACTTCGTACGCAATATCCTACTATCTCTTATTGGTTGGACCGAGGGACTTTTACGGGCCGATAACTAGCGGGCTTGGAAGACGCTGTCCCGCCCCGATAATAAAAAGAAAACCTTGACAAATGACTACTGGTGAAAACGGCATGAAATTCCGATCTGTAGTTTTTGACTTTATCATGAACAGATAAACAGACAGACCAGAGCACTTTGTTTTTAACCGACTTCGAAAAAGGAGGAGATTACTATGTTCGGTTGTATGTTTTTTTATGTATGTTAATCGATATTTTCGTCAATTGTGAACCGATTTTAATTATTCTTTTTTATTTGAATTGGTACACTATGTAGTGATGAACTGCTACCTGTGCATTCGTCCGTGTGACATTGATCAAAAATATGTTACAACGGCGTGAGACGTGTGTTTTACTGGACTCCAAGAATAAATATACATAATTGAAAGTCATATATTTGTATGTAATATTAATTATATAATCTTTTTGGTCAATTTGGCGGCCATATTGTTTTATTTACCGCGTTTGCGTCTACATAACTCAGTGATTAAAGCAGCGTATAAGAATAACTTAAGTATATCGACAATATGGGCATATTATATCTATATAATAAGAGATTTAAGACATATTGTTCGGTAATGTATAGCTTACAATTACATTACTTACTTATATAATGTTAGTGAGCACTGAGTGTGATATATAGTAGATTGAAGTTCCAGGTATGTTGCTGATGACGAATACCATCCCATTCGATATACTATTAGTATTCATATATCTAATGTACACGTTACATGTTACAGTAGATGGCGTGCGTGTTGTAGTTACAAATGTCTTTGAAAAAGCATTTCTGTAATGTACACACCTACTTACAATTTTACATTTCTTTAATACATTTAGGAAAAACGCGTGCGCAGCCGCGGGGCACAGCTAGTTGTTCATATTTTCCTAAATGTTCTAAACTAGTTTATGTTTTTTCTATATTACATATCTGGGTTATCTAAATTTTCACTGTTTAAATATTTTCTGTATTTTATTGTAATGCTGGCTTTTACCCGCGGATTCGCTTGCTTTAATGCAGATTTGGCCTCTCCCTCAGGAACATTACTTTTCTTCTGAATTAAAGATATCCTTTGACCTTTTCTGTATCCGCAACAAGGTGTATGCAAAACTTCATGGCGATCGTCGTTCAGCCAGTTGTTATCGCGTGTAAATGTAACTAACAAATCATATTCGCATTTATAATATTAGTTAAGATTAGAATAGTTATTAATAAACAACTGAAATATCGTTGAATATTTCACTCTAAACAATTTATAACAGGAGTTTTGATAATGAATACCAATTCATTACGTTTCTAATTAGTTTCGAATGAAATCAAATGTATTGTATAAACGTATTGTAACCATTTGTGGTAGCTGTGGCCGCGACATCGCATGCGTTTTTAAGTGATAATTATTTTATTAAAATATGAATATATTGTATAATTTCTAAACGATTACTAATCATCTTTAACGAATATTAACAATATTTCAATTACTTATCTAGGGCATTCGAGATTGCTTAGATAGATAATTACTTATATCAAAATTCTCATACTACAGAATATCTAAGTCAATTAAATTTGGTTTATATCATATCTGACTAATAGGTGTCAACAAGTGGTAACCGAATTTCAATCGAGTGAAAGGAAAATGTCCCGAGTAAAATATGTTACTCGTGGTGTACCTCTTTTGAGCCCCTTCTAGTTTATACTATTCATCGGTGATCTCACACATGTTCCTCAGTTTAGCAATATCCACTTATATGCTGAAAACACCCAGATTTACAAATCTTTTTCCAAAGAAAATGCTAAAACAGCGATGGAAAATATAAATGCAGATTTGAATAAAATATATGAATGGTCTAAAAAAAGCTCTCTGAAACCTAACCCCGTAAAGACTAAGTACATGATCTTAGGGACTAAGTCACAAATTAAAAAAAAACTGTAGATAAACAATTTAACATCTTGATAAAAAATTAAAGTATAGAGAGAATATCAGTTGTTAGAAATTTAGGATTTAGGATTAGTCTTAAATGAAAAAAAAATTTTGTCGAACATATAAATAATAACATTAAAAATACTTTTGTATAAATTGAAAATATTGTACGGTATACGAGATTAAATACAAGAAGTCTTCTATGTGATCTAATTGTGTTATCTCCTTTCAACTATTGTGATGTTGTGTACGGGCTTAGATTAATGGAGAAAACCTGACAAGCAATTCAACGTGTTCAAGACGCATGTATCAGATTCTGTTATGAAGTACCTAAATGGTCGCATATATCTCTGATCATTAATCATTCTGAAATAAGAAACACTGTATCACTAACTAAACACAAATTAGTAGGCGTCAAAAATTTGGAATAATATACCTCCTCCATTACAGACAAAAAGCAAATTTATGTCTAATAAAGTAATTAAAAGACAAATTCTTGAGCAAGAAAGATTAGGGCATTTATAATTACATTTTTGTCATTAGATTTGACGCATAATTCACAATATGATATAACTTTATATAGCAACGTTTTTTCTTTTCTCTCTTATTACTTTACTTTTGGTCGGGTATCTTAATTAGTTATATGCTTAGGAATACGTATGTATTTTAAGTTTATGTCCGTGACTTGGGTGCGAGATAAGTAATGCTTTTTGTACTTTAGCTGGAAATTTGAGACCTGGCTGAAAATCAGCACCGTTTTCAAAGACGGCAATGCGCTGACGCCAGGTGTCATTGTCATAGTTTGACTTTTTATGTTTAAGGGTTTTTCTACACTTGTATTTATCTATGATGAATACATGTTTCTTTCTTCTTACTTCTTCATACAATAATTCTTGTGTGTTGGCTGTGTAATTTTTTGTTAAGATTTGTAAAATTATCGATAGTAAAATATTTTTTATAAACTTTCAATTTCGGAATCATATTTACTTGTTGAGTACGCAATTTCATTAAAATTTATTTGTTTAAAAAAACAAGTAATTTTGTTTTGAAACGTATATTCATATTCTTGATTCGTAGTCTTTATAATGATTATCTACCGTAAAATTTAGAAAAAAGTTTAACTTACAGAGAGAATTACAGACTTATTAATATAGACAAGAAATTATATTGTTATAATTGTGACATTAATGTTTATTTGTATAAATATAATACGATCCGTCAGTTATTCTTGTAATACAATAGTTTACTTGTTATACAATTGAGGTGTTCCATGCAACACCCGTTGTTCTCAACAAATGATCTCTCGAGGAAAAGATATACTATTATAAAAAGAGTCGTCTCTGGCTCGTGCGGGCAGCCCTTTAAAGTGATCCCAAACATAAGCGCGGGGACGCGAGGTGCGACCTCTCGTAAAACTGTACTAATATAGAAATCAGTGTTCATAAATAGCTCACGAGAATGTTAACACACGTGTAGAGAGAGGACACGGGCCACTAGCTGTCTTCTTGCGCTACACAATCGTGACGTTTCCTTCCATCGCACACGGTATGGTCTACGGCGCGGCGTAGTTCTCGTAGTATGGTTACGTAGGGCTTTCAAATTTGTTAGTTTAGTGTATGAATGTGTAAGAGTTAAGTAAGCTACCTACTCATAGAGGTTTCTTTTATATACTTTATAGGTTTAGGACCGCGGTCACATCTGATTTTAAATAACCATGTCGTACAACATGGTAGAAACGCTAAACCTAGTACAGAACTTAAGTGCAGCAGGCAGAACACACTTATAGGTACCTGGTGACAGATTTTCAACTTGATGGTGGTAGATGGTTAAGGTAGGCTTAGAAAAAACTCTATTACCATTGTATGGTTTCGTAACGACGTTTTTTTTTCACCGAAGTTTCACGATTATTCGAACCTACGCCGATCGACTGATATCCGAACAGCGTGTTGTGAACCACCGAGACACCGGTCGCTTGATACTCGGAACGCGATACTGTTCATTGTTTCTTTACCGTTATAAGCATATGTATCACCATGGGGTTGAGCGGTCACTATTTATTATTAAAATATTTATTATAATTAAAATTAAAATTATAATAATAGGTCTTTACCTATGAAATTGCCGTTCTGCAGTACTGGCCATTTCAAATCAAAATAATTGTTGTTTGGCTAAGAATTCTAATTTCAAATTAATTTTATTTTAAAAACATGGAATTCTTTTTCCAAAAGTAGTCATTTGTTTATTGATTAGTGTTACATTTTCATCGCATTTCAATCTTTTTTGTCATCATGGATACGTTAAAAATTCGAGTAATTATGGAATATGAGTACCGTCGTGGCAGCAACGCGGCACAAGCGGCGCGCAACATCAACGACGTTTACGGAGCTAACACTACAAACCAACGCACCACCTGTTATTGGTTTGCTCGCTTCCGTTCTGGTAATTTCGACCTGTAAAATGAACCTCGCGGTCGTCCGAAGACTTTGATCAACAATGACGAATTAAAGGCGATTGTGGAAGCTGACGATACACAATCTACGGCTGAATTATCAGCAGCTTTCGACGTTAGCGTCAAAACAATATTGGTCCATTTCCGTCAAATTGGCAAGGTAAAAAAGCTTGACAAATGGGTGCCCCACGAACTCAATAATCGCCAGCGCGAAGCACGCGTCGAGACGTGCCTTGCACTGCTCAACAGACACACAAATGTAGGAATTTTGAACCGCATTGTTACCTGGGATGAAAAATGGATTCTGTTTGATAACCGCAAGCGCTCAGCAAGTTGGTTGGATCCTGGTTCAGCACCTAAACAATGCCCTAAACGAAAACTTACCCCTAGAAAAGTGATGGTCACTGTTTGGTGGTCTAGCGCCGGTGTGACTCATCACAGCTTCTTACCAAACGGGGTGAGCATTACTGCAGATGTTACTGTGAAGAACTGAACCCAATGATGGGGAAGCTGGCACATCTCTAACCAGCATTGGTCAATCGCTCGTCTCTGCTGCTCCTGCACGACAACGCGCGACCTCATGCACAACAGACGGTCTCCAAGTTACAAGAACTGGGGTTGGAAGTTCTCCGTCATCCGCCCTACTCACCAGACCTTGCGCCTACAGACTACTACTTTTTCCAGAATTTGGATAACTCCTGGGCGGGAAAAAAATTCAATACCCGAGAGACAGTACAAAATGCCTTTGAAGAATTTGTTGCCTCCCGTCCAGCAGATTTCTTTAAGAAGGGCATCAATAAACTGCCACTGCGTTGGCAAAGATGCATTGATTGCATGGGTGATTACTTTGATTAATACAAATAAAAAATACATGAAAAAAATTCGTTTCAATTTTTTCATACAAAACGGCAATCTCATAGGTAAAAACCTAATATTAAATTTCGCATGAGATTACATCAATAATGAAAAGCAAATCTTCTTCACCGAAAGTTCCTTGGATATCATAAAGTGGTAATGTATGTATGTTGTATGATATGTGTTGACAACCCTCAGTCGGTTGACGATCAGTGTCAGTTTTATTGTACATGTAATCACGTAGATATTTTATTGAGTTAGTATAAGAACTCTCGTTGAGATTTCCTCTATTTTTCTTATAAAGGGAGCAACAATAACATGCTAATACACGTAGCAGTAGACAAACAAGCGGAAAGTAGACGGGGGTCGACCGGACCAAACACTCGAGAAAAGCTTCACAAAGAACCAAACATGTTATTCAAAGTAGCAATACATCGGCTGAACAAACACACCGAGTGCATACAGACCAGACTGTAATTTCGATGCATGAGCAGCAACGAGAGAACTCCTTGGCCCGAGTTATAGGAAGGACGCGACGTGCGGAACTAGGGGCGGTGAAGGGCGTTTGGGGAGGGGGTGGGGGGTCGTACGAGACGAGGGAGAAAATTAAAGTTTCATCGGGCGGTGTTTGCGCACATTACCATCACAAAGACGTGGAGCAGAGCTGTGCCGCGGCAGAGCCGGCCACTGCCACTATGTCGCTCTGAATACAAATGTATAATAACTTTAACCAGAAGTAAATGTAAAACAACTACGCATTTTGTTAACTTTGGACAATCTGTGTTTGGTATGTTAACACTGCGCAATCTACATAGGGAGGAATTTTTCTAGAGTTCGATCGATTATCTAACCTGCATCCCGTTGTCCTTGAACTCACCCGGCGACGCGATGCTGTAGTCGGGGATATAATAGAACTGAAAACAAAAAATATATCTACCTAAATATTCACATTGACTCATATTGTATTTACACTCAGTAACATCTACATACATATTATATTGTAGTTTCAGTAGGTTTTAAGTAACAAATTACGAAGTTATCAACATACATCCATATTTAATAGTTCATGATATAAAATTATAGAAATGATCAAGTGCTTAACCATGATAGAGGGGGGTCTGTCTAGCGGCGTGAAGGTCTGCGTGCGGTGAAAACTCTTTACTATTGTAATGGTTTCAATCGAGCGGATTCCGGGTCTCACTCGACCGCATCACTCATTCCGTCTTCAAACGGGCACCTTTGCATTCTGAGTGATTCAGGATACACGCAATCGACTCAGAGGGAGCAACCGTCCTGAACTTCTATTGTCTTAATATAAACCTCAATTGTTAAGCGGTCGCACTACACTACAGGATAGTGCAGATTTCACGTAGAGTCCTGCGAACAGTACTTGTAGAATGTAGCACGTGGCGCGTTATTCGGTTTCGTGTACTTTCATTTGTCTGTCTCATAATACATACAGAATTGAGTGGAGCAACGCACGATGTGTTTATTTTTTATGTTCAATTCGTAGCCTGTATCGGAATTCGCGCATCGGTTAGCCGAACCCTTCGTTCCCCTTTCCTATAAAAAAATTAAACAGCTTTTAAACTCGCATCGCGCTCGATCCGTTCGCCGAAAATTAATAAAAAAAATCTCATCTCAGGTAATCGAAATAATAGCGAGATCGCGCGAAAAAAATTCACTAAGGGCGGAAAAGAAACGGATTCGTATAAAAAAAAGTTTGAAATGTTTTTAATTCGACGGTTAGTCTGTTCCCCCGTCGGGGTGAGGTGGGGAGCGCCAGGGCTGCGGCGCCTCAGTGTGCCGCGTCGCGCTGTGTTGAGCGCGTGTATCGGAGAGCGCTCGGAACGGTTCGGTGAGATGGTACTGTCGGCGTGCGTGCGCGCCACCTCGCGCTCGCGCACATACTGCTCCTCCTACCACCGTGAGTACTCTTTCGTTCCTGCCTCACCTGCACTATCACTACATAGTGACGGTTCCTCTATCGCCCAGCGCCCACTACTTCAAACAAACCTCCCTAAGTTCACTTCATTTTTGCTATATACGGATACTTGCACACTGATTTATAATATTTTTTGTTTATTAAAGAAAGCGCGGGTTACTCAATTAAACATAAGTATTGAATGTATGTATAACGACAATTATTATATTCTATTAACGCATATTAATATATGTTAATTTCCATGAAAAATACACAATACATATCGCTGCACTTATGAATATTATATACACTTGTTGCTCCGATCCTAAAACCTGTATTAGATTTATATAAATGCGAATTATTGTGTTTTAACTATTCAGTATTTGTAGTCGATTTTAAGTTAACTTCATAGTCAGTTAGAGACCTGAAATCTCAGTGAATTAGATAAATAAATAAATATCATTTTTTATCTTTTGCGGCTAAACTATAAAGATGAATAAAAACTGAAATGCCAATTTTGTAGTTCTTTTGACGCTTTAAACAAAAGTTCTTAACGAATTTTCCGTATCATTAATAACAACAAAGTTCTTTATATATTAGTTTAGCCGCAAAAGATAAATAACGAAAAATTATTAAAAATTCAAATTTTAAGGATCCTTAGAAATTTAAATATTAAAGATAGACATTTGACACAATGAATTTTTCGTTGATAATTTATCACTTAATGAAACCTATTAATTCATTTTTACAAAATAAAGTTTCTCCGCAGTGCGCACGGCACAAAAATGTTCAAAAAAATTTTACTTATACTATTTATATGGGAAAATTTAAAGTTCGTTGGAGGACCTCTTAAACTTGAAATTAAGAGCTGTCCTTTGGGCATAATTTTTGTTTGGATATTACCTATGATATTTGGAGCAAGAGGAAGAAAAAAAATCGACTTTTTTTGGCACACCCTAATAATATATATGTATATATATTTGCGAGTTTCACTTATATATTCGAGTTAGTTCTCGAAGTCTACAAGTATTGAAGAAGACCTTGGTGGCCTAGTGGTTTGACCGGCGGAATACCATTCCAATTCCCGCAGGTTCGAACCCCGTCATATACCAACGACTTTTTCGAAATTCGCGTACATTTACTAATTTAAATTGGTAACACTATCGACTGAGGGTGAAGGAAAACATCGTGTGCAAACCTGAATCTGGAAAATGCTCTTGTGGAAAACATAGAGCTGTGGATTTCTCAGTTTGAAATCGCCAATCTCCTCGTGAGCTGGCGTCGTGATTATGCCCATGCCTTCCTTCGGGAAGAAAGCGTGTCTCTCTCGTGCAGGGTGATAACGATGACTTAAAACTATCTTTTGCTCATGGATGCGCTCGAAGGACATACTAAATTATTTTTAAGGTGTTTTACTACTTATTTTTACATATTTCATAATTTATTCAACATCTAGATATTTACTGTAAAGCATTTAATACATAACAATTACTACCTGAATATAAGGTAAAACTTTGAATTTTGTAAAGAACTACTTAATATATTACATTACAATGACGAAATTGTTATAATGTGATATTTTAATGGCGTTCATTTTATGCCGCAATTAATACTTTCAGCTTGCAACATTCACATAAGAGCAATCATTTTTATTTAAATATTTAAAAAAAGAATTTGTACTTCAGCGAATTTTTTTTAGTTAGAATCTACTGCATTACATTGATTAATCTCCAAGTAGTTAAATACAAGTACAACAAGCATACACAGTATAACACAGCAGTAGGTAGTTATTTTGTGTCAACTTCATTTATTTTCAACCACATAACTTGTTCAATATATATTTTTCATGTAACAATACTTATAGGTATTCTAAAACCTGGATAGAACTTCCGATCACTAAGAAAATAATCCCGTAAATTGGTCGTTGTGTAATTTTCGAGATATAAGCAGTGTTGAGGGGCAGACAGAGAGACTTTATCCTTTTATAATATTGTTGGATTATGTTCGTTGTGCTGTAGTGTGGTTGTATACATGTATGCCTTACCTTTCAAATAATAATACAGCCACACCGGCGCGCCGCACTACGCCTTAGCATCAGCTCTGCAAACTCAATCTGCAACATTTTTTTTATATTTCCTTTGATAATGTTACACGATGTTCTAATGTGACCTTAAAAAAAGGATTTTTTAATCCTTCGTCGGATGAGAGACAAAAAAAACACACGAATGTGTATTTTTAGTATTTCAATAGCATTCGCATTCGAGACAGTCATACTGCACTGCAGAGCCGCGCTCGCTCTCGCTCACCCACACACACTATAGGTTTTTTATAGAAATCAGAAAAAACACAAATCGTCACGATGACGTTTCAATAAGTTTGCGTCTCTCCGACGCACAATGCAATATTTTTTTTCAACAAATCATCATTATTTCTATCTGCACAGTGCGGGGCTCTGTGCGATCACTACTGTATTCAAATAAAAGGCGCGTTCGTCGACGCCGATTTGTTTGATCCGCGACATCGAGATTATCCTCAGGTATCCGCCGTATCGGGATTCCCACGGATCTACCTCTCGTTCACTTTGCTAATAAAAACCATCAAATAATTTTAATATGCCTCACGTGCAATACAAACATTTGTACTAAAATGTAAGTAAAATAACAAAACAATAATGTCTTTTTTTTCGAACTGACTACGCTATTGGCCTAGCAAGGTCTTAACAGCTTCACCGGACTACAGACAATAATGTCGAAATCCCGTAAACTTTAAATGATAAACCAGAACGAAGTTTTTCAATTTTATAGTTGAAGCTTTATTATACATATAACATTGTAACGTTAAAGCCCGTAGTCAGATCGTACCGAGCGTGTAGCGCACTCGTAGCATCGCGTAGCCACTGCTAGGAGAAACACCATTTATTTGACTATAACAAAAATTATCAGTGATTATGCAGTGATGATTTATAAATATTTTATCACGGTAGTGGTTTAAAATAAATACTCTCTCACAAATATGACAGGTCTCGCTGTGTTGTGCGTAACAAAACAATTGTTTATGTTACATCGATATACCCAAAAGGTTAAGCGATGTCTGTCGTACCAGAAATACCTTTTCTTACTGTGTATAAATGTGCCACATACTATTTAGAGTTAGAACAGTTACATGTGCGGGAGGATTATCTGTTATTCTGTGTGGGTCTAGTTCGAATACTTGTTCGTACAGTAATAGATAATGAAGTGGTAGTAATATATAATTAATTAGGATAAGTCGGCGCGTGTAATGTTATATCTAGAGCTGGTATGTTAATCTTGGTCGCACTGCGCCGGCTTCCTCGCTCCCGAGGTGAGGTGGTCGCGCCTCGCGGTTACTTCTGCCTCCTCTTATCCTATTAATTGTGGTGTTTAATTAGATCATCCGCTACGTCACTTGATAGTTGTTACGAGGAGCCGAAGCCGATTCACTGATAAGCACTTTTAATTTCATTAATATTATTCCATGCACCTGATGCTAAACCGTAACAAATATTACAAGCAAACACAAAGTTTAAACAAAATAATGTTACCTATTCATAAGAGAAGAGCAATGCGGTGGCACTCCTCTTTCTTAATTATTTTTTATTTTCTCTTTACTGCAGTCGTACAAATCGACGAGCCTTTCGTTTTTTGTGCTTTTGCAAAAATATACAATGACTAGCTTCTCCCCGCGACTTCGTCCGCGTGGAATAGTTACTTTAAACTAACGCTAACACGCAGCGGAAACTCTCAAAACGAGAAAACACGATTTTGAAACATTCTTCATTGTTGCTCCGTTCCTATTGGTGTTAGCGTGGCGAAATATTCAAATTTTGAAATCGGTCCAGTAGTTCCTGAGATTAGCGCATTCAACCAAACAAACTCTTCAGCTTTATAATATTAGTATAGATACTATCATAATTTATCTGGAAAAGGCTTTCTCTTTATTATCATACTAGCTGTCCCCCGCGGCTCCGCACGCGTTTTTTTTTAAATGTATTAAAGAAATGTAAAATTGTAATTAGGTGTGTACATTACAGAAATGCTTTTTCAAAAACATTTGTAACTACGACACGCACGCCATCTACTGTATTATGTTACGTGTACATTAGATATGTGAATACGAATAGTATATCGAATGGGATGGGATTTATCATCAGCAGCATACCTGGAACTTTAACCACTATATACCACCCTCGGTGCTCACTATCACTATATAAGAAAGTAGGTAATGAAAATTTTAAACTATACATTATCGAACAATTTGTGTTAAATTGTTTATTATATAGATATAACATGCCCATATTGTCGATATAATTGTGTTATTCTTATACGTTGCTACAATCACTGAGTTATGTATAGTAGTTCGATGAAGCCGTAAATGCCGCAAAGCTAATAGCATAATCAGTTCGAGAAAAAAAACCTGAGTTATGTAGGTGCAAACGCGGTAAATAAAACAAAATGGCCGCCAAATTTACCAAAATGATAATATAATTCAAATTACATACATTTATTCTTGGAGTCCAGTACAGCGCACGTTTCACGCGCTTGTTTACAGTAAACAAATTATTTTTGATCAATTTCACACGAACGAATGCATAGGTAACAGTTCATCACTACATAGTGTAAAACAAAGTCCTCTGATCTGAATGTTTATCTGTTCGCGATAGAGTCAAAAACTACAGAACGGATTTTCATGCCGTTTTCACCAGTAGGTAGAACGGTTCACGGGGAAGGTTTAGGTATAATTTGTCAAGGTTTTCTTTTTATTATCAGGGCGGGACAACGTCTGCCGAGCCCACTACCTTAAAATAAAATAGCTCATTAGTTAGTTGTCTGCCAGTGAAAGTCCCGTGAAAATTAATTCAAGCATTTTGGATATTCCACTGCGGCTGAAAAAAACCTAAATTACTTTTAATGAGGTCTGCAATCTACCAGTGAATATCCAGTGAAAATCGGTCCAACCATTTTGGAAATAGCGATGCGGACGAAGCCGCGGACAAATAAAATAGAATGTGTCAACCGCTATAATTTCGGCTTTCTGGCAGTAAAAAGTAAAATTCCCGTTAAAATAGGTCCAGCTGTTTTGGAGATTACCCGGAACAAACAAACAAACAGACAAAATATAATAATCTAAAAATATAGACAAAGTATAAAAAAAATTTTTTTGGTCATTTGTAGCCATATCCATTCATCAAAAAGTTGTTATTTTAATTGTACATACACAAACTTTATTTTTATAATACGTAATAGAGAACAAATAAAAAATTGGAAATAAAAGTAGTATAAACTTTTTGCATAGGAAATCAAAATAAACTTTGAAAGTGTTTGCGATAGAAACTTACCACGTTACCATGGCAACGTATATAACACTAACGCTAACTAAATCTCTCGAAAGGAAAAAGTGCCCGATTTTGAAACATTTTTCATTGGTGCTCTGTTTCTATTAATCTTAGCGTGATGATATATAGCCTAAAGCCTTCCTCGATAAATGAGCTATCTAAAACCGAAGGGTTTTCTCAAATCGGACTGGTAGTTCCTGAGATCATAGCGTCCACAAACAAACAAACAAACAAACAAACTCTTCAGCTTTATAATATTAGTATAGATATTTACACAAACATATTTTCATTTAGATAGTCATGCGCTACACATATAATGCTGAAACAAATACGCATGATGTAATTGTACAGGCGTACCTAATATGGGAATACTGTGCCCGGTAGATACTCAATGTGGATCCAAATCCTACAAGTAGGTGATCTTCCGATTACTATATATACACTATATATACGAGTTCTGTCAAAAATTTTGCTAATTAAAACAACTAAATATATTTAAAAAATCCAATCTACCTCTTCCGTGATTCCCCGCACCCGAGCTAACAATCACTAACCATATGTAGCTAACGGCCCCGGGAGCCAGACGAGGAACAATATTTAACATATATAAAATATTATGTGTAAAAGAAATACTGTATATGGGTATGTAACAACAGCAAACATTTACTTACATCGGATTACAATGTCTTGTGGAGTAACTCGGCCGCTCAGCTGTTCCCTACAAGCGGATAAGTCACTAATCTTGAAGCGTTTGTCTTGTATAGGACGTCCACAATGACATCAGCTTTAACACGGTACTTGCATATATTAATGACTAAATTACTCATTTAATACTTAGACTGAGAAAGGGTCGAAACAAAACCATTTTTCCCGAAATGATTGTTAATATTATTAAGTTAGCTGCTGTATCTCGTTGCCTACCCCCCTACCTTCTAGTTTACATTGAAATTATAGAATTGTTGTCAATTCGCTTCAGTAGCTTATACTGTAAATCATTCCATAGTCTGCCTGTTCGCGATAAACTCAAACACTACTGAACGGATCTTAATACGGTTCTCCCCAGTGGATAAAGTAATTCATGAGGAACGTTTTGGTATATAATTCATCAAGGATTTTTTTTTATAATCACGGTGGGACAACGTCAGGTGGTAATTCTGGGCTTCACGTGTAACGGCCTTCGTTGACAGCGTCAGCTGACATCAAACCTTGTGTTATGTGATTATTTACGAATATTACCAAACGTTGACATGACAATATATCGCATAATCAGTACCACCAAGGGTACTATGAAAAAAATCAAACGATTATTTCTATCCAAAGAAATTATCAACACAAACTTGAAATATAACCATTAATCAGAGTTGATTGATTTAACATCTAATCTTCTATACTTATAATAAAAGAGTAAACAGAAGAAATCTGTACATTAAATATATTTAAGATAAAATTCTCTGAGGAGATTTAGAATCAAAGACAGAACACATGTCAATAGTTTTCGGAATCTTTGTCAGTCAGTCGTTTGTACGAAAAACTATTGGACCGATTTTGATAGAGTTTGGTATTGTAATAATGTACACACATAACGTATAGACTAACCCATAGGATGTATTATTGTCACATACGTACATTTATACACATGTATAAAAACAAAGATCTGTATATACCTATAGTGTGTGTGTTATATATATATATATATATATATATATATTGTGTATACGAATAATTTCATCTTTATGTGATGTTAATTATTAGAAATAATAACATAAATATAATCTTTTCACAACAATTCATAGCGGGCAGTAAACGTATCGTTTTAATACTATTAATGGTTGTTACTATTAATTCTTATTATTATTAAATTATATAGAAAGTATCTAATATTTCGTTTAAAATTATTATACCTATATCCAATAAACATGACTATACTCAGTGCGTTTATACCTATATCCAATAAACATGACTATACTCAGTGCGTTTATACCTATATCCAATAAACATGACTATACTCAGTGCGTTTTCAAGTTACTTCATTACGGATTAGATTAATCTTGAAATTAGCTATTGAACTAATAGTCTCTGATTATTAAGTTTACTGAAAAACATTGGGTAATGTCTAAAATTATTTTACTTTCTTATTCCTGAGGTTAACTCTGTTACGAAAAGATTTTTCTTAAACATTACTATTAAACTTTGAACTTCGGACTGTATTGCATTGTGATTTGGTTGAGGGACAAATGTCCGGTAATATATGGACAAGTACTTCTGAAATTAAATAAATTATTTACTTAAAATTGAACAATACCGTTAGGTGAGATTCGCTACTGAAGATGAATGTTGGAACAATTTACCTTCCTTTACGATTCGATAGCAATAGATTCATTCATTAGGTTAAATTCCTAGTATCGGCGACCTGTTGTATAGCAATTAAATAAAAATAAGGACGTACTTAGATACGGCAACTGCTGTTTTTAGTAAAATCATCGTGCCCCGAGACTCAGATATTTAGATTAAAAGTGTGAGCAAATGACTAGATGCTGTACTGCCACGCTGCGTCTCGCAGAACAGGATCGTTTACAAAGGGTTAGGTCCGGATAAATCGTCGATGTTGAATTTGAATACACGAATTTACCTATATTTTTATTTATGACTGTTATGCATGAAGTTTCACGCAGACATAATCGCGGGTACAGCAAGTAACAATACAAGTTATCGATTATCAGCGGTTGGAAAACTAAATTTATAATATAACTAGCGGTCCCGTCCTGATTTTAAAAAATCCTTGACAAATTTTATACCAAAACATTCTTCGTGAATCACTTAATCTACTGGTGAAAACCGCATGAAAATCCGTTTAGTAGTATTTGAGGGTATCGCGAACAGACAGACAGACAGACGCGGCAGAGGACTTTATTTTATACTATGTAATGACGTGACATACTATAGTTACATATTTGTGTCGGTACGTATAGTCCATATAGTTACATATTTGTGTCAATTACGTTTCAATAGAATAAATAATGCATTCTCAAATCATTTTATCCATAACATATTGGATTCTTTTGGACTTATTGTTTTTTGTATTTTGTAAAATTTTGTTATCAATGAATATGTTACTACAAGTGTTGTTATATTGTTACAGAAGAGTCGGGCGAACTACTAAAGTCGCCGTCGCCGCCCCCCAGTCACGGTACGTACCGACCCGAAGCTTTCGCCTGCACTCCGACATAATATATTACACAAATCACTTATTATAAAACATACATACATACAGTAATACCTTATTTATACAACTGTAATATAGTTGCGCCGTTTTAATACGATATACTCGTATAATAGGTCTTTACCTATGAAATTGCCGTTCTGCAGTACTGGCCATTTCAAATCAAAATAATTTTTGTTTGGCAAAGAATTCTAATTTCAAATTAATTGTATTTTAAAAACATGGAATTCTTTTTCCAAAAGTAATCATTTGTTTATTGATTAGTGTTACATTTTCATCGCATTTCAATCTTTTTTGTCATCATGGATACGTTAAAAATTCGAGTAATTATGGAATATGAGTACCGTCGTGGCAGCAACGCGGCACAAGCGGCACGCAACATCAACGACGTTTATGGAGCTAACACTACAAACCAACGCACCACCTGTTATTGGTTTGCTCGCTTCCGTTCTGGGAATTTCGACCTGAAAAATGAACCTCGCGGTCGTCCGAAGACTTTGGTCGACAATGACGAATTAAAGGCGATTGTGGAAGCTGATGATACACAATCTACGGCTGAATTAGCAGCACCTTTCGACGTTAGCGTCAAAACAATATTGGTCCATTTGCGTCAAATTGGCAAGGTAAAAAAGCTTGAAAAATGGGTGCCCCACGAACTCAATGATCGCCAGCGCGAAGTACGCGTCGAGACGTGCCTTGCACTGCTCAACAGACACATAAATGAAGGAATTTTGAACCGCATTATTACCTGCGATGAAAAATGGATTCTGTTTGATAACCGCATGCGCTCAGCAAGTTGGTTGGATCCTGGTTCAGCACCTAAATAATGCCCTAAACAAAAACTTACCCCTAGAAAAGTGATGGTCACTGTTTGGTGGTCTAGCGCCGGTGTGATTCATCACAGCTTCTTACCAAACGGGGTGAGCATTACTACAGATATGTACTGTGAAGAACTGAACACAATGATGGAGAAGCTGGCACATCTCCAACCAGCATTGGTCAATCGCTCGTCTCCGCTGCTCCTGCACGACAACGCGCGACCTCATACTGCACAGCAGACGGTCTCCAAGTTGCAAGAACTGTGTGTAAAGTTGATAGACTTTTCACCAAATAATTCTTTTCATTATAAAGAAGACTTGAGAGACCATCTTCTGATAAACAATAAGCATACTCGATTCTTTTAAAAGATTACATTTGTTTGTAAAAGCTGCAGCGTGTTTATGATATTATTGTAGATATTCTGAGTAGAATAATAAAATATAATAAAGAGAATGCGAATACGACATATCTATTTCTACCCATGAAGGAGCTCCCTAGCCGTTTCTGAGAGTCCATTATGAGGTCATTTTGTTATTACTTAACGTAAGGAGTACAAACAAGACATACCTGTCTCTACCCATCATGGAGTTCCATAACAGTTTTTGAAGTGGGTCGTCATCAGATCATTTTGTTGAGTCCTGTGGTAAGCTCTCGTCACTACTAACAAAAGGACTACAAGGACGCGATATCTATTTCTACCCATTAAGGAGTTCGATAACAACTTCTCAATACCACCATCAGCTCACTTTGTTAAGTCCCGCGGTAAGCTCTCGTTACTACTAACAAAAGGACTACAAAAACGACATATGTATTTCTACCCGTCAAGAAGTTCCATAACAGTACCTCAGATCCATCTACAGTCAAAACGTAAAAAAACTAACGTAATAAAAACCAAACTTAGAGTTTTTGTTTCAACCTAATTACAGTGTCTCTAACTACTAGAAATATAAACCACTCTAAAAAATTGGTTTGTTTTTAAAAATGATCAAAACGTTTTGCGAAATGTATACGTATTTCTACAGCGATGTCTTTTTTGCTAATCGAGTGCAAAGCAACGAATACCTCCACTCGCTACGGCGCCTGAGCGCGGTCTGGCGCGACGTGAATCCTTCTTCTATAGATTTGTTTACGTCGAATATAAATAAAGAAATAAATTGGACCTTATTCCGTAGGAGTTAAGGTCTTCGTAACTGACTAAAATTGAGATATTTTGTGTACAACTAAATTTTTTTTTTCTCAGATGCAGTGTAGATAACGTGGATTTTATTTTATGTGATTTAAACTTGACTATATGTAGCATAGGCAGGTATTTTTTTTATTAATAAAAACGTAAATTTACTGAGATTTTCATACCGAAAGTTAGGCTGTTTTGCGCGAGGGGACTACGGAGAATTGATTTTTTTAAATGGAAACCTATTAATTTTAAAAAACAATCATCTGTACATCATTGCTAAAGGTTCAATGTAACTGTAGTTATTCATGTTTAGTATTATATAGCTATTATGTTTACCAAAGTTCAATAGTTTTGTTGTAATTCCTACCGAAAAACAGTGAAAATGGACCTTTTTTGAGAGCGCGTCCTTAACATGGATACTTAATTTCTATAAAAATAATTAATGTTGCGTCTTGAAATATAATAAATATGATAAACTTCAAATCCAGAGTTTTTTGTAATAAAAAAAGAAGAAAATGTAAATAACTATACTGGGTGTTTAGGACTCGTTATGGTCATATTTAAAGACGGCCTAATATCCTTACACTAAACTATACATTTATAATTCTGTTTTTAATTGGCCCTACTACATAATTAATTCTAAAAATATAATTTAGTTCTATACAATCAATAATCAATTTTAAGTTATAGGTAATGCATTTCTTTGAAGTCGTTTCTAACCCTTTTATATTATTTTAAGTAATGGCGCATAGAATGAAAGCTTTCAAGAACGCACAGCCATTGTTATCGCGAGACCCTCTCTGTATGAAGAAAGTGAACGCTATCAAAAGTCAATTCGTAACAAAGCTAGTGGTGCGTCCCCTCGCTACCTGCCCACGTGCCTTCGGAAAGGATTACACGCGACAACTGACTCAGGCTAGGGAAATAGTAATCGCGCTGATAGAGCCGCGTGCGCCGCACAATGTGAACCCGCCTAGCGCAACCCTTTCACTCGCGGAGACGTAGCGAGGCGCCACGCGACCGCGTTCAGGTGTCTGCAGAGCTCCTCAATGTTTCTCTACATACCCTTCATCTATTAATAATGTTTTTTTACAATACTTCTACCTATACGAGGGTTATAAATACGCAACGCATGTGTGCAAACGCTTTTCTCGTGATCCATTTTGATAAATTACAGTAAAGGTGTCGAGCGTGTCGCCGGTCGCGACTCTCAACTCCAAGCACATTAATTACTACTTACATTTTGCGTATTAATAATAGGAGAACTTGTATGACAACACTAGTGTTGAGAATGTATAACTAGAAACATTTAATTTGATTCTAACAGATTATAAGAAATAAAAAAATATTAACTATATTTTAATAGGAAACTTATGATTATAAAAAGTAATTGATCTTAGAAACAAACAATAGCACAGGTAGCCGGAGGAAGTAGCTACACATAGTATTGTTCGTGTGTTCTAAATATCAAGAGTAAAATAAAATATAACTTTATTTTAATTTTGTAAATCATATATATATTAATCATATTAATATTGAGTAAAAATAAAAGCTGTGGTGCATCGACTACAAAAATACTACTCAATATGTATTTTAATCGAAACTGGAAGTGCAGAAGGATTAATCTTAAGGATCGATCAATTAAAATATGTAATAGAGAAGTCTATTGCATATAACAAAATTGAATTGAATTAGAAAAATTCAGTCTTACTTACTAAACAATTCCCATAATTCGTATTCGTTTAGGCTCTGGATTCGCTCATAAAGGCCCCGAAATGAAATTCACAAAGAAGCCTTCTCAGACCCCCAGTTCAGCCAAGTATTTTGTTGTTTATCATTTTTACTAGACAACTCCGAGAAATAAGGTCAGATTTGCTAAAAAATATTCTTATTGAACAATCCACCAATAAAGATAAGAAACCAACTTATTAAGGAAAATACCTGACCCCAACAACTGTTGTTTAAAATGAAATATGTCAACATAATATATAAATATACAATAAATAGTCCATGACACAGGATACTCTTACATTTACAAAGAATCTAACGACGGCTATGTTAATATTCAACAAGCCGTGTGGGCGACAGAACGCTGCAAAGAAATAAATAGTTGTAATTCTCCTTTCAGGCAGAGTCACATGAAAAGTTTTGTTTTCTGACGAATTTTAAATGTTATATACGGTCAGTCAGTGTATAACATTGGTAATCTTGTTAAGCTCTTGATAAACATCTTCTCAGATGTTTATCAAGATTAATTGGGATTAACCCGTTAACGGATATTATTATTATTATTTTTAAGATATTATTGAAATGGTAATCCTTCTACTCATATCTGTCAATCAAATATTTATAACTACCGACACCGTGACCCCACGCTTTTAAAAAAATAAAATACATCTTTTTTTTTTATTTACACGATTATTAATTTATATTTATTAAAAATTTTATACACTATTTTTAATTCAAATTTATTTTATATTTTTTAGTTTGGTTTTCTATAACAAGCTTGTTTTTTATTTATTTTTTAAACTATTTTTTTTATTAGGACAAAGTTAATCGGTAGCTCCATCAACATCCATTAGAATAGCGAACAACGCTCTTTCCTCAAAAATTGTAACTTTAATTTTTTTCTTATTCTGTTGAATTAAAAATTCTCTTTGGTGTTCGAAAATTTGTTAATATTAGATAAATCAGTTCAAGATAAAGATTGGAAATTAACATCAGTTCCTGCTCTATCGACTATAGATCAAAGTTATATAAATTCTTATTTTATAAATTGAATAATAGAATAATCTTATCAAATTAGTGTATTGTCATCGGTCCTCGATAAATGTACAAAGTTTGAATGAAATATGACCCTTTAAAGTGGGCTAACATCGCGCCTAAGGAGTCGGTTACAAACAAACAAACATACAGGTGAAGTTAATAAAAAGCGTATAATTACGTCGTATTTGTGAATCTTTGACAATTTTTTCGTTCAAGTTCGCGTCACTCGTTCGGGGAAATTGCGAGTTAAGGCATTTAAAGCCGTCACCATCGTTGTCCATATCCTTCACAAAGTTTCTCATGAAAACTAGCTTAATAGGAAGTGTTGGCAGAAAACAAAAATATACGACATCTATAGGTAAATAGCTATAAGTTATGTGGGAGTAGGAAGACAGGTGTAAGAAAAGAAAATTCAATACTCCGAAATTAGACACTTAAAATAAGTAATTTAAGTCATTATGAATCGACGAGCAAATGAAAAGGATGAAGTACGACGGTGATGTAACAGAGTAGTGAAAATTAAATATTTTGGGAGTGTGCTATAAGCAATGCAGAGAGCGCACGAGCGCCCACGGGATGATGTACGAGTGTCGGAGTATTACCTCACGTCACACATTAACATCTAATATCCGGCTAAAGCGCCGCTCCTTCTGCGACTTTACAAACTTCACGGCTTGTGCAAAACCAACGCGTCATGTTCACGTACATTCAACCCGTTATTTCAGATCACACAAACGCGCGGCGAATAAACGAACCGACACGTCAATATGCCATGTTTTAATTGAATGACTAGTAATTGTTTTTGTAATATATATTATATTGTCTAGGCTTCTACTCTCCAATAGTTACAAAAAACTAAAATAAAATTTGTAGGGGTGAGGAGCACGTCCTTGCCTTACATATGTTCTTGTGGTGCCTGTTTGTGGGAATAAAATTGTTTGTTAAGTTACAACTTTTTTTTCTCGATCTGACTACGCTATTGACCTACCAAGTTCTTAACAGTTTCACCGGACTACATTATTTAATTTGTTACAATGATGCTGTTGTGCAGCTTAACTGAGTGCTTATACGCGACTGACAATCCAAGTATTTAATAAATATAAATTTAATTCAACTGTGCTGATGCGCATATAGTAAGTAGGGCGACATGCAATGTACGTAACCGTACAAAATTGAAATGATTACTATAATACATATCATATGTAGGTATAGAATTATGTTTGAACATGTTCTTTCTATAATTAATCTTCGAATGTCCTCAGATGGTTCTGCGAGCGGTGAGGGCGAAATCAGCGGCGACGAGCGGCCCCCCTCGCCCCCGCGCGCTCCTTCCGCTCCCCTGCCGCACCCCGCGCACCCCTCGCACCCCGCGCACCCAGCGGCCCCGCACCACGTGCCGCACTCCGCCGCCAGTGCGGCCGCCGCCACCGCCGCAGTGTTCGTAAGTACCGCTACCCGCACTCAACACTGTGTTCACAATCCCACTCTGAGGTAGCTAACTCTATTTAGATTTCGAATATACCATTATTTCATTCGTTATTACTATTCCAACAGTCTGAAATATCATTTCCATTCGTCTTGCAGAACGTGGCTGGCGCTGGCAACGCACTCGCACAATTGCAACACCTACTGCTAACGCAGCACGGGGCGCACTCCTTGCTCCTGCACACACAGGTTCGATTTCCTCACAAAGACGTTGTAAACTCTACCGTCACTTTTTAAAATTTAATATATTTCAGAGTTATCTTATGTCTTATTACGTTTTCTTAATATTATGGTGCTTTTTCTGACGGATGCACCAACTGTTTTTCATAAGCATAATTTTAGAACCTATTCTCCGTAGGTGCAACAAGCTGTAGCGCAAGCAGCTGCACAGCAACTACAGCAATTGCAGGCGCGTGCAGGGACCGCACCACCTGCCACCCTCGGTCAGTGCCCCAGCTTTTCCGTACTAACCTGTTCTCTTTCCTCTGTCATGTCACGCGGTCAAGTAACTGTGTTCTGATTACAGAAGGTCGCTCACCGTCGCCGCGATGTACTCCGCCAGGTGCGGCGGCCTTCCTTACACCGCACACGCCCGGCTCCGGTCGCGCTCGGTCCCCGCACGCGCACGCTCACGGGACTCTGCACTCGCATGCGCACACGCCGCTGCATGCGCACGCGCACAAGCCACGCGCACTCGAACCCGCTGTTGATGACACAGCTGACCTGGAGGAACTCGAGCACTTTGCAAAGACATTTAAGCAGCGCCGCATCAAGCTCGGTGAGCTTTCCTCCCTCGGTCGAAATTTATACCAGATTCTAACACCAGGCGAATTATAACAATCGGTCCTGACGGTTTACAGGGTTCACGCAGGGCGACGTAGGACTCGCGATGGGAAAGCTATATGGAAATGACTTCTCGCAGACAACGATTTCGCGGTTCGAAGCGCTGAACCTGAGTTTTAAGAACATGTGCAAACTGAAGCCACTGCTACAGAAATGGCTCGAGGATGCGGACTCGTCGTTGGCGGGCGGCGGCCCAGGCGGAGCGGGCGGTGCGGTGGGCGGAGCGCTGGGGGCGGGTCTCGCCGAGGCGGTCGGTCGCCGGCGCAAAAAGCGCACGTCGATCGAGTCGGGAGTGCGCGTCGCACTCGAAAAAGCTTTCCTCCACAATCCAAAGCCAACTAGTGAAGAGATCGCCGCCCTCGCCGATTCACTCTGCATGGAGAAAGAAGTCGTGCGAGTGTGGTTCTGCAATCGCCGGCAAAAAGTGAGCACGCGTAGGGAACGAATTCGTTGTTCGGTTGTGGGAACGCCTCACTAACAATTGGTGTTTCTGTCCTACAGGAAAAGCGTATCAATCCGCCGGCGGGCGAGGGTTGTGCGACGACGGGCTCCCTGGGCGGGTCGCTCGGGGGCACGGCGTCGCTGCTGCCGGCGCTGGCGCATGCGCACGCGCACGCGCAGGCCCACGCGCTGCAGGCGGCGGGGCTGCAGCCGCTGGCGCTGCTGGCGCGAGCTCCGGCGCGGGACTGAGCCGTCGCGGGGGCGGAGGAGACTGTAAATAGGCGCGGGCCGGTCGCGGTCCGCCGCCCTGTATATACGTGTACATGCGGGGCGCGCCCCTTCTACTATAGTTCTAGGTTACGATATGATAATGTGAAGTTTATTTATATCCCGCGTGCGCGCGGGGCGGGCGGCGCCCTGTCGTCCGGTGTACAGAGCTCATATCAGTTAGCGCTCGTCGCATATGTATGTAAGGTGGATGTGTAGAATATTATCTGTATGTTACAATAAAATATGATAGATATCAAGTGTTTTACTGATCTTTTTCTCGTCGACGATTTGCGCTGCACGAGAACCACGCCCGTTTATTTATAATATTGTATTGTGTATTTAAAGAATTATACGAAATATTACACATTTCAAACATATCATTTGTGCGATAACAACGAACGCTACAAATAAAATACTTATGTGTATTTTTGAGCTTAAAGCACTTAAGGAACTTATATAGTAGGCTTTGATCTTTCATGGTATTCGATTATATGGTTTGTTACCATTATCAGATCTTAAGGTTTTTATTCTGATTTCTAAATGATTTTCTACTAATTGTTTAAATATTTTAAACTTCTCAAGAACTTCTGATTAACATTGCATAAAGTAATCAAATACCTTTCTAGAATAATCATCTATAAATATGACAAAGTGTCTAGCACCACCGAGTGACTTTTCGTCCATTGGGCCGCAAACATCAGAATGTATTACCTCTAAAAGACCGGAAGCTCTTGTACCAGTATTCTTAAACGGTTCCCTTGTCTGTTTACCTTTTAAACAGGTATTACAAACTACATTTTTCCTTATGTTCAAATCCATATCCTACATTTTTCCTTATGTTCAAATCCATATCAACTCCTTCAACAAACTCAAGAGTTTTTGTAGAGTATGATAACTTAAATGTCCCATCCTTTGATGCCAAAAGCAAATATTGTATTATGTACAACATAAATTATTCTGTGCATAACCAGTCATAACTTTCTATATTTACTTTACCACAGCCCTTCACTATTAATGTCTTGTTGTCTGCTGCCTTAATGCTAGCAACTGAAGCAGGTCCAAAATCATATAATATCTCTCTGTTATTCGTCATGTGTTATTGCCCCTCCGGAATCAATATACTAACAGCCATTCTCCAGTTCTGGTGACAATGGAAAGGCGCCTACAAAGAAGTTTTGTATCATCTGTGGTTTTATTAAAAAGTTTTCTTTGATTTCAGTTTTGATTCATATGACAATATTTAGATATATGACCATACTTATTGCATTTAAAGCAACGGGGGCCCTTAGTTGAGGGTTTACAGTGTTTACTGTTACTCTTACTATGATTAGAATACAAAGCAGTCGAGTCATTAATACTTTTGACATCATGCAATATTTTTGTTTTTACTAAGTCAGTACTTATAATCACACCAGAGCTTTCCATTGCCATTATCATGGGATTATAGGAATCCGGTAGTCCAGCAAGGAGTAGCGTTCCGAGCCACCCATCACAGACTATGAAATTAATATTTCTCTGCTTATTTGCACAAGTTATAACTGTGTTGACATAATTTTCTACAGAACCACAGGCCTCTAAATTTGTTGCGATTAATTCACGTAAAAGACCTACTTTTCTGGTCAGCCCCGAGCCATCAAACGCTTTCCTAAGATTATTCCATACCTCTCTTGAAGTTTTAGCATCCTGTATATGGATGTAATCGATTGAATCAATCAATAGGATTATTTTCGACTTGGCTTTTATATCTTCGTCTTTAGTGAATTCCCGTTCGCAATTTTCCACGCACTTCCACAGTCCCTCGTGTTCGAGGTACGTCTTCATTGCAAAACTACGTTCCATAATTTTCTCGACCTTTCAAACGTTCGATCCGAGCTATAGTGCCTATCGATGTCATTGTAACGGTGTGATAATCCAAAACAGAAACCTAAAATGCGAGATCGATTTAAGGTTACCGGTAACCACAAATTCGCGTATCACAATTACAAAAATACTAAACTGTCCCATACTACACTATAATCGGGTGTCCTGGGCCCATAACCTATTGCTTATTGATTATTGTGTAGGATGCGATTAGCTAACAAGGAACAATAAAACACGGCGCATGGACGGAATGACATATATTGAAGGAAAGAGGAAGTCACATTTGACATAACAACACAGGTAGTGTTGCCAGAGAGAGTAACAGACAAGGTGACGAGGTTGCATTCACAATCCAACAAAAACTCTCGCGGGCTGTCAGACACCTGGGGAAGGTCCTGAACTTGAGTCGGGAATCGGTAGACTAAAAAACTCCACGGCAAACCGTACGACGCACTATGGAAATGCCACAGGGTTGCGTGAGCAGGCTCCGCAATACCCCCGGTTGCGATACTGCCTCCCAGCCCGCCGTAACCGAGCAATGGGTGGTCGAGGCCCCCGCCTCATTACCCTGGTTTCAGCCGATAGCGGAGAGGCAAAGCCCCTCAGGAACCCCCTTAAACTTTGATCAGAAAGTACAAAGAAACCAAAATTTCACACCAGACCCCAGACTCAAAAATCGTGTAAACTCCACGGCAAACCGTACGACGCACTATGGAAATGCCACAGGGTTGCGTGAGCAGGCTCCGCAATACCCCCGGTTGCGATACTGCCTCCCAGCCCGCCGTAACCGAGCAATGGGTGGTCGAGGCCCCCGCCTCATTACCCTGGTTTCAGCCGATAGCGGAGAGGCAAAGCCCCTCAGGAACCCCCTTAAACTTTGATCAGAAAGTACAAAGAAACCAAAATTTCACACCAGACCCCAGACTCAAAAATCGTGTCTCCCAATACTATACAATGTATATATATATTAAGTCTTTATATATGAAATTGCCGTTTTGTATGAAAAAAAATTAAACGAATTTTTTTCATGTATTTTTTATTTGTATTAATCGAAGTAATTACCCATGCAATCAATGCATCTTTGCCAACGCAGTGTCAGTTTATTGATGCCCTTCTTAAAGAAATCAGCTGGACGGGAGGCAACAAATTCTTCAAAGGCATTTTGTACTGCCTCTCGGGTATTGAATTTTTTTCGCGCCAAGGAGTTATCCAAATTCTGAAAAAAGTAGTAGTCTGTAGGCGCAAGGTCTGGTGAGTAGGGCGGATGACGGAGAACTTCCAACCCCAGTTCTTGCAACTTGGAGACCGTCTGCTGTGCAGTATGAGGTCGCGCATTGTCGTGCAGGAGCAGCGGAGACGAGCGATTGACCAATGCTGGTTGTAGATGTGCCAGCTTCCCCATCATTGTGTTCAGTTCTTCACAGTACATGTCTGCAGTAATAATGCTCACCCAGTTTGGTAAGAAGCTGTGATCAATCACACCGGCGTTAGACCACCAAACAGTGACCATCACTTTTCTAGGGGTAAATTTTCGTTTAGGGCGTTGTTTAGGGGCCGAACCAGGATCCAACCAACTTGCTGAGCGCTTGCGGTTATCAAACGGAATCCATTTTTCATCGCAGGTAACAATGTGGTTCAAAATTGAATCCATTTTTCATCGCAGGTAACAATGTGGTTCAAAATTCCTTCATTTGCGTGTCTGTTGAGCAGTGCAAAGCACGTCTCGACGCGTTCTTCGCGCTGGCAATCATTGAGTTCGTGGGGCACCCATTTCTCAAGCTTTTTTACCTTGCCAATTTGACGCAAATGGACCAATATTGTTTTGACGCTAACGTCGAAAGCTGCTGCTAATTCAGCCGTAGATTGTGTATCATCAGCTTCCACAATCGCCTTTAATTCGTCATTGTCGACCAAAGTCTTCGGACGACCGCGAGATTCATTTTTCAGGTCGAAATTCCCAGCACGGAAGCGAGCAAACCAATACAGGTGGTGCGTTGGTTTGTAGTGTTAGCTCCGTAAACGTCGTTGATGTTGCGTGCCGCTTGTGCCGTGTTGCTGCCACGACGGTACTCATATTCCATAATTACTCGAATTTTTAACGTATACATGATGACAAAAAAGATTGAAATGCGATGAAAATGTAACACTAATCAATAAACAAATGACAACTTTTGGAAATGTCATAGATGGCAAATGAACAGGTGGGTCACCTGATGTTAAGTGATCACCACCGTCCATGGACACTAACATCACCAGAGGAGTCACAAGTGCGTTGCCACCCTTTGGGGGGAAGGGTTAGGGGAGGGAGAGGAGAGAGGAGAGGGGAGGGGAGGTGAGCCTCCGGCGCTCTCACTGACCGAACGAAACGCAACAATAAAATTAATTTGAAATTAGAATTCTTAGCCAAACAAAAATTATATTGATTTGAAATGGCCAGTACTGCAGAACGGCAATTTCATAGGTAAAGACCTATTATATATATATATTTACATATCTATATAAAGATAACAATGATTACTGTAGGTTATCCTTATACCAGATCATAGAATATGCACAATGATGATGCATATTCTAAGTGCATTAATTACTGTGCGAGTGATTACAAGTGATTATTATATTTCTTGTACCTTTTGTAGGAGATAAGAATCAGTTCTTGGAATGGAGCTTTTAATAATGTTATATGTGATTTCGCCAACTGAGGGACGTCCAGATAAAATTGGGAGACTCGCTTACCTCAATAAGTTTTACAGGACAAGAAGAACGGCGGTCACACATAACAAATGTGTTTTACGAAGGCAACCTTTTAATTTATAACCTATTATATACTCTGGCACTATATAATATAACAAATGTGTTTTACGAAGGCAACCTTTTAATTTATAACCTATTATATACTCTGGCACTATATAATAAAGTGATGTTGGTAATTGGAGACTCAGTAGTAGTTTTTAATACTGATTAATTAATATTATCTATAAGTATGAGCAAACGTGGCTGTTGACGAGTTATATGTGTCGAACAACTGACTACCGTTGATATAAATAATTATTCAATTAGTGGTTCAGTTTAAGTAGAGGCAGAGTTAGATGATTAACAGAATCAACAATCTACCAAAAATAAATAAAAGTGAATTAATTATGCAAATCCGAGGATCAAGTATAGTAGCGCCAATTAGGAAGATACATACGAACTAATATATATGTCAGAGTATAAAGGTAGAGCCTGTAGAGCCGAGAGCACACGGCTGGCATTGTCCTCCATTTGTATGTATTTTCACAACACGACTGGCACTATTAAATGAAACGACGACTTCTTCGATTTTTGTTCTTTAATGCTTTTACAATAATCTCAGAGACAACGCTCTCCGAGACAATAATTATCACTTAGCGACAATAACGATAGATCTCACGAACTCTACACAATAATGAATAATGAACCTTGCACAAGCACTTATAAAGGAATCGCCTTCCTTCACATACCAACTACCCAAGTGAAGGAAGTCTTAGTTTAACGAAGTACTTAATCTACGATTTTGTACATAGTTACACTTTATATTCGCTAATAATTCTAATTATAAATAAATAACGATTTTAACATCATACATTGAATAATTACATTACCATTAATTATCTTAAAATAATTCACCGTTGTAACAACAGAAGTAGTTTACAAATCCTTATTCGCTATATAACTCATTTTAGATCGACAATTATTCTAGTAATTACAAAGTAATCCTAATAACATAGTACAATGCCAATATGTTTTAATTACATTGTTATTCATTTTAAATAGCAACTTTACCATTCTATCTCGACTGCACATAGACTGTATTTCCGGTTTTAATAAATAACAAAAGGTTCCAAATGTTACTTAAATCTAGAATATTTCTATTACAATTTCACAAGTCCGATTTTAATTATCGTGACACTAATTTAGGTCTGCTTTAAATCAAGAATCAAATACAAGTTGACGGTGTCACGCGTCGAGTGTGGCGTGACACCGGTTTATTTAGCGACTTCTATCAGTGCTTATGCGAATAAACATGTGGAATTCTTAGAAGTTATGAACAGTTTAATCTAATCTAAATTACTCAATAATTTAGAAGAAAACACATTAACAATAATTAAATAGAAGAGCATTAACAATACCTGGCCAGTATTGATTAACATAGAAAATAATAGATGGCGCTGTTAACAAACACCTGTGATAATTCGAATCTTCGGAATGCTCCGACTGCTGAATGCTCCCACTATGACATATATGATTAATATACTTTGGTAAAATAATAGTATCATGAGAACAGAAATTTTAAAGTACCTACTAATATATGGCACTCGGATATTGCATCGATCCTCGTAGGATTCAAATGCTATTATAAACTTCATAAATATCATGATGAATTTATAGTACGGTGATAGAGCAAATCATAATGTTCGTCATATAATTACTATAGGGTTTATAGAGAATACTAAAAATACGTTACATTGAAATAATTTTGCTTCCGTATATAAAACAAAATACCAACATGCATTAACCACTACCTAATAATCAATACTAAGGAAAACCTGAGATCTTAAGGATCACACATAATTTCAAATAAATAAATTGTCCAAATCCGTGAAAACTTATATAAAATATATATCGCTCTTGTTATTTTATATGTCTCAATTTAAAAATGTGCATAATAGTATTATGATGTTTACGTAATGTAAAAACACTACCTGTTACAAATGATAATCGAAAATCAATTTTTGGAACTACGCAGTAGTTTGTAATTTAAGTGGTGCTATCTTTGAATTTAGTCAATAACTATTAGAAATGTCATTAATAGAATTTGCAAACTGTGTGAGGTTACATTTATTTTCACGCAGTATGTGCCAAACTACAGTTCCATTTAGTTTTAAACGTGATCGTTAGATGTCGCTATATTACAATATGGTATCGTCTGTTAAGTACATAAAATATATTTTACCTGCTCTTCACAAGAATTAGGAACCATATACGTATATAGCGCTTGTTGGTACAATGGGTATTGTGTCTGCACAGCAGTGTGCACTGTGTAACGTGGTCGAATGTGTAAATATTTGAAGAATATGTAGGACGCAAATTTTTGCTTACATAGTCACTTGTGTTTGATACATTGTTTGCTTATTCTATGATGAAAATGATATCGATATTTAAATTGCACGACGATGTGGTGTCGCGCGGCGCGGATGACGCGCACAGAGACGCGGACGAAGCAATTGGCGGCTGACACAGAATTACATATTACGAAACATGTAAACACTCGACAAAGCATCGCTCATGTAAAATGTGTACAATATTTTTAATGTGAAATATTAGATATTAGATCAAATTAAACAAAGTTATTGTTCGCGTCTTCCTGTATGATCCTCTAGATCTTCTAAACTGCCCAACAAATTTCGATCCGGTTTTCACTATCGGTTAAAAAAAATTTAGGAAGCTTTGCATTAATCTGGTTATTTATAATAAAAAAAAACAGAGTAGTCCTTGTATTGTAATCAAGTCATAAGAAATATTTTTCGGAGGTTTACGTTACGGTATTTTGGAATTTTTTGACTTCCAAGATCATTAAGTGGATACAAACAAATAATCTAAATTACTTTGTGAATTATGACACCACATTAGTACATTACACGTGTGTGAAGCCGGACATTAGTATATTACGAGTATATAAGATAATACCTTAGATCTAAAATGAATATTTCTTGTTATTGTTATTGTTGTTAGATTATTCTCAAATATCAGATCATTATCGAGCTGAACCAAATTTAATGTAAAATTAAATTTCTCATTGAAAACAATATAGAAGGTTCAGTAACCCGAGGTTAACCTAATCATAATCTTATTGTATTAGATACAACTGACCCGGTACTGAGATTCAGCGAAATTAACTATGTTTTGTATATGAAAGCTGGTAAGATCAACATTTATAATATACTAGTGACCCGCCCCGGCTTCGCACCAGTGCAATGTATTTTGGTGCTTTGACATTTACATTTCATGACAGTCATAGAACATCCTAAATCTCGTCACATAAGTGACGTTTTTTTGTAGCGTGTATTTTTAAATCTGTGACACGTTTTAAATATTCATTATAAAGTAAATTTTCAAAAAAAAGTATTAACAGACTTCAATATCAAGCAAAAACCCATAAGGCACTAAAAAGCGGAAAATAAATATTTTATCAAATTAACCAAATTAAATAAAACATATGAATTTGTGTGCTACCTAGAGATGTATTGGAAATCGGTGCCAACCGAAATTTCAAATTTGTTCCAGGTAGAAAAGTATTACAGAGACGCGAGAGTGAACTTAAACTTTTTGTACCTATGTAGATGATACGATTTTCAGTTGGCACCGACTTCTAATATATCTCTAGGTAGCACACATATTCATATGTTTTATTTAATTTGGTTAATTTGATAAACTATTTATTTTCCGCTTTTTAGTGCCTTATGGGTTTTTGATTGATATTGAAGTCGGTTAATACTTTTTTTTGAAAATTTACTTTATTTGTGTATACATTATAGTTAATGCTCAATTAAGGAGCTACTATTAATTTGTGGCGAGGAAAGAGACAACGTTTCTCATTGCTTAATTTTGATCACTTGAACTTAGTGAATGGTTATTGATTAGGTTGCTATATTGTATCGTCCTCGTCCCATCGTATCGACTTTTGCAGTACACTGTTCAATGGGCTTAGTCAGGAGTTACGTATGACCCGCACAAACATAATTAAATGACCCGCGAGCATCGCCCTTGTCCAATTAGCTAGCTTACGATAACAAATTTAACGATAATGGAGGTGCGAGCCAAAGTGCGGCCGCACTGTGAGCGACCTCCACGTCCTCCGTGCCTCTCATCAGTACCACAAACCACCACTAACGCGCATGTAAATTACGACTAATTACAACTATTATACAAAAAACATTAATTCGTTGTTCTACGTGAACATTTAAAGGTCCCCGCATAGAGGAGTAGGTATTACTCGAGTCAATTTCGTTCGCTCATAATTTTATTACAACAGAACGATACGAATAGGTATATAGTCTACCGGCCTCATTATATAAACTATACTTTTAATGCTCAAAAAAATACATCATTACAACTTTGGGATTGTAACTGAAAGCAAGTAAGGAACATTCTTAAAAACTTGGGTGTAGAAAACAATTTGTGTTGTATTTTATTTACTATTGTTGAAAGAAAGGAGACTGAAAGATACGTTATACAGAAAAATACTAGCTGTAAGCTAAGCTAAGCTACTAACTGTACTTGAGAACCAACGTCCTTCCAGGCTTAGTGTATATACCATCTTCACTTAAAATCAGGTGAGATTATGGTGAAACCCTAAAACCTATAAAATATAAAAAAGTGGCCGCGGCTGCTATCCGACGTTCTCTTCGGGTAAAGCAAATAGTATAAACGCCGCGCCGTTAATCTATTAGAGAAGGTAGTCCGGTGAAGCTGTAAAGACCTTGCCAGGTCAATAGCATAGTCAGTTCGAAAAAAAAAAAAACTATTAGAGAAGCAGTCGAGTCGCTCCGCTCTCGCACTAACCACTCACCGCACAATATAATTACTTAGTCATTGTTTATCGCGGTCTAAGTGCAGGGCCTCGATTTTATAACGGAAATAATAACAGTTCATCTGTAATTGTAATTATGACGCATTCAGATAAATAAAGTGTTTCTCGTGGTACAGTTACTTGTGTGATCCACAAATGATTGTTCTGAGTCTGGATGTCCTTTATGTCCGTCAATTGATGTAGGTAATGTGATATGACCGGGATTTCATCTACATATGTGCTAAATAAAAAATAAACAAAATTGGATACTTGTGTTTTTAAAATTGTGTATAAAGTTCCAATGTAAATAATGCGAATTGAATGGACACCCTGCTGCTTCAACATTGTATATACGAGTCTGCTCTCACTGCCGCCTTGCCACGCCGCGCCGCGTCGTTAGCGGCTACGTACCGTATCACATTTCGATGACCTTATTATCGTGTTTACCTTTTATTTTAATACTTCAAAAACTGAAACGAAGTTGTTTTGAGGTGCACTCATTTTAGTTTTAATTCGTTTATTTAACAGATTAATTGTGATACAAGTGTGTGGTGGTCAGTATGTCAGTCGATTATTCTCCTCTTTGTACTCAGACTCGAGTATATAATAAAACGCTATGTTTTAGATTTCCTTAATATATCCAGAAGCATATTTTTTCTTAAAATAAAATTGCTAAAAATCAATGTTCTATTGATTTATTAGAAAAATGTCTTATTAATTTACTTGAGACTAGGTAATATATGATTCACTTTAGTAATAATAATAATTAAAATGAATGAAGTTCAATATGATTTTTGAACAAAGAATTTAGTTACATAATTATTTATTAGAAATAATATTGATATTACACAAGTGCACTTTAAATGTTTAAAATTTTTGATACTTTTATCCGAACACGTATATTTTTATATAAAATACATATCATTACAGGCAATAGCCTGTCAGTTCACTCTAACTGCTTATACTCGTTAAGGGATATCATAGCATTACCGTTATACACTTGATTTATTTACCGTTAAATTTTGGAATAAAATGTAAAAAAATAATTAGTATAAATTGCAATATGGCTTAATGATAGGTGATAACATTTTTGGATATAATTTTTTAAAGGAAACTTTTATAAAATGTAATATTATTTAAAATATTTTGGTAATGTCGTTTTATATTGGAATTATGTCATAATAAACAATACAGCTAAAATGGACAACCTATTGAAGTGAATACTGAAGGGGTATCAGCTGCATCAATGCCGAAATACAAACAACAACGGAAAACTGCCGGTTTCAAATGACTGTTTTCGGCATCCACTAATTATTAGTTTCCAAATGTTTAATACGATGTCTTTCAGAACTGAAATAAACACTTAAGAGGAAAATTATAACAACCGTTCTATATATGTATAATAAGTACAGAGAGTAACTTAACTTTAACAAAAGATCACATTTTAATAAACAAATACAAGAGACTGACCAGTAAGATTTTAATTAGCTGTAGGAGAAACCGTTTAGAGAGGTGTGCGCAACCGAGTGTGACGCACACAGTATCGCTAGCGAACAGAGCAGTGAGCTTGCGTTCCGCGAACAGTCGCGACACGCCGCGTCGCGCGCACTGAGCCGAGCGCAGGAGCGCGCGGACACGCGTTATCAGTCGACGCGTGGAGTGAGTCCGGTGCGCACCGCTGTGCCGTGTCGTCATGACCTGCAAGGACCGGCTCGCTGAGTTGCACCACGTGAGTACACTACCATCATACTGGCCACTTTCACATCTGTGCTCCCGTCCGCATGTAACGAACATTCAAATCCGTCAGGAAGAATATTTGCTACTTACTACATGTAGAAACATAACAGCATTGCGATGCTGTTGCGCTTGTGTCGCGTTTTAATATCATCGTGGCGCTATAATGTCTGGCTACTTCTCGTGACTACAACTTGACTGTGAACTGGTCTTGCCTACCAGTTTATTGTTGGTACAGGACACCCCGTGAACCATACTCTGTCCGCCTAGAGTTCATTAGCTCCTCGTGGCGCGATCCTCGTAAATGACGTGCCGCGCTGTACCGCTCCTAATACAGTGTTTAATATGTTGTTTGATTTGCTGACGCCCATGACATAGTTCTCCAGATAAATGGCCAAGAGAAATGTGCAAGGACAACGTGGGCGTGCTCCTCACCTCGCCGCGCCGGTGTTTGTGTCATACTCTGCGATAGCTTATCACGTGTATTTGAAGTGATTGCATCGAGCACTGGTAAATTATTTATTTGGTAGACTAGAATTGTGTGAGCTGTACAAACTATTCGCAAGTGTACAGTATAGTTGCTCGTTTGCAGTTTCTCTGTAACCCTTCGAGGGAGATGATCGCTGCAGTTATCTTAACTGATTACCAGAACTATACTAATAACAGAAATGAGCCGATATATTGTAATAATTGTTCATATACTTACTACTAGATTATTCATTTACGTTTCATAGGATATGAGAGTAATCCTACATTTAGTGATCCGAATATTTCTGGGGTAAATAGAATATTTTTGTATAATCATACATAATAACATTTTTAAACATTCAAAATTAAACGAAACTTATTTTTAATGACGCAGGATTTATATACCTAATACGTGGTACCTAATACCTACGTGACTAATATTTCTTCTAAAACTGGTTAAACTTTAAACGCATTATTACAAAGGTATTTGTTAGGTTTATATGTTGATGTAGCTGTGGTATAGTTTGTTGATGGAAGCGGTGTCGTGGTTGCAGTTAGCGAACAACGCGGCCGGCGTATACCACGACACCGTGCAGCTGGAGCCGCCGGACCCGCCGGAAAATGTTAAGGAGATCGAACTGATTTTCCACGAGGTGAGTTCAATTCTTAAATATTTATCTTTAAAAAATGACGACTACTTATAACAAAATCATACGACTAAATTGCCTTCTTGTGAGATAAGTGAACTGCAATGTCGATGTAGCACAAAAAATGTAATCTTAGACACAATAAAAATAGAACGTTGAATGCACAGTCCACATTATATTATTTCGTTGTAAGATCAAATAGTAGAGAGAGGCGCGCAACTCACATGATGATGATCTTTATATCGTTTGTGTGTTGTGTATTGGCGCGACGCATGTGGCGTGATGAGATGTGATGTGACGCGATATGTTGACGACACACTTATATTAGTTGATAATGATGATAGTACACGGATAGAGTTGTATAGATATTATTGTATTAGATTGTATAGAGGATAGAGAGTACGCGGTTCACGACGGTGCTACACTATGTGCTATGTAGAGGACACGACGGGTGATTATAGGCATAGACATGTTTTTAAAATGCCACGTTATCTGACGATAACTTCTATGACAAGAAACACTCGATTCAACTGATCCACGTCTTCGTTTAACTGAGTTTAGGGGTAATACACCACTCGACGCGTCGCTTTTTTTAGACAATACACTTCTATGTAACATTTGCTCATTCAACACCTTTTTGTGTATATTACATTCTTTTACAATACAAATATTAGAACCATTAAATGATACCCTACTATATTATTAAACTATATATATTTAGACTACTATATAAACTAGCCATGTAAGACGTTATCCCATATGTTATCCCAAGTTATAAGCAGAAATGATATTTTAAGTTGTTATAACATATTTTATGTCGTTATAAATAAGTTTCAGGATTGACCATTGGCACCCATTTAGATCTCACTTCTTTTGTTGTAGAAGTTTACAACCTACATGTATATATTGAACTTGGGTCTCATTACAAATTTGTGTTTTTGATGGGATATCATTATTTTTTGTACAGAAATTATTAGTAGTTACTTATTCATAGTAAAATATTAATACCAAATGGTTTTTGTTAATCTTCAATATTAAATCCCAGTAAATAACGGAATAAATACGAAACTCGACCTATAATATTTATGTAAGCTTGAACCATACTCTTAAACTGAACTATACTCTTATTTATAAGTAGTTGTAAGTACTAAAACTGATATGTTTGGATTTTAAAATATTAAGGGTGGTATTCCACTCGTTATATATTCACGTGAAGTCCTTAAAATCCACATATTAAAGACCGACTGTCATCAATTTTGATTACTATTCTTACATTATAGGCGCTATAATTAAGTATTCCTAATAAAATCAATTAATCGAAAAATTATATTAGGTCTTTACCTATGAAATTGCCGTTTTGTATGAAAAAATTTAAACGAATTTTTTTCATGTATTTTTTATTTGTATTAATCGAAGTAATCACCCATGCAATCAATGCATCTTTAATGTTAAAAAGGGAAAGGAACTTCGTTCCAACTGGGGGTCCATATACCTCTCAAGCTTTTCTTTACATTACCGCCAATATTTGTAGGTTAGTTTTTATTTTAATTGGACCCGGTAGCTGATTCTTACCGGCAAATCGGATTGCGAATGTAAGATCATGTCAAGCGGGTTTTGGTGTTAAAAGGCTATTATAGAGTGGATCAATATGTGAACGATGGTGATGTCTGGAATTGACTCATCTCTGTGCATCCATTAACCGTTATCCGGCCTATGCCGATATAGTGATTCGATTTAATATGTCGCAAAGCGATATTAACCACTCCTCCTCCGCCTACTGCATTCTATAGGAAGGGTCAAGCGGAGGTGCCCGGAGCCTTACTTTATAGAAAGTGTCGGCGCTGCTAGTGTTAAATTATCATCAAATAAACCCCTTCAGCAGTGTGTGTTTTCTTGTCGTGGAGAAGTATAGCAAGTGCACGCGCAGGAGGGCGAAGTACGCGAATAACATTGTTTATTTATTTATTATTTAATATTTCAATATTATATACAACGTATATTTTGCTTTAATTTTTTTTATATTTTTTACTTATATACGTAAAATATATTGTTAAGACAACGCAGATCAAGTCGCGAATATCAATTCTATAGTAAGAATGCCGTAGAAATATTCTTATTGTACAAATGTATGTAATGAGAAAGCCTAGTAGTATAGATTTGTCAGCGTTTGAAATGTTCACTCAGTGTAAGCTCACGTCCGCGTTAGACCTAACAGCATGTTTGTGTGTTAGCGGAGAGCACTCGCGATCTAACAGCATGTTTGTGTGTTAGCGGAGAGCACTCGCGATCTAACAGCATGTTTGTGTGTTAGCGGAGAGCACTCGCGATCTAACAGCATGTTTGTGTGTTAGCGGAGAGCACTCGCGATCTAACAGCATGTTTGTGTGTTAGCGGAGAGCACTCGCGATCTAACAGCATGTTTGTGTGTTAGCGGAGAGCACTCGCGATCTAACAGCATGTTTGTGTGTTAGCGGAGAGCACTCGCGATCTAACAGCATGTTTGTGTGTTAGCGGAGAGCACACGCGATCTAACAGCATGTTTGTGTGTTAGCGGAGAGCACACGCGATCTAACAGCATGTTTGTGTGTTAGCGGAGAGCACACGCGATCTAACAGCATGTTTGTGTGTTAGCGGAGAGCACTCGCGATCTAACAGCATGTTTGTGTGTTAGCGGAGAGCACTCGCGATCTAACAGCATGTTTGTGTGTTAGCGGAGAGCACTCGCGATCTAACAGCATGTTTGTGTGTTAGCGGAGAGCACTCGCGATCTAACAGCATGTTTGTGTGTTAGCGGAGAGCACACGCGATCTAACAGCATGTTTGTGTGTTAGCGGAGAGCACTCGCGATCTAACAGCATGTTTGTGTGTTAGCGGAGAGCACTCGCGATCTAACAGCATGTTTGTGTGTTAGAGGAGAGCACTCGCGATCTAACAGCATGTTTGTGTGTTAGCGGAGAGCACTCGCGATCTAACACCATGTTTGTGTGTTAGCGGAGAGCACTCGCGATCTAACAGCATGTTTGTGTGTTAGCGGAGAGCACACGCGATCTAACAGCATGTTTGTGTGTTAGCGGAGAGCACTCGCGATCTAACAGCATGTTTGTGTGTTAGCGGAGAGCACTCGCGATCTAACACCATGTTTGTGTGTTAGCGGAGAGCACTCGCGATCTTGACATACATATCTGCGTTGCAATCAAACATATCACGTTGTTCAACAGCCTCGTTTTACTCCTGCCCATATTATCCTGTAGGTTCATACTATTTGTTTGTCGTGCTGCTCTCTACGGTATCCTTTAGTAACAGATTATACACTGAATGACATCGTCGTCGTGTAAATATATAATGTGCAGTGTTTAATAGGAGTCGCCGTGACGGATTTGCATTCGCGGAGTGAAATACTCGCACTGCAGTTAAAACACGCTCGCGCTACTTTTCGTCAGTTTTCCTTATTTTATAATATACCAATGTTAACAAAATGAACCATAGGCATTGGAGTGTTAACTAGTGTTAATTGATCATTAACGTAATAAAAATATGTTGGTTATGAATGCACCCTGTTACGCTACAGGTGGAGGCCACCCGAGGCTGGCTCGACGAGTTGATCGACAACACGCAGTTAATCCGGCGCCTACAAGCCGACCCCACCTTCCATCACAATCAGAGTACGTTCTCGCATCTACTGCACGCAATATTATTTCACTTGATCCAAATAACCTTTAACTCTTATCCACGTAGGATTTCGTATTGTTATGTAGCTCGATAAGGTGCTAATGGCGCATATTACAGAGCTGCAGGAGCAGTTAGAAGCCGCGGTGTCCGCGAGCGCCGCGCTCGGCGGCCGGCTGGGTCCAGCGCTGCGTCACCTGGAGGAGCGCGGGGGGCCGGCGGGGGCGGCGGGGACGGCGGGGCGTGTCGCGCGGCTGCAGTACCTGTGCCTGCGGCGGCGGTACGCGGAGGCGCTGCACGCGCACCACACTGCACTCGATGCGCTGCGTGACCAGCGCCTGCATCTGCTGCACGCGCAGATTAAACTTAGTAAGTCTACTATCGGCGCACACACACACGGACGAATACACGAAAATTTCCGTACTCGCACGTTGTCGGTAACTGCTAATAGATAAGGGCAACAAGCAGGCTCACGTCGATGTAAACAATTGTGAAACATAACAAATCGATACGTAAATATATGTACGAGTCTCAAGTGGCTCAATTTGATTATTTATTCAGTGCAATTAGCAGCCATTTCTTGCTACGTCCCAGACTAAACTACGTCCTACTTATATTCCATGTCTTTTTTTTATGGTACGTCGTACACTCCCAATTTAATAAAAACAGTCACCTGGTGACAAAAAGCAATGGCAGTTGTGGCTCATGCCGACCTGCTCAAACGTCTCTTCACATATCATTTGAAACAACCAACATGATGGAAAAGACCAAATACGCGGGCCGGAATACAATTCCAGTTTATTGTACAACAAAGGTATTAATTAGTAGAAAATGGAATCACTTTGAAATTATAAACTTGCAATTATAAATTTGAAAAAACTTGCTTGTTTGGATAATTACACTTACCACATTATAAAAAAAAGGTATGTGTCACAAAAGGTGGAGTTAGAGAGATCATTATTTTAATTTGAATTACCCGTACTACAAAATACGAGCACAATTATTTCCCAAGAGGTGTATTTTTTGCTACCGTAATATTGCAAAAAAATGTTTAACCCGCGTTCTCTGAATAATACGTGCAAATATAAACCTTCCATTCATTCGTAATAAAGCATCTTTAGTTAAAGTACACAAACTACATTATTGAAAAAGCCATCTGACGCTAGAAGCGAAGCTGTTGTCTAAACTCATTGCCATGGGCTTCAGCTAAGGAAGAGATATAGCAATAATCGATATATTGTCAATTGTATTCTCACGAGAATACACAGTAAGTAAAAATCATTGGCATCAGAATCTTCTATCGTCACCAACAAGAATACCTTAGGTCTAAAGAGTGATTGCATAAACGCACTTCGTAACCTGGGTATTGATGTGTCGACGTAGCATATTACAATAATGCATGTCATTGCCAATTGTAATGAAATTTGACATTGAAACGAGATAGCAATGGAAACAAAGACAAGTGAAAATCCTGATAATTTTCTAACAGTAGGATGACAATGTTTAGAAATAACATCCATCTTTATGCATCCAATCAAAAACGAATGTAACTGTAATATATTTTTCTAGAAATATGTTCTATGAACAGATGAATCAGATCAAGTTCTTTGTCGTTTTTTCTCGATAAGTGATCTGTTTTCCGAACTGGTGTTAGTTTTGACATTGATAAGCGCCTTATTATGGCCTAAATTAATTAAAGTATTTTGGATTTGTCTAAAATAAAAAATTAGCGCGTTACAATATTTTCGGAACAAATTTTCTCGGAGTTCAGAACAACAAGCATTACTTGTAAGAAGTGAAAAATTATTAAAGTGTGAGTGAGAGTCTTGTAACCGTCGTGTGCTTGTTTGTGTTCCAGCTAACCTCGAGATATCGGACGATGAGTGCCAGGCTCTGCTCGACTCCAACAACATATCGCTCTTCGTGGACAACGTAAGCTTACAATGCGTTGATATTCTACTCTGTTATACTAATCAAGTTTTATTTGTAAGAGTATCTTTTTACAGTTGTATTCCACACACGCACTCTTGTAATAAAGTTGTTTGAACAGGGAAGCAGTGGGGATTCATAACTCTATACCTGTAGGCGGTAGAGCCACGCTGAAGGTGTTACTGGTTTCAGCATGAATGGGTCGGCTCGCCCGGAGTAGCAATACCCTCTCATAGAAACCGACGTAAAGTAACAGTGCTTGCATTGTTGCGTTTCGTTCGTTCGGTCAGTGAGAGTGATGGAGGCCAAGGAGTTTTCCAAGCTAACAAGCTAAATCGCGTAGGGATATTCAGGTTAATAAAACATCGAAGTACGATTGATACGATATATCGAAAACATTATTACATAGATGTTAGAATATCGATACAAAAACATCTTTTTTTTTCGATATATATAACAACTAGCGGGTCCGGCAGACGTTGTCCCACCCTGATTATAAAAATCCTTGACACATTATATACCAAAACGTTCCCCATGAATCACCTTATCCACTGGTGAAAACCGCTTGAAAATCCGTTCAGTAGTTTTTGAGTTTATCGCGAACAGACAGACAGACAGACGCGGTAGGGGACTTTGTTTTATACTATGTAATGAAGAGTTCATATACTCGTATACTTGATACTAACGAGTAAAATTGTGGAATATAAGAATCTAAGATATTCATTGATATGATATACTGTAAAGAACTAAGACATTGCAGACAAAGAGTAAAAGCGATTTTGTTTTATAGTATTTATAGATAGATAAATTATTTGGTATAATAAAATTATCTGCCAAGTAAAAGTTACATCTTTAAAAAACAAAAAAGATGGGAGAATAATTCTTAAATAAAACCTCGCAATCACACTGGGTTTCGAGAACCTATTTTTAAATTAATGAAAATATTTTGACTACGAGTTATCAACAAATATACTGTTATGTGTAAAAAACAAAGTATATCCGTTTGAGAGTAAAATTTGATGCTACTTCAGATTACATTTCGATAACAATGAGGAATACATTGATTATGTATGTCTTCTCGTCACACATAATATGTTGTTATTCATTAATTGAATTAAAAACATTCTAAAAATAAAAATTGTTCCAGTGAAAAATATCGACTTTTTTCTAGGGATAGTTGTTATAAGTTATTATCCAAAGTCTAATTATGTGTACCCACAAGTGCATTAAGAAAACCAAAACTTTTACATGTACCACTAGTAAGGACGACATATCGACAAAATGCCTTTCTGGTCCGAGCATGTAAATATTATAATTCCTTAGACATAGAATTATGAAACCGCTTACACTTACAACAGGTTTGTTACTCTATGTCCTTAGACAATAATCTAGATTTATTTTCAACTAGCGTACCATGTTTTAGAAAATGTTTAACTTTTTTTATTGATACTAACATTGTGTGTGTAATAATTATGTTCTTTTTTTTTATTCATAGCTGTTTTTTTCTTTGTTTACTTACATTTACTTTACTTATAAATATAAGTAAGAAAAGAACATAATTAATACACACACAATGTTAGTATCAATAAAGAAAGTCAAACATTTTCTAAAACATGGTATTTCTACATATAAGTGAAAACTTGTAATTAGCCTTTTTGTGTTACTTCACTGATGTTAACTGTAAGTTTTTCCAAATCTATACTATACTAATACTAATAATAATAATAATATTATAAAGAGGTAAAGTTTGTGACGTTGTGAGTTTGTGGGTTTGTGGGTTTGTGAGTTTGTGACGTTGTGACGTTGTGGCGTTGTAAGGTGTAATCTCAGGAACTACTGGTCCGATTTGAATAATTCTTTCAGTGTTATATAGCTCATTCATCGAGAATGGTTATAGGCTATATATCATCACGCTAAGGCCAATAGGAGCGGAGCACAGATGAAAAATGTTTCAGAATCGAGATGTTTTTTTCTTTTTGAGAGCTTCTACTGTGTGTCAGCGTTAGCCCAGAGTAGTAACTATTACTACGCGGACGAAGTCGCGGGCAGGGGCTATAATCTATATACTAATATTATAAAGAAGTAAAGTTTGTGAGTTTGTGACATTGTAGGGGATAATCTCAGGAACTACTAAACCGATTTTGAAAATTATTTTACTATAAAGCCACGTTATTTATGAGTGTCATAGGTTACATATCATCACGCTAAGGCCAATAGGAGCGAAGCACAAATGAAAAATGTTTCAAAATCGAGATGTTTTCAGCTTCTGCTGTGTGTCAGCGTTAGCCCAGAGTAGTAACTATTACTACGCGGACGAAGTCGCGGGCAGGGGCTATAATCGATATACTAATATTATAAAGAAGTAAAGTTTGTGAGTTTGTGACATTGTAGGGGATAATCTCAGGAACTACTAAACCCATTTTGAAAATTCTTTTACCAATAGAAAGCCACGTTATTTGTGAGTGTCATAAGCTATATATCATCACGCTAAGACCAATAGAAACGGAGCAACAATGAAAAATGTTTTAAATCGGGGATTTTTTTCCTTTTGAGAGCTTCCGCTGCGTCTTAGCCCAAAATAACTATTCCACGCGTGCAAAGTCGCGGGCAGAAGCTATTAATTAATTATATAATCTATACTAATAATATAAAGAGGTAAAGTTTGTGAGGTTGTAGGGGGTAATATCTGGGGAGTCGGAGAAAAATGGTCGAACGAAAACGTTTCTTACGAACGCTGCCTTAATTATGAAATATATATGATTAACCTGTTAACCGGACAAGACGTATAAATGCGTCAGGCGTAAACAATATCGATTACGGGTAGGACATATGAATACGTCCTCAAAAATTAATGTGCGCCCTGGAACGGAAGGGATGTATATTTCCGATCAACTATGATATTACGTCATCCATGCGTGTCTTGACATGAATTGATTATTGAATTGTTCTGATTCTATACGCATAGAATCAGAACAATTTCTCTATTGTGAATCACTCACAGACGTGTTTTGTGTGACCAGTGACAGGTACATATTTACACTTATTTTATTTATCTATTTTAATTAAATGCTTACAAGAACATACAATGGCTATAAAAATATCTCTATTTTATATTATTTTTATTTCATATCTTTTTATAAATTTTTTTTAGTGCTCATCAAATGAATGAGAGCGATATCAGTTATGATGATGTATGTTTCAATGTACCGGCAAGTAAAAGAAGGAGACGCATTATGAGTTCATACATTTCATATATTTATCATTCATATATTCAATATATTCAATAGTTTATCATTCATTTTATGAATAAATTAAAATATAGAAATATGAAATGACGGTCTCCGGGCGTGACGTATTGACATGTCCTAGCGAAACAATACGCGCCCGGTACATGTTACATAATTTGAACGAGAACTCCCCGGTTAACAGGTTAAGTTCTAGAGAAAAGTTGTAGCTTGATAATTCCTATTACCGCCCAACGAAGTGGGCACGGGTCGGCTAGTAAATAAATAAAATAAAAAATAATGTAGTTGTGATCGTTGGCAGGTACGGGCGGAGACGGCGGCGGCGCGCGGCGCACTGCGCGCAGTGGAGGCGCGGCACGAGGAGCTGTCGCGCGTCGAGACGGCTCTGCGCGACGTGCGCGATCTCTTCCAGCAGCTGGCGACGCTGGTCGCGCTGCAGCAGGACCACATCGACAGCGTCGAGTACTACGCGTTGCAGACCACGCACCACGTCGAGTCAGGCGGACACCACCTACTCAAGGGCACTGTCACACGGACAAAAGCCAGGAAGGTATGAAACTGATTGCCTCTGGCAGAACGTCCCTTCGGACTATTTGTATATAGAACATACTTCCAAATAACACTACGATACGAGCTTAGCGCGACTCAGTAGGTGAATCGACATAAACTTGTACATAATACCTTCGGCATAGGATAATCTCATGACTGATATAAACCGGATAAAAGATGTTACAGGTGAGAAATAGGAAAAACTCGCAAGATCACAGAGGATAAGAAATTTGAATATTTTAAAATATACCGCGTTGCTGCTTACAAACAATGCTCATATCTCAATACAACAACAGTTCGTTGATTATATTACACAGTTATCACTAACAAAACGATGGCGCCAGAAAGTAGACTGTAGCCTCCGCACCGAACCGAAATAGTGCGTAAAATTGTTATACCCAATACCCATAGCAGTTCTGAATGGGTTAATGTCATTGGGACTACGAACTGGATAAAACTTGAATACGCTACTCAATTACTAGGCACTTATGATTTTTTCAGAGATATAATTTTATTTATTACACAATATATATAAATATAATATATATATAATATAATATAAATATATACACAAACCCACAAACTCACAAACTTTACCTGTTTATAATATTAGTATAGATATATTATATTACGCATAATTATATTATAACTAAAAAGCTGTAGATACGTCATAAGCGCTTCGACGCCTTGTTAAGAGTTGGCTAGCTAGTAAATGTGATCTAGCCCCGTCAATCCGGTCGTATCTAAGCAATATATAACTATTTCTTTTTCACCACCGATACTGAGAACATGCTCTTACCTCCACATTTTATCTAAGATAGCGCGGCGTTACAATATTACTTTACGTATGTGTGCGTTATCGTGCGAATCGTTTTGTCGAAATATCATGTAGGTAACGTATCTACACTTTTTTACTCATAATATAATTGATTACGCATAGATTTTTGAATTTTAATACATTGTTATTTGATCTGGAGTAAAGTTTCCGGTAGTAAATGGACGAATACTTTCGAGATTTAATTAAGTAAAAAGTAAGGACAACCGTTAGGTGAGACCCGCTACGAATTGAAGTCGTCAGTACAATTTACCTACCTTTAAAATGTAATAATAAACGACATATATATTATGTCACATTCATAGTTTCAACGAATTGCATGTCGATCGAATAAAAATAAAGACGTCTGTGGCACGTCTAACTGTTGTTTTAAGTAGTACGCTATGTCCCGGCAGAGTGTGAATAACGACTGGATGCTAATCAGTAGCATGCTGCGTCTCTGAGAATAGAATCGTTTACAAATGATGAAGTCCGGTTAAAAGGTCGATGCAGAATTATAATAAATACATCCAAATATATGGTAAATACCTTAATACATCTATTTACCTCTATATTTTTTATCACAATTTAACATTGTGCTATAAATATCGGTCAAAATATAATTTTGAAAAGAGAATGTTGAAATATTACGTATGTATTGTATGTACCATATCGTTACATCATATTCCATACTCTTTTATTTTACAGAAGAAGATGAGCGTGGTGGTGTGTCTCGTGGCGGGATTCCTGCTCGTGCTGCTCGTGCTCGTGCTGACGTAGTGAAGCGCGCGCGTTCGCGTTAGGGTGCTCGCGCTCGTATGTGCACGCTCTCATCGCCGTCGCCCTATTGTTGCGTGGAGGGACTGTATTAGTTTATCACTTAAATATTAAGTAATATAAAATTTGACTCAGTATTTAATCTGTGCGTAATAATTTGCCAAATGTATTGAGTAAATAAATCAGAAGTGGATCGTGTTGTGATTAATGATAAGTTTGTTATGGGAATACAGATCGTCCCGTATGTAGCGTACAACGAGGAGCAAACCTAGTCATATATATGTTCCAAAGTAAGCTAATATTATTTTATTATATTAGATAAATAGTGTTTTAAGAGAATAAACTATATAAAAATGTTTGTTTCAGTTATTTTTTAGATGTATACTACGATACAATAAATATACAATACATATTCTAGAGCATTCTAGAGCAATACCTATTCTAAGTAACACTTATTTATACTGATTTTTAAGCTTTTCATATTAGTTGAAGTCACTAAATAATCATTTATTTGTACCATCTAAACGACCACAGATGTTCAACGACAGTGAAATGAGAAACGAGCTCATAGAAATGAAACCATTTATGTAGTGCATTAAGCGTATTTGATAAAACGTACTTACAATGTAGCAACTGCAATTTAGTACAATAATTGAGACCTTACGTAATATTGAAATACCTAAATGTAGTAACGAGTACGATGACATGGTTTGGTAGTACATGCTACCCAGTATACTGATTAAGTTACCAAAACCTAGAAGTCGAGTTTGAAAACAAAAATAGAACTCGGACTAAAAATATACTTAGACCATAAGTATTTTTATATAAAGAATGGAACTAAATTATAAAATAGCTATAAGAATTATGGGATATAAAAAAATCAAATTATTGGGTGATTTTCAACAACCTGTAATTCAGTGGCAAATGACGTGGAGAGTTAATAGCTTCTGCCCGCGACTTCGTACGCGTGGAATAGTTATTTTGGGCTAAGACGCAGCGGAAGCTCTCAAAAGGAAAAAAAGCACCGATTTTAATACATTTTTCATTGTTGTTCCGCTCCTATTGCCCTTAGCGTGATGATATATAACCTATGACACTCATAAATAACGTGGCTTTCTCTTGGTAAAAGAATTTTCAAAATCGGTTTAGTAGTTCCTGAGATTACCCCCTACAACGTCACAAACTCACAAACTTTACCTCTTTATAATATTAGTATATAGACTATAGCCCCTGCCCGCGACTTCGTCCGCGTAGTAATAGTTACTACTCGGGGCTAACGCAGAAGCTCTCAAAAAAAAAACATCTCGATTTTGAAACATTTTTCATCTGTTCTCCGCTCCTATTGGCCTTAGCGTGATGATATATAGCTTATAACCATTCTCGATGAATGAGCTATATAACACTGAAAGAATTATTCAAATCGGACCAGTAGTTCCTGAGATTACCCCTTACAACGCCACAACGTCACAAACTTTACCTCTTTATAATATTAGTATAGATTATTTATAGTCGGAAGTGGCTTTTGTTTTTCTTTGGATTAATTCAAAAACGTTGAAGCGTAATGGTGATTGCTAAGACTAGTTGTATACATGAGTAATAAATCTGTTATTATTTCCAAAATCCTTGAGTTTTTCTTTGTTGAATACCTGAATCTTTCACTTCGAAAAAAAAAACCATTCACCATAGAACATAAGTTTCAGGACACTTCTTTAAATATCATTAACAATATCGGGATCTGTGGTGTCACGACACCCCTGAGAATAACAAAGAACAAGGTAACAAATCTTAAAACCGTGGAAAAATGTTACAATTTTTTCAATACTTTGAACCAAACAAAACAGTGACCCCCAGGAGTGTGACCTGTAAACGGATCTTGGATCGTTAGTTTGACACCTTTTCCCTCTATAATACCGTGTTTCGTAAAAGCAATAGGCAATAGCACATAATGTACCAGCCTTAGCGTAATCTAAAACAGACATTTTTTTAACTCCCTTAAAGGAACATTCGAGTATGACGTATATAGAGGCATCAGTGTAATGCGTTACTTAGCTTAGGTTTAGGTATGAATGGTACATTGTCCGAATTTTGTAATTAGAAGCCTTTACTAATTTTTTCTATCACTTTATTGTTGGGTTATGAATCTTAACTACGGTTCAGAAGGACGCGACGTCGCTCCGATAAGATACAGGATACAGTTATAGGAATGTATCGCAACGTTACAGAACAGCACAGAGTAGCAGCAGCGTATCGGCTACAGCTAGCGCGCGCTCTCACCACTCAGCATACACTTGTCGTTCGCATTAATGGTTGCGCCTTCACTTATATTATATCCGCTCCGCTATTATATTAGCTCCGCACGTGTTTTTTTTTAATCGTATTAAAGAATTATAAAAATGTGAGACTATGTACAATTATAGAAATGCTCTTTAAAGACAACTGTGAGTACGACGCGCACGCCACTAAAATTAACATGTAACGTGTACATTAGATATATAAATACTAACAGCGTGCCAAATGAGGTTTGTCATCAGCAACATATTTGGAACCTTAACCCACCATGTAACTACCTCAGCTCTCACTTACACTGTGTAAGGAACTAATGAAACAATGATTTAAAGATGTTCTTATGATGATATAATATGCCTATATTGTCCATAAGTAACACGTTTATGGTCTAATATCTTTTTAGAAAGAAACACAATAATTTCATATATGATTTACATTTATATTACATTTAATATACATTGTCATTATTATAATTAAGGTTTTGTATCTATACAAAAAATAAAGGCTTGTCTGTTCCGCAAGAAATTGTATTATGCCACTCTTTACGTAATACGTTTATAATCTAAGATCTTATTAAGAAGACCTCTATATCATCATTAAAGTTATAAATAATTATAATGTTGAATTGTAAACAATAAGCTGATAATTAGTCGATAGTAAATAGTATAGTAGATAGTAAAGTAGCGGGTAACAGCTAGTCTAAAATAGAATAACCTTAATTAATTTGTATACGGTTCGCTATTTACCAGTGAAAGTCTTGTGAAAATCGGGCTAACCAGTCTCGTGATAGCACAAAGGGTGGAGCCACGGTTAACAGCTAGTATAAATTAAAATAAATTAAATTTTTTTTTTTTATAAGGTCCGCTGTCTACCAGTGAAAGTCCCATGAAAATCAGTCTAACCGTTTTGGAGAAAGCACTGTGGGCGAAGCCACGGTTAACAGCTAGTATAAACTAAAATTGCCATAATTACTTTTTGTAAAGTCAGTAATCTGCCAGTGAAAATCCTGTGAAAATCAGTCTAACCGTTTCGGTGATAGCACAGCGGGCGAAGCCACGGTTAACAGATAGTCTAAATTAATATAAATTAAATTATTTCTTATAAGGTCCGCTATCTGTCAATGAAAGTCCCGTGAAAATCGGTCTAACCGTTTTAGAGACAGCACTGTGGGTGAAGCCACAGTTAAATGCTAGTATAAATTAAAATTGCCTAAATTACTTTTTGTAAAGTCAGCTATCAGCCAATGAAAGTTTTGTG